>VWPU01014804.1:0-67950 GCA_013398955.1 Callaeas wilsoni | reverse complement strand
GGCCCCCCCCGGCCCGGCCCCCCCCGCCCCCGCCCCCCCCCGCGCGGGGCCCCGGGGCTGGGGCAGCTCTTTTTTTTTTTTTTTTTTTTCCCAAAGAACTTGAAAGCCATCAAAAATCCATTCCTACACAGACAAGTAAGGCGCAGACAAAAGCAGTTTTGATCTAACATGTTAAGTATTGCATTACATCTGGGGTAACCTGCTGCATCTTTCCCGGTGTTCTACTTCGAATAATCATATTTATGTGGAGTTGAAAAGCACAGGCACAGGCTTGACATCACTCTGAGATGTTGACTTCAGCAGAGCAGCTGTTATCTCAGTAGTTGGTGGTGACGAAGGCTCACGATTTTTTGCCCTGCTGTGCTGACTGCGTTTTGAAAACATAAGAGTTTGAACGAGTTGGAAATCATTGTCAGAGGACACCAGCAGAGAAATGTTTATGCTGAGGAAAGGTTTTGGGAGCCCAGTTGGTTTAGCCTCAAGAAGAAAAGGTTAAGGGTGATTTAAATTCAGTTTTCATTGCCATAAAGGCAGGAACCCAATGCAGAAGACAAAATAAGGCTCAGAGCAGCACAGCTGAAAGATGAGAGGCACACAGGTTGCATGAAGTGAGATTTCCACTGCATCTGTGTAATAAGGAGAAGCCTTTTCAAGGTCAGGATGATTAAGTACTGGAACTGCTCCCAGAGAGCTGGCAAAATCTCTGTCCTGGAATTATTTCCTTTTGTTTTTTTTTGCTTCTTGACCAGTCAGGGCCCTGAGGATACTAATCCAAGTCTGAAGTAATCCCTGCTTTGAATAACACAACCTTGTGTGTTCTTTCTAGTCTACACAATTCTGTGATCAATCCTGACAAATCCCCTGCACTTACAGAGCTCAGACCCTCCCAAACCTATGACTTTTTATTCCCAGACCTCCTTGTATAAGTTTGTTAAACATAAAAGTGAAAGCAAACCCGTTAGAAAATTATCTTTGATCTATGGGAGATGAGGACTCATTCCTTCCTGTAGGTTAAGCTGTAAATCAGAAACCTGTCTTAATATGTCCAATGTTTGGTGTCTTCTCTTCTCCACAACATCAGACATGAAAGGAGGGTATTAAAATATTTAATTTATGTCCAACAAGACTTTAGTGAAAATGCAAGCCTATTAATGAATAATGGTATATTGCATAATTAAAAATGAAATACATGAAATATGTAATATAGAACATGTTTTATAATATATATCATGTAATATAAAGTGTATTATATCTAATAATGCATTACCTGACATAGAACAGCAGAAGACACTTTATGACCCTTTGTAAAACACATCACACTGCAATGGATGTTCCTTTTAAGGCAAGGATGGAGGGACAATGAGAGTTACACCAAACACTGTGTTCTCAGCTGGATTTATTTTTTTCTTCCCTTGCATTTTAAAAAGACTTAAAGGAAAAAAAATAATAATTTGTTACTAACTCATGTTCCTTTAGTCTACATATGCTTACTTATATGTGTTTGTATAAACACACATGCACTGCCAAGGGGTGAAAGAGTGAACAACTGTCATTAATTTTGATGCAGAATCAGAAAAAGTTACTCCAGTCCCAGAGACAGAGAATGTCAGTCCTTGAGGCTTCCCTTGAAGGTCAAACTGTGAAGCCAATGAATTTTATAGTTTGTACAGCGAGGTAAAAAAAAAAAATTCTATTTTATGCACTCTGTTATATGAAATACATCCAGCCATGTGGGTGACACATATTGCCTCTGGCAAAGCAGAAAAAAGCAGAATGAGCCAACAGATGGTTTTTTTTAAAGTTGAAATGAATCTGTGAGAGAAAGAAAAAATAATGTTAATTTTGAAACATTATTTATTCAATTCTAGTAGTCACGATTAAAAAAAAAAAAAAAACCTAATTCTCTTTAGTACTTCCTGTACAAGGTCTGTATAATTAGAATATCTTCAAATTGTCATGTTTGGTCTGGATCCTACAGAGAAATTTTGATGTCTCAAAGTCAGTCTGAAGCTCTCATGGTTTCTCAAGGCACTCACTAATATTTGCTAAGCTCGTGTAAAAATCCGAGTATAAGATTAATCTAATTAGTTAAACTGTATGTAAAAAAAACAAGCTCGCAAAAGGGAAATGTTTTCTCAAAGACAGGTCCTTTGGGCAAATCAAGACCAAATAATAAATAAAAAAATCAAACTCTCTGTGTCTGAATATTTGGACCACAGCAGTTTTTAATTCCATGAATGATTAAATAATTGGGAGTGTAAGATAAGGAGTTTTGCACAAGACAAATTTGCTCTGTGTAGTCCATCTTGCTACAATTTCAAAGTTAGAAATTTGTCATTTCTAATTATAGCCTTCTTTTCAACTCCTTGAATCCCTCCAGTTTCCTTTAGGCTAATTGGATATTTTTAGGACAGAGCTGTGTGTTGAGTAATATAAGCCTATTATATGAAGTTCCCATTTCCTATTTTAATTTCTGATAAGTAAGTTTTTATTTTAAAAATAGATACATGAACAACAGAAATTGTAGATTAACCTGATGAAAAATTTCCTCTATTATAGTAAATAGTCCTATTTACTTAGGACTCTCTCAGTGACATCAGAATTTTTACAAAAACCATTGTGACTGTAATCACTGTAATCAGATTCTAATCAGGACTGTGTTTCTGAAAATTATTTTAGTATTTCTAACCGCAACCACATCTCTTCTGGGATTAAAGAAGCTAAATATGGACAGACGAAATATACATAAATCTGAAAAAATCTTGTCTATGCATAGTCCCATAAATCTGGATATAATGGAAGGAAGGAAGGAAGGAAGGCAGGAAGGCAGGAAGGAAGGAAGGAAGGAAGGAAGGAAGGAAGGAAGGAAGGAAGGAAGGAAGGAAGGAAGGAAGGAAGGTGCAGAAGGAAGGAAGGAAGGAAGGAAGGAAGGAAGGACAACATTTAAAATTGAAGAAGCAGGAATTATCGTTTGCAAAGCTATTCTTTTTTCTTCATGAATGTTGAATTCTGTAAAGTATCATCTTTTTTACCCTAAATGAACAATGAAGTCAAAATCTTACTTTCAGACTTCTGTTTCTTCCTACAGAAAGCAACTCTGGTTGTTCAAGTGCTGTGATTTTGGAAATGGACTCATCATTCAACAGCTTGAGTAAGGTTTTGTCAAAAGAGCTCAGACACCAAAATTGTTTTGAACATTTTGCTCATAAACTCAGTCACTTAGACAGGGCTCAGACATTCAAGATTTTTGATGCATGTTTCAGTATTAAACAACTTTTGCTTACTTACAGACATTCATCCAGAACCTTCAAGTTTCAACAGGTGTGAGAAAAAGACTTGTTGCCTTTTTACATGAGTTTAGGCAGAATTTAACATGTGACATTGATCCTGTGGACTGTGTAAATTTTTTATTTTTGTTCACTTACCTTTGATTAAACAAACATTTCTTTCACTACAAATGGCTTTGCTCTCCAGTTGTGAACATTACGAGCTCACCCATCTTGAAAAGAACTTGTATTGTTTAATTCCATTAATAATGGAATTGAAGTTTTAAATCAGTGTGCATGTAGCAAATGTATTTTGAAAAAATACGAAATAGAAGTGTTACAGTTTAGGCAGGGATTGGTTTCCCAGAGGCCAGGCAGCCAGTGCTGTTCTCAGGATGACAGAAAGCAGACTCTGCTTCCTCAGAGTATCCCTAAGCAGCTTAGATCAATTCTTCTTTCTTACAGAGCGTGCTACAGCTGCTGTTCTTATTCACATGAAACATTTTATTTGTGTAGCTGCCTCCATTGAGTCGGGTTACTGGAGAGACAGATATCTGTTTAAAGCTGCATAACTTGGAAGCAGCCTTTCAATAAAAGGTTTGTCCGTGTTTCCCAAACTAATGATCAATTTGGTTTAATAGCTGCTTAATTATCGGATGTTTGCTTTTAAGTAGAAGTCTAATAACTCAGTGAATTAGATCATGATTAAGTAAGAAATTCTATTTCCAATGGTAACATGTTTTCTTTTCTTCTCATTTCCTTTATTTCTGTTTTTTTTCCCCATCTCTGTTGCGGCTTGAACCAGTATATTTTCTCTTATTATTCATGCGACTTTAAACATGGTTAACTACTAGTCTTCTGTAAAAATAAATAAATAAAGTCAGAGGCTGGTAATTTAAACTTCCTTCTGCTTAATTGGGTAGCTAATGGGAGGAATTTGAATTTGCAGTACTGCAAGCACAGCTTTTGCACAGCTCTGCCAATTCAAATACATTTTGCTGGGCACTGGAATGTTGATATGGCCAAATTAATTGGAAAATGGGAGAAGTAAATTAAAAAATAATTTATTTCTCCATGGAAGGGCAGACAAATAAAAATGTGCCTGTCTAGCTCCCTATGGCCCAGTAAGCCTTGGGCTATTAGCAGTTGGCATAGATTAAAGTTGCCTTCATTCTCCCAGCTATCCAAAAACCATGGGACTGCTTCCTACTAAGAATTGATAAAATCAGAAGCTGGGTGAGGAAAATTCCCTGTTCTTTATGGCATTGATTTTTTTTTCCCAGTGCACATTTCTCACTGGTACACAGTTTCTAAATATTAAACACTTAGTTGAAATATTAAACACTAGCAGTGGTGCCATCTGTCCAAAGAGAGCTAACACTCTATGTTTTATTACAGATGGGGCAGGTGTTCTAAACACAGAGTGAGTCAGCTAACCCAGCTCTTGTAAAATCACAAAAAGTCCTGAGGAACATGAGTCCCTAGCCAAGGAACAAATTTATGGAGTCTGAGATAAAGTTCAGAGTAACAGGCAATTTAGTTGAGGCAGTTTAGCAAAATCAAAGTCTTGTAAAGGCCAGTTCTAACTGAAAAGAAGACTGTTTTCCTTTTTATTTAAAAGCAGAATTCAGAGACTGAATTTTCTCACTCATTTATGGTTTGCAGAGGATTATACCAAGTGGTTTCATGTCTGAAATTTTCCTCCTTTCTATTTTTTTTAAATTTTTTCTTTTTTACTGTTTAGAGCAAAGTTAGTTGGAAAAGCCTGACAAACATTTCTTCCTATGATGGTAGAACATGCTGGAATCCACTGGGAATATCCAATTTTGTGGGTTCAAGAGAGACAAAGGGTGAGCAGTCCAATTGCTTTGATGCCACTCTAAATGCACTTCTGTAGCTTGATTCTGCCCAAACAAATGCTTATGACAAGACCTTCAAACCTAACCTGAAACCATATCTGTAAAATAACTATGAATGTTTGTTGCCTGAGGTCAATCATCTGGGTGCTAGGTGTTCAAAAAATAATGTACAAGAAGCCAGGTAGATGGGTATTTTTTTCTCCTTTTATTTTTTTATTTGTTTTTTTTGTTTGGTTGGTTGGTTGGGTTTTTTTGGTTGGTTGGTTGGTTCGTTCGTTTGCGGTTTTTTGTTTGTTTTGGGTTTTTTGGGGTTTTTTTTGGATGGTTGGTTTTGGTTTTGGTTTTTGGTTTTTTTTGTTTTCCAGGAAAATTGTATGCATTGCAATGCTTCTTGCTGGTAACTTGCAGAGATTATGTGTCAATCAGACGTAGTTAAAATCGTGGAGCTTATGGCACAGGAATAATTTTTCTTACCTCCTGAGGAAAAAGAAAGATGCAGGAACAGTTTAGGCGCCTGGAATATTTAATTATCTACCTCATTAGACTCTGTGGGACATGGGAAACGAGATCAGAAGAGTGGTCAATTACTTCTGACTGAACAGAAAAGTGCGGACCCACGTGATCTCTGGAAGCCATCTCAGTAAACGAGAATGGGCATTTGGTGAACATGGGAGGGAAGGTTTTGATAGAGTCACAGAATCCCAGGATGGTTTGGGTTGGAAGGGACCTTAAAGCCCATCCAGTGCCACCCCTGCCATGGGCAGGGACACCTTCCACTGTCCCAGGCTGCTCCAAACCCCAGTGTCCAGCCTGGCCTTGGACACTGCCAGGGATCCAGGGGCAGCCACAGCTGCTCTGGGCACCCTGTGCCAGGGCATCCCCACCCTCCCAGGGGACAATTCCTTCCCAATATCCCATCCAGCCCTGCCCTCTGTCACTTTGATTCCTTATGGTAGTTATTATAAAAGGATCACCACAGGGATCAAAATCTATTGCTGTTGTCTCACTACAGAAAATGTTCACTAATGGTTTTCCAAGGTCTTTTACACCATGTACAAAGCAACTGTAGAAGCTGTATAAATATTTTCAGATCAGAATGATGGTTGTTATGGGCTCTCCTCACAGAGAAGAACACAGCACACACAAATAAATAAGGCTTTAGACACTCAAACCTTGTTAAATTTCACATGTACTCAGAGACTCCCTTTCCCTTTGGCTTTTGCTTTCATCTTCCTCTTCCTCATGGACCAAAAGTAGCTAAAAATAAATGGAAGGGGCTTCTAAAAATGTTATTCAGCATTTCAGTAAATCACATTTCCAGGTGCGTGATGGTGCCTTTCCCCTTTCCCTTTCCCTTTCCCTTTCCCTTTCCCTTTCCCTTTCCCTTTCCCTTTCCCTTTCCCTTTCCCTTTCCCTTTCCCTTTCCCTTCCCCTTCCCTTATTCCTGCCAAATTAAACATTTCATTATGATTATGTGACTTAGTGGGTTCTGAGGTATGGGCAGAAAGGAAAAGGGGTGGGCAAACTTTGGTTTTGAAAGAGATAAAGCAGTACCAAAAATGAGCTAACCCCAATGCCAATCTTTGGGCCTAAAACCTCTGGTCTACTTCCTAAAAGTGTATTTCTAACAAAGAAAAAAAGAAAAAATAAAAGGGAAAGAAAATTGAGTTGCCTATAGTTTACTTCCAATGACTGCTATTAGGTCCTGGTGCATGTACTTTTGGGCGCATTATATTAGACAGGAGGCAATTTTCCTTTGATCATGGGATATGGAATCCCAAAAATAAATTTCTCAATCTTTGCCTCAACAAAAGTCATTAAATTCATGGTCATTCTGAGCTCTGGAGCTCAAAAATATTTCCTTTGTGAAGCTATAGCTTCTTTTTTTTTTTTTTTTGACTGCAGAGCTTCACATTTTTCGTCTCTGTGATAGCTATCTCTGAATTTAAATAAGCTATTAACAGTGTTTACCATTTTTCCCCAGAGGTAACATGAGCTCGCAGAGCAAAATTCTGGCTTCAGTGTCTATATTTCCATGTCCACTTTTAATAAAATGACTACTTAACTTCAATAAATATTTTCTTAATGTGCGTCTCGCATTCCTGAGACATTACAAGAGTCAGGCAAAAAAAAAAAAAAAATTTATAGCACTCCATAAAAAGCATGAAATGGGATTAAGATGTTTGCTACAGGAACTGTTACTAGCAAGTGTGATTTGTCTAATCTGCACATTTGATTTATTGATGGGTAAATCAGTTGTAAGGGAAATGTGGTGAACTGAAATGGAAGAGTAAACACTCCAGTCGCTGTATGTGTCTAACTTCATGGTCTGCATTTATTCAGGAGGCCAGTCCAGAGAACATAAAGTTGTTTTTCAAGCTTAAAATGCGTGGCTACAATATAAATGTTTGATGGACTGCAGATTTGCTCGGTTTGAGCAGGAGACAGCTATCTGCAGTCGAGTGGGAGGATGACAGTGCTTGCTGCTGATCCAGCCAGAAAAATCTTTGTCACCCCTGTGCCTGCAACATTTTTATCCTCCACGAGCAGCTGAACCAGCTCATGTATGCCAGCACAAAGAAACTCCCACACTGTCTGCTAGTAATGGGCAAGATGCCTCTGGCTGAGGTCTCCTTTGTGACAGGAGAGTCACTTGTTGTCCTTAGACCTGATGTGTGCACGTCCTCTCCCACCTCTCCTCCTTCCCTCCACCCCAGAAAAGTCAAACCCTCACCTCTAATTAAAAGCATTTGTGCCATCTGTCATTTTTGGATGACTGAAGTCTGCCAAGATTTACAAAAAAAAAAAATTCATTAAACACAATAAAAAGTTACCAAAGAAAGGGAAATAAAAGAAGAGGAATTAAGCTTGTTTTCTAATTCAATATTTCAATGGGTGCAGAGTCATGGACTTCTCATTGCACCAGCAAGGAGGCTGGGGGGGCACAGGGAGCTGGGAGGGGACAGAGCCAGGACAGCTGGCCCCAGTGACCACAGAGGTATCCCAGACCACCCAGTGTCGTGCCCAGTGTAGGCTGGAAGGGAGGGCACTGCTTGGGATTCAGCCAGCTGCTGGTGAGTTTTCGTTTGCATCAGTTCTTTTTCTTGAGCTTTGTTTCTCTCCCTTTGTTATTCCCTTTCAGCATCATCATCACTGGCACTGTTGTCATTGTTATCACTGTTGCTGCTCCCATTGTTTATTTTAGTTCAATTTTACTTGTTTTGCAGTGTCTCTGAGTTCATTTTTTTCTTTTTTTAGATTTCGTATCAAGGGTTGCTCTGCTCGTAACTCAAGCCATGAGTATTTTTTACTTTTACTCTTCCAGTTCTCTTCTTCTGATCCTGCTGGAGGGGGCAGAGTGACCCAGAGGCTGTGTGGTCCTCAGCTCCCCTCTGACTAAACCATGGCATGTAGAGACCTGATGAAAGCTGAGCTCTTAAAAGGGAAAAAATAGACTTAAAAGAGAAAAAATTGCTATTTACTAGCATGAATAAATGCACATGGATATCTACTTAATTAGACGTTTTCATTTTACACAGGGGATTTTGAAAACAGAAGGCTCTAAAAATCTTTCACAATAGGCTCTACCACCCAAAGGTGGATGTCAAAAATAGATGTACTTGGGAAAAGGAGCACAGAAAAGAGTGAAATGGTGCTGTCAGAAGTGCTTATTTTTTGCCAAAGCCATAACAGCTATAGGAGTGAACTCCAGTAGAAGTTTTATACAGAATACCCTGCAAATGGCATTTATAAATAAAGCTGTGAGGAAGAGTATGTTTGGGTGGTTCTCTTATTATTTATCTTGAATCTTACCATATAAACTTTAAGAGCTCTCTGAAGCCACTGTCTCATCTCAAAGCAATAAAAAAGCAGAGTGTTTCTATTATTCTGTTGTGTGCTGAGCTATGTAATAAAGAAAATAGTCCTTGATGTTTTAGAGGCTGGCTTTTTTCTGGGTTTGGTTGTTTTGGTTGTTTTGGTCTTTTCTTCTCCAAGAGTTGGTCCTTTTCCCTGGCTTACATTAGCTTTAATGGTACAATCACAACAGATTGGAAATTCTGATTAAAACCCTGCCTAAAACGTTGTGTTGAGACACAAGAACAGGAAAGGCAATAGAAACAATACTTAAGAAAACACTGTGCCCATGGCCTTTGCTTCAAGTAACAATTTGAGCGTGTTCTTCCTGGCAGATAGAAAAGATACCAGAGATACTTCTACTGCTATGGGGCTACTGCCAAAATTTGAGGGATTTGTACTTTATTTGCATGTTGAAATTTTATTTTCTGTTTCTCTTAAGATTGTGTTCTCTGCCTTCTAAAAGGATACTGTTAATTAACATGTTTTGAATGCTTGTATTAGTAGGATAGTACTTTTTTCCCCCTAGGTCTGGGGGTGAAAAGAGCAGGTAAAACTATCTGACAGGTGAATATAATGAAAAATACCCAAACTCTACTGTGCTCAATCCAGCACTAGAAATAATAGAGACAGTTAAACAAATTGGGATTTTTTACGTTCTTTGGGTTTTTTAAATTTTAAAATTTGTTTTGGTTGTTGGGTTAGTGTTTAGCTTTTTGAGGTGTTTTTTTTTTGGAGGGGGGCGTTTTGTTGCTGCTTTTGGGGTTTTTTTTTGTTTTTTGGGGTTTTTGTTGTTTGTTTTTTTGTTTTTTGTTTGTTTGGTTTTTTTTCCGAATGCTTCTAGATTGGACCAAGAATGCTGCAGTGGGCTCTGTAAATATATCAGCTTGGGTGTCTGCTAATTTATGCACCTCACTCACTGTAGCTCTTTCAGGTGGCAGCGTTGATTCCATGCAAATTTGCACTCCCCATCCCCTCATTGATGAACACCACAAGGGGATACAGGCCAAATTAAGAAGAATTTAACACTTTTATTAAGTTAATGGTGAGGAGGGAAATTTTCTGGCAGTGATTTGATGACATTTTGCGGGCATCCTATCGTATCAAAAATTCCAGTGCTGCAATATGAACATTATGGACGTGTCAAAGGAGTTTCCTAATGTGTTCAATTATAAATGGTTACACATCTGTTACCTTTTGCGTATAAAAATTTCTGACTTCAGCCTTCTTCCATCTTTTTAAATTTATATGTATATTTAAGAGATTTGTGAACAGAATATTCCTATTAGAGTAGTGAGGGATCTTCCATATATAGTCTGGAAATTAATTGTATGTATATATACACACACACATATATATATTGAAATTTATATTTTCTTCCAACACTCACCTTAAACATCATGGGTGTCAGAATTATTATTTCAATGGAATGTAGAGAACCACAGTTATACTTAAAAGTTAAAAATCATTGTTGTCAGAGTTGACATTTTTTGTCTTGGCAACTCGAAGAGGTCCCAGATAAGTGGAAGCTGGTGATGCTTCTTGGGAATGCTGCAAGAACTTGAGAACAATTATTTAAAATAATTCCATAACAGTCAGTCTCCAAGTTTTTAAATAATAGCAAATAAATCACTGAATGAATTAATAAATAAATCAACTTGGTCATTCATTATATTTTCTTGCAGAATTTCAGGTTGGAACGTAACCTGCACAGTGTTCATCAAAATGAAACACCAAGGAACAAACAGTTGAGCCAAAGCAGAACAACATTACCAGGCTGATGAAATGACTCTTCACTTTAAAATTAAAAGTGGAGAGGACCGAGCTTGCTACAGGGAACCTAGTTTAAAACCTTTATCGTTCCTGTTTTAAAATCCTCTGATTTGCCCCATATTAGCAGAAAAGCATGTGCTTGAGTCACGGTATATTTGAGAATCTGACATTTAGTGACACTTTTAAGATGAAAGTTTACACATTGAGTAAAAATTAAATAGAATGGTTTTCCGTTTAACTGTCATTTTGAATTTTCCCTTTAAATGCATTAACAATTTCTAGTCATTTTCATTGCTGATTTTAAGAGAACTTTCTCTTAAAGATGTACAAAATTAAGTATTTGGTTACTTTGGGGGGTTTTTCATGTGTGTTTTTCAGCTCAGTCAGGATAATTAAAAAAACCCCAAGGGTAGATAGAAAACCAGTAAAAACTCTATGTAAGGAAATGGGGTTGCTAGTGAGCACGAGGCAGCTCTCTCTGTGGTGACACAAGATTTTAGTTTGCATGGGTGAGGAAGTCACACCCAAAGGGAGATTTTTCTTCATTTTGTAATTTACACGATATCTCACTTGCCTAATCATCTTGGAACACGTTTGAGGCAGATGGAAATGTTCAGGGGGTGGCTTGACATAAGAATGAATAAACAAATAAATAAAATAGATGTTTTGTGCAAGCCTTCACCAAATAGCTCTGTCGCTGGGGTTGCTGCTCACGAAGCAGGAGCGTCGTGGTGTCCGTGAGACTGCCGTAAATGCCCATCAGAGGATCTGAAATGTGAGTCTGGTTCACTGATTTGTAAATTTCTCCTGGTGGAACACGTTTAGGTCTGGTTCTGTGGGGCTCTGGCAGCAGCTAGAATGAGCCGAATTTTTCTCCCCTATGGAACAAGGTGTCCAAGTGAAGGCATCCCACCTCGGCCAAGAGCCTCAGGATTAAAGTCTCCCACCATCTCCTCAAAATGAGGATGTCAAAGCCAAATATTTCAGGTGCAGGACACTGAAACCACAAAAGAGCAGAGCAGGTGTAATGGGCTGTGCTCTAAGGGGTGCCCTTAACAGGACTCTTGGGCTTCCAAAGCAGAGGTAAACCACAGATGAGCTTCACAGAGGGAATCATCTAATGTCATTTACTCAATTATTCATTTTTAAGGACAATGCTTCCTGGTATAAAATACCTCTTTCATCTTTGCCCCAAGAAAAGCAGCATAATTTAATTTAAGAAATTACAACAAAAAATGATGCTCTGAGTTATTTCAAAAACCTTACTGCATGTTTTTGTTGCTGCATCTTTTTGAGTTCCTCTGCTAGAATTGCACTGCTGAAAGGGTCTTTGTGACTCTTTCATTTGGCAGTCTCGTGTGTATCTCATTATTATGTGCTGTTTCCACTCAGATTTAGATTTAAAAGTAGGCTGGGGTTTATTTTTTCACCATAACAATGTTCTGTTAGCAGTAGTGAATATACTTGAAATTGTGCTGTTGTTGAACTCCAACTGTCACATTACTCCTGAAAACATTTATAGTAAACATAGGAGAGAAAGAACATCTATAATAAGAATAAGAAATAAAGCTTTGCCCCCTCAGTTTGACTTATTCCATGATTCCATTTAGAACAAGACATACTTATTTTTTAAAAAGAATTTATTCATGTAGGTAAAAATGTCAAGCATTTAGAAGTTCAATAAAGTAATTACCTATGGAGTATGTAAGACTGAAAATCTGAAGAAATCTACACCAATTGGTTTGAGTTTTCAGATCTTTGAGAGTCTATCTTGCAGGTAAAACATAACTAATTAATTTATTTTAAGCAGTCTTTACCCCTACCGATGACAAACTTAAATATAGGCAATCATCTGGGAAAAAGCAAGGCAAATTAAACAATTGTGGAAAGTACTATTTCAGAATTATAATATATATATATAATTATATATGAAGCAGAAAAAGAAAATGTGTTGTAGTAAAGAATCCTATTACTTCATGTAAAGATCACATTTCCCTCCTTAAATAATAATCAAAGTGTTAAATATTCACTTACTCCTTCACTAAGTATAATCTTCTGAAACAAAACCATCACGTGGATGAAATCTTTAAATCAGGTGGGGTTTGGGGATTCATTTTAAATTTGAAACTCCCGGGGCAACCTATGAGAATTAGTAGAGCATGCAAATAACTGATTTTACAAATTACTCTGCATGACACAACAATTTAATAAACAGCACCTGGAATGTCTCCACGTGTTGCAAAGCTCTGCACCAACAGCACTGACCACTAATACAGGAAAAAATTGAGACTGCACATCAAGACTCACTGAAAATTAGTAGAAGAACCCCAAACTCTTATGTGTGGCTTTTTCTTGCACAAAAAAGATATTCCTCTCAAGGTTAGCTGCAGAATATGATTTCCAATGTGCTCCCATGGATGAGTTTTATGTGGATTGTCCCATCCTGCCAATCGATCTTAAGTGTACATATAATTTCTGCAAACAGCTAATTACTTGGCTAATTGCACTGTTCTACTCCCTAGCTTGAGCACACAAATGTCTGCCTGACAGTGGAAGCTCAGGGCAGGGATAGGAAACACACAACAGGTTAAATTTATTCTTTATACGCTCCTGAAGACTCTCAGTGGCTTTTACACGGAATCAAATGGCAACTTAATTTCATATTTTCTTGTGGCTTTAAGCAAATAGTAGGAAACCCCCCCCCAGTTTCATGAAGTTCTGACTGTTATTTTCTCTAATTATGCAAAAATAAATACAATTTCTCCTTATTAGGGACAAGAAAATAGAGCATGTATTTACATAAGACTACGACTGACATTTAAAAGCAACTAAATAATTCCTTTATTGATACCTGCAGTCACTGAAGGAAGTAAAATTTAACATTTAAGCAGGAATGGTCAATAATTAAAGTTACAGAATTTTGATGTGAACATTATTTTGAAACCAAGGGATGTGATGCAACTGAAGGACACTGTACTGGCAGATGAGGCAGATTGCAAACATAAATTAGCTTTGCATATCAAAACATCCCTTTTGCCACCCAATTCCAACATGCCAAGAGCAGGATGGCGTGGTCTGATATCCACATGACATTTGTCATTATGTACAGAATGGGGACAGGAACAGTTATTTTCCAGCACAGCCTCTTCTAACAACTAATACTCATTCTCATGAGAAGGTCAAAATACCTTTGGCCCTGGAAAATACATGTTTTCCAGGTTCCCACCTGGGCTGGAAATAAAAACAATTTTTAGCAGCTTGCTTTGCCTGAAGGATTCTTGTATCTACATGCATGTATTCTTTTTTCTTCTTTTAATATATATATGTAGATGGAAACGTGAGGGTTTACGTGAGTATTCTCAAATTCTGGCCTGTAATTTGTACACACCGATTTCTACCCGCAGCAACAGTGGGAGGATGGATGCTAGGAAAGCTCTTAATAACATCACCAGATGTTTTCTCTCATTTCAGATGGTTTGGATACAAATGTAGAACTCTGTTGACATCAGCTGAGTGTCTCTCCTGTTTCCTAGGGAATGTGAAGAGAATCAGGCACACGCATACTGGCAATCACACATTCCTTCCCTCAAAAAGCTAATGCATAGATGTCACTATAAATAATTATCGAGACTTCAAAAGGCTCTAAATTAACTCATATCAAGACTTTTATATTTAATTTCATTTCCTCAGCAAAAGTTGCGACGTAGCGTAAATTGTGCCAGATTTCTTTTCATTTGGGGTGAAAGCTGGGCAGTTTGCAACAGTTAGAGATTAGTGGAAATGTACATTAAGGATATTTCTGATAGAGAGATATGATAACACGCAATTTGCCAAAAAAGCAAGGACTGGGGTCTGAACATGTTGTATTTCCTACAAATGCACCAGATCAAGAGCTTTATCTTCCGGAATCAAAACTCGTGTCCCCTGACAGGCCCAAAAATCAAAGTCTATTTAAGGTAGTTCCAATGAGCTCGAGAAAAATATTTATTTCATTTTTTTTACCTGCAGACTCGTGCAGTAGTCTTTTTTAATTGAGTGCCCATTTCACAGCTGAGTTACAAACTCCAGAGCAGGTTACAGGGGAATAGCGAGAGACTTTCATTTATACTGCCACCAGACATAACTTTAGTGCTGTTCTTGCATTTAACATCTTTCACCAGTTTACTGGAGCGTGAGCCCTGTAGTGCACATCATTGAACTCGCCAGCACCTAAGATGGAAACGCATTTGCAGAACAGCTCCCGAGCGATTAAAATGGAAAATAAGTTCTTTTATTGCAGATGTACTAATTTATAGTGTACCATTAGTATCAGCTTTTCCATTAACTCACTGAACAGGCTAATACCAGAAAGGATGTGAACTGAGTTCCTACTCCCCCTCCACAGTCTTCCCTGGATATCTATTTCTGTAACATAATCAGCTTTCAAGGCAAATATTTTGCAATAGCAGTAAATGACATAATTATTCCAGAAACGCATAATTGCAAGGTGTGTTTCAAAGTCTAAAAGATTATTTTCACTGTGATATAGGGAAGGAAAAAAAAAAAGATTAATTTGAAAGATTTCATTTGTCTCTCCTTTCAAGACAGTGTTCGTTAAAACAAAAAAAAAAATTGCATGTTTAATCTTCCATTGATCTATGTAATTTTTTTTTCTGATCAAGCTGTTTTGAGATGAATTCTCTACAGAAATTAATGGGAATTATTGCCAAAGAGACAGGAAATTGCCTTTTTTTCCCCCTATTTTTTTAATGAGAGGTTAGGTGACACGCTAAATGAGATTGAATATCTGGGAAGATAGTGCTGCAAATCAATGGAAGGTGATCAATTAAACAATCTTAATTTGTAGTTAGAGTATAATATTCATCTACTACAGTGGACAGTTTACAGGAACCCTTACAGACTTTTTTTTTCTGGAAACATGATTTAACCACAATTAATAATAATAATATTTTTAAAAAATCAAAAAGCAATTCAGTTTTGCGTGAACTCTTTTATGGAAAATTAGACACCTATCAACGTTTTAATTTAGGCTTCACTTTGTAAGCAAGGCATGAGGTTCATAAAAATCACCCTCAGTCCTTTTTTCCTTTGTGTTCACAAACTTGCTTTATTGCTCAGGAAAGTGGACAAGTAAATGGGTTACTCTGTGAAGTTTTTAATAAAATGCAGTGTTTTCATTCTTTAATATTTATTATTTAAAGAAAAATGTTAAGACAACTTTGATTTCTCTAAACGTCTCTGGTACAAGCACCATGGAGAATTGTTCTAAATTACTCTTTAATTAGCTGAAAACACAGGAATAGAATTACGTAACCAAGGCAAAAAAATCGATTTAGTAGGTTAAATATACATTCATGGATTTTATGTGCATTTCAAAAATGGACTCCACCGAAAGCTAAAAGAGAGTTATTTTTGGTATGAAAATCAGGAATATGAGTTAAAGGGATATTTAAATTTAGCAAAAAAAGGATCTAAGTAACAGTGTGTAGTAATGTAATATATGAGATCCTGTAGCTTTGTTTGTTTGCCTTAAATTGTGACATAGTAGATCATACAGGCCAAATTTTTTTCAGTATTTTCATTTTCTCTGAATTTTTCTTTCTGTTTTTAAACTTATAATTTTAAGTCTGAAGGTCAAGCTAAAAACCTTTGATATTTACACGTTTTCCCATTCTGCTTGTGTAACATGACTGCTGTAAGTTCCACCATGACATTTAAGGGGAAAAACATTAAAAATATATTACAGCTTCCTCTCACACTGTTAGCCCACTAAAAATGTACTTCTTTTGCTGACTAGATGGGAACCCTTTGTTTTTTTTTTTAAAAAAACCCCAAAACTAAATTAAAATGCCCCCAAACAGGATATACAATGCAGCAAATCCTAAGTGTAGCACTTAACCAACCTTAAAAAGGAGATTTCTTTTAATGCTCTGGCCCTCTACCTACATGATGATTTCAACAGAATTTTTACTTTTGTGTTTAAAATGTAAAACTGCCTTCCTGTTCCTCTTTCATGGCAGAACTATTTTGTTACATTCCACTGAATACCAGAGAATTAAGATGAAATATCTACTAAATACCTCTCCATGTCTACCTTCAAAGCAAAGTAGAAAATATTTTGATAAAATATCAAGGAAGACTGTTTGTTTGAAGACAAATCTGGTATTTGTTACTGGATTTTTTTTCCTTTTTTATTCCTCTTAACAAAAAATTTAAAAAACATTGGAAAAAGAAAGTATTTGTCTAAATTATTGTAAATACAGATCAGTTCCAGAAAGATTTACACCAAATTGTCCAAACAAAGTCTTGAAATCTTCTTATTAGGACTATTATAGACTGAAATACCATGTTCTGCATGAAAGCAGTTGGGCTGAACTGAAGAGCCATGAGGATACCAACAAACTGAAATGAGCTGCAGTGATCCAGGACTTACATTTCCTTAATTTCATTTTGGGTAGGGCAGTGGGGGGGAAGTCAAAAAGCCAATGTCTTGTGACTGACTGGGACAGAAACTTCAGCAGATCAATAAAAATGCATCAAGGTAATAACCATAGATCCTATACAAGAACTAAATGGAAAGAAATAATGCAGAGTAACACACATTAAGTTTTTTGTGTTGGAACATTTGCACAGAGACAGCCTCCCTTAGATGGTTGTCGCTCTGCCAGCTGTGAGGTGATGTGAGGAACTGTAATTTATTATTTTATTAGCTTTTAGAGTGCTAAATTGGTAAGAGTAATCCATAGCTTATGCAAGAGAAATTACATTTTTTATGTACCTTGCTCAGCTTGGTGGCTGAGAATCAATTTCTCTGCGAAACAATAAATACTAGGACAAGATCCAAAATGCTTAAAAGGAATTTTAAAGAGGATAGGAAGGCAAATAGATCTTCAATAGGAGCTGATTTTTTTCTCCCTAATGTAAAAATTAAATCTCAAGGGATAAAGCTTTCCCTGCCTCATTTTGAACAGTTTTGAGGTCTTTGTCTTATTTGGAGATCTCATCAAATGGTTATTTATGTGGAATAGAATCGCAGTTCAGATAAATGTTATAGAATCAGAGAATTGTTTAAAGGTCACCTGGTCCAAACTTCCTGAAACCTTCCACTGTCCCAGGCTGCTCCAAGCCCCATCCAGCCTGGCCTTGGACACTTCCAGAGATCCAGGGGCAGCCACAGCTGCTCTGGGCAACCTGGGCCACCCTCATTGTGAAAAACTTCTTCCTGATGTCTTTTTTTTCCCAATAAAAATCACCTGTTCTGCTTACACCTCCTATTCCCAGGTGCAGAATTGCTGTCATTAATAATAACCTTATCCACACGACATTTCAGATACTGTCATTTATCATAGCTTGACAAATCTACTTTTTGTGTAAAATACTCTGTGTGCCAGTGGCTTCTAATTTAATGAGTAAAGGAAAGCTGCACGGTTTAGTAAACCAGTTGCCTAAACTGAACTTGAGAAGCAACAGGGATTCTTTACATGTGGATTTTTAAATTTATGTGCTTAAGCAAAAAGTTGTGTTTTCTTCTGGTTTGTCCTTGTGAGGGCAGCAAGGAAGTTGTGAAAAGTGCTACGGTGTTATCAGGAATAAAAATGGAATATCCTGTCCTCGAAAAAAACCATATTTTATCATCATACTTTGTTATATACTGTTTTTTCCCTTGTTTTTTATTTTCTCAAGGAAAGGTCTGCTCAGTTATCAATGTGCATGTGTAGCACGAAATGCTTCTAAACCAAACCATTAATTCAGACTGAGTCCCTTTCTTTCAATGATTTTCCTGGCAATCTTTTCCAGTGTGCAGTGAATATATATTATAAAATAATCATTGCGTATTTGGGTAGAATAATAGCGTCCTTAGTATTTAAATCTGAATAAAACAATAACATTCATGCATAAAATTCTACATGAAGGGACCTTCAGTGAGTTCTGACATAAAGTAAACCAAGCTCCTTTTCTTTTACAGCTGGTCATCCTGTAAGCATTCTCCCAGGTGTCTGGCATGACATGAAAGGATATGCAATAAGTGTATTTTTGGTGCAGATGGCACTGGGCTGGAACGCAAAGTGGTGGAAAAAAAAAACCCAAACTGGTGAAAAAAACCCCCCAAACTGGTCAAAAAAGTTACATTCATATTGAATGTAACTGCCTCAGTGTCCCACACTGGGCCAAAAAATGAGGGGATTTTATTTTTTTTTTTTTCTCAGTGATATTATCCTATGTTCAGGCCAGTTATGTACCTGCAAATCAGAAATATGGCTGGGCAATGAACTTAGCCTCAAGCTATCTGCAGTGCAGCTGATACAGATTAGATAGAGCCAAATGATGCCCAGAAGCATAATAAGGCATTAGCTGAAGCCTTAGAGGAGAAAAAAAATAAAAGGATAAGAAGAATGTACTGTGTTGGGGGTTCTGAGCACACAGAAGGAAGTGAAAAGTCTGATAAGGGAGTCATTAAAAGAATTTTGACCCATTGCATGAAACAGATTTGTGTAGGAGGAAAGGGCTGGTGACAGAATGTAGGAGGGGGACGTTGCTGCATGGGAGGAAAAGATCAGGAGGTCAAGAATGAGAAGTTCTGAGCAATCCAGAGAAGTACAGAAAATCTCCAATATTTAACCAAATCAGACATAGGTTTTTACTTAAGATGTCAGTACTTTCGAAATTCCCAGCCATCTTTTTTCCCCTCCAAAATCTAAGTTGTTTGTACAGTTCAGGGGATTTTATTTTTTTTTTTTTCTTGGTGTCCATAGATGCCAACATCAGAGAGCTCTCAGCAGGTGCCAACATCACAAAATTTCTCTGCTATTGCGTGGAGGGGGAAGATTGTTGGTCTGCTGGCGTTAAATACTGGATTCTTATTTTACCTTCCTTTTTTATTTGAAATAAAATTTTAAAAGCTTTACTCAAGCAGTAGTTTTGCAGTTGTGAATACGACTAAGTTTTACTCCATTGGATTCCAATGTCATTTCATCTATGCTTACATAAAACACCTCAAAAGATGGAAAAAAAAAAATCTCCAGTTCTTTTAAGACTCAAAATCCCTTTGCTGTTCTGTTCCTACTCATACTTTGATGGAAACCCACAGTCAAATTTGATGGGCTTTTTTTTGAAACTAAAA
The DNA here is from genome assembly GCA_013398955.1 of Callaeas wilsoni. Lineage (NCBI taxonomy): Eukaryota > Metazoa > Chordata > Aves > Passeriformes > Callaeidae > Callaeas > Callaeas wilsoni. Next base: position 48,076 of record VWPU01014804.1, on the reverse strand, counting down.
CAGGGTTATGAAACTGCAGAGAATCGACCTGGAGATGACTGAGGGGATGGAGACAGTCCTATTAAAGGGAAACAACTGGGAAAGTTTGATGGAAACCTGGCAAGCTGTTTATTTAGAATGAAGAAATCTAAAAGAATTGTTGCTGCTTCGTGGTAAAAAGAGTGTAAATTGTCAAATAATAGCTGAAAATACCATAATAATTCATTAGTTTCCAATGTCCATACTCATGGGAAATTCTTTAAAATCCCTGGGGTTTACTGTTCTTATAGAATTTTTAGAAGCAGGTGAATGATTTCTAGATCAAAGGCGTGGCAAAGGTAGGGATTAATTCTACCCAGCTTTAGCTATCTACATATAAGATGTCTTTTGCAAACAAGTTGATTATTCTACGAAGAGCATCAGACACCTGTGAATTCCATTGCCCTGGAAATGCTCTTTTTGCTCTTTAAGAGCACAGAATCTGGACCAGGTAAGACAAAATGACTTAATTTAAATGGTTAAAAGAAAATTATTCCCAATCTGAGTTGTTGCAATCACTAGGAATTAATAAAAGAAATGGATAAATGTGTCTGTTTAAAGGCTGATTTTTCAAAGAAGTTACACTACCTCAAGTCATAAATCACTCCTGTAATCCAAAACAATTCTACCAAAATCAACTGATTTTAGGTTTTTACAGCTATCACTGATACCAATGTGATAGATATCAGTTAAACATAAAGATCTCACCTAATTTAAATTACAAACGAGGCCTAAGTAATGTCAGCGTAATGGCATAAAGCAGTTTGAATGTTAATTGATTGGTGGATTATATTGGAGAAAAGTTTTTAGTGATTTATTGCAGTGTTCTTTGATTAGATTTGTTGTATTACCAAGAGGTTTTTTTTGTAAGTGGATCACGTTTGGTTTTTTTTAAAATCATATACGTAAAAGAAATTATAGCAGCTCTTAAATCTATACAGGGCAGAACAAGTCACAGCCATTGTAATAAAACAATTAAAATTGTTTATATAAAACAACAGATTTTAAATACTTGTGCTTATTGGTGTTATTGCACTCTCCTGTAAAAAACACAGAAGGATATTACATTACATTTCTATTTCTTTCAGGCATTCCTGTCTCTGTACAGCTTACATGGTCCTTTAGGGATGAAAATAATGGTATAATTTCTGCTTTTAAAGATCCCCCCATAAAGGTACACGTGTAATAGACTTAATTTGCCATTTCATCGGATTTCAGACTCAGAGGTTTGGGATTGGGTCTAAGATTCCTTAAATTTGTTTTTTTTTTTCCTTGAGGTTTGAACACCTGAAATTGTTTCTGAAGTGCTAAACCTTGTCCAACTTTGATGATAAATGCTAGTGAAAAAAGTAAAACAAAGACTTTCTGGGGACAAAATGCCCTTGAATCTTTAAGGCACAAGGCTTTAATAATATGTAAATATTCAGATAGCCATGTCTACATTAATCTGTGCTAAATTCATTCAGTATCAGTGCTCCCACAGCTGTACATAACAATTAATGTTATTATTTATTCAGTAATGCCATATCCCTTTGTAATGTCAAAGGCTGGTGTATTATGGACGTAGGATTATTTTAGCTTGACATTAAAGGCACAAAACGCAAGCATCCACAGCTTTATTGAGGTTATTATTGAATCTTCAAGTTTTAATTTTAACATTATACAATGTAGAATTTTGGTCTTAACTTTGATAACTTTGCATAGAAATCTTTACAGAGGAAATTTAACGTTATCTTGGATTAATAATGTACTGAGAAACAAGGCAGATTAAAATTTGCAATATCAGGAGTTCAATTTTCAATTAGTACCCTACATTAATTAGATAAGTTCCCTAATTTATTTCTGTGTGTAGAGTGCTTTCACCTGTGCTGCTTTTTCTTCATTTTTTTCAGCCTTATCTGCAGTTCAGCAGAGAAATTATCCCGCCTTAAGGCTTACATTTGCCTTTGTTGGAAGATAGAATGTAAATTACCTGAGAATTCTGTGTCTACATTTCTATTATGTCAAATTGAAATTAGTCTCAAAATATGTGAAAAAGTTCCCTACCCAGAGTAACAAATCAACTCTTAACAGTTTGATTTTGATAATTAACCTGGTTTTGTCTGTTTTTTTGAATATCATTCCTATTTTTAACTACACCGGTATTTATGTACATAATAAGTAAAAGTGACTTTTTTGAGAATTAGCTCTCGAATCTTCTACCGAAAAGAAAATAATAAATTGCCTAAGTAATTCCACTGCCTAAGAAATCTTTTAATTAAAAAATGATTTCAAATGTTTACAAAACTGAGGTATATTACTTTTCTTACAGAATATTTTATCAGAAGTGTCCTATTTTCCACTCTTTTTTTTAAACTTCCCTTTTTTAGTGCTGCTGGTGACTGACTATCCAGCCCTTTCTATTTCTTGAAACTGTAGCCACCCACAGGTCCTAGAAACCATGAAAAGGTTAAGTACTAGACTGAATAAATATAAAAAAGTTTTTGAAACAACTTTTTTTTTTTTTTTTTGGTCAGTTTTGGTTCTGGTTTAAATCAGTTCTGGGTTTTTCCACTCCTTTCAAACTCCATTAAAGCATCTACAGGATGTAGAACACTGTGGTGTACTCTCATTATCTTAATAGAAGTTTTAGTCAATCATTCAATCAGCTCTGACAGCACATAATTTTTATAGGCTCAAAAACGCTGCTAATTTATAGGCCAATAAAAAACGCCAAAAACCTTTAAAGACTGTTTCCACAAGGTCATATTTTTATTCTATATGTCTTTTTTAAAATTAAAATGAGTTATAAGTCTTCTTTTGTGTATATTCACACTTATTTTCTCTATTCTTAACATATTGAGATACTACTGTGACGTAGTAGTGGTTACAAGTACTATGTATATAGTTACTAGAGATATGTACTAGTTTTTAAATTTGCAATCTTATAAATTATGAAAACTAAAAATATGTCTTTTAGGAGTGGTAAAAGAATTGCTGAATTATCTGTGAAAAAGAAAATAAATAAAAGGACAAAAAAGAAAAAAAAAAAAATCGGATCACTATGTTGTGAAAACGAAATTTTGGTACCTCCCCTGCTCCTCTCACCCCAGAAAAAAATCTATGAGATTTTCAATGAAACTTCTGTATAAACCACCGAGAATCTAGAAGATCAGCATGGTCACATGACTTAAACCAGGCAAATTAAAAATAATCCAGAAATCATAAAAAAATATTTTTGATCCTAGATACTACAGTTAATGCTTTTGCTTATCTTTCAAAGTTATTTTCCAAACATATTTCTCCAATTTCTTTTTTTTTTCTAATTTTACCCACATAAAATTTTTTTTTTTTTTTTTTCACCCCCGCTGGCATTCAAAGCTTATTGGTGTGCACTTCAAAATATTGCTTTTTAAGGCTGCTTCACTGCTAGCCCACGTGAAGGCAGCCCACAGGCAGCTGGTACTGTAAAGCAGGTGGAGTACACAAAAAAAACTGTGAGAAAGACAAAACGGGCAGGCACTGGCAGCTCTTGCAACTCACTGAGCCATTTAGGATGAGCAATGAGTCAGAGCCAGAGTCCCACTGAGAAAGATCAATAGTGAATGCATTATCATAGTTATTTCCAATGGCAGGAATAATAATGCACTATTTATTTCTGGTACAAGGTTGTTTTCAAGCATCATTTTCCCCCCCCTTCATTATTTGGGATGTAGCTCATTCTAGGGCAGTACAGAGATATCTCACTGTGCTTAATACTATGATTCCACTCAATCTAGCTGTTAAATACATTTTTTTCACATTATGTTGGTTAATTAAACTTTCTGTGAAGATGCTGGTAATTGAGTGTAAGGCTCCCATTAACGGCAGGAAGACTGCAAGGCAGCAATGGAGATTTCTACAGTTTTATCATTTCTCCCTGTGGAAAAAAAAAAGGGAATTAAACAGACAACTAGCCTGCAGCTTTGTGTCAGCTTAAACATAGAAAAAAACCCAAAAAACCAACCAAAAAAAAAAAACCAACCAAAACAACAAAAAAAAACCAACAAAAAACAACAAAACAAAAAAAACCAGGTAAAAGAAAAGAAAACAAAAGCATTTCTCCAAACCTAGGAAAGGAACTAGATGGAGAGTACATGGAGAATAAACCTAGAAGTAATTCAAATGTTTCTGAAAGGACAAAGTTTTTTTCACTTTATCCTCTAAGGGCTTTAATCTGTTGACTTTTAAGTGAACTCATTAGATCCTAGACCTCTTTGAGAAAAAAAGAAACCTCTTTCTTTTTTTTGCAAAAAGGTAATTTGGTGGCCATTTCCTTATTTTCTGAGTGGTAAAAATGCTTTGAGGAAATTATGATAAAACCTGTAAGGGGTGAAGTTAAAGTCGTAACTAGAACTAAAAATGAGAGCTTTCTATTTTCTAGTTCTGTGACTCTGTATATATTTATGTTCATCCGAAATAAAGCACCCCTCATATAAATACCTGGAAGTGCATTTTGCCATTTAAAGTTAACACTTCAGCTTTGGAAAACTGCTCTACACTTCCTAATTTTTAAAACTCTAATGGCTTCTTTATATACATTTTTTTCTGTGAATTTCAAAACACAACTTTGTTTTGACATGTTTATTGTCAATTGTCTTGATGTGTTTATCATTATGTGTCAACCCCCTGTCACAGGGATGCAATTTCTTTTACAACTTCTCTGTGATTTCTTAGGAAGTGTTTTGACTTCCCATAAATTGGAAGATAGTTTCAAGGATGGAGATATATATATAGTGAATAAGATTTAAAATATTACTGCAGAAGGAGCTCTGTTTATACCACTGCTTCTTCATCCATCTGGTTTAATGTTGTGATCAGAGAGGGATTTCAAAGCCTATCAGCCAAAGTAAGATAAAGAACATTTTTTAAATGCTTACTTGTTTACTCAAGCCTCTTGCCTCTGATCTTTTCTACTTTTCTCCTAATTCTTCTAGGTGGAAGCTTCTTTTCTGACCAAGCAATAAAAACCTGATCTTCCTTACATTTAAATTCAGATGTTCTTAAATTTTATTTTATCAAAATCATCAGAACGTGTTGACCATCATAAATTTTTAAGCTTTGGTCAGATTAGAAACTCTCCCTCCAGCACTGTCACTTACAAACTGGTTGGGTGAGGGAAGGCAATTGCTCATTCCCAATTTATTTTTTATTAATTCTGGGTTATGTTCAGCCAGGTGGACAGAGAACCACATCCGGGATACTGCAGAAGAGCAGTTTATTAATTGAGTGCATTCTGGAAATCACAAGGACTTAGACCTTAAAACCAACAGGTATTTGGGGAAAAGAAATTATGAGCACATGCTTCCATAGAAAATACAAAATTCCAGTAAGAAAGTTCTCTTCAGTCATCCAGTGGGAAGAAGAAAACTTGTTCCTGAGATTTTCTGGACAATGTACTAAGTGCTTTTTCTAGCATGCTGAAAAACAGAACTTAAATTTATTATTTTGTACAGGATCCACTTGTTTTATTTTATAAATTTTCATGGAAAATACTTGCATTGTCGTTATGAATGGAAAAATCTCTCCTTTTAGTGAGCTGAAATGGTGACATCACCAAAAAAATCTCTTTGAACAAGTCACATTCCAATTTTATATAACTCAAATCTGGATACTGCGGGCATGGCCTACATCTACTGCAGCATAGACAGCTGGTAGAGTTTCCATGCACCTGAACAATTTTCATAAAGAGATATATTTTAGGCATAATGATAATAATAATAATTTTTAACTTTAGGTGTTTATAAACATATAAATCACCTGAGAAACATTGTGAATAGTCACTAAAGGAGGAAAACGAGGTGGCAGGTGGCTTGCACTCAGATAAGGTGAGTAGCCCCTGCTTCACGCCTCATGGCCGTGAACTTCAGTCTGGTTAAAAATGAGTGCTGAAAAGGCTCATGATTATCAGAAAATACTGCTTTGTCCCAGATCCCATCAACACCGTGGCCTCAGCAGCCATCCTCTGAGTGCTGACTTTCTACCTCAATTTCCCTGACCAGAAACTTCAGGTATTCACCTGACCTCATGTCCCAGAAAGCTGCCGAACTCTTTTGGAAAGAAATGACATTCAGAAAATTTTGTTATTAGCTTTCTTAACTTACACCTTGTAAACACCCAAATATTGACATTTATAGGCACACTCAGAATGCCACATAAAATTTCAAAGGTTATTTTTTTGAGAATAGGGAATACCTTGATGTTTGTCTGTTTGCCAAATACTCTGTGTTATTCCAGAGGGATGAATTCTATTTTTTTTTTCCCAAAGGCAAATACAGCTGCCTTTTCTGCATTAAATGAAGCCATGAAGTTTGAAGCAAAGTAATAAACTTGTGAATATGTTAAATAAAGCTCAGCACCTACTCGAGTGTTCTTTTTGACTACTGCAATCTGTCAGGCAACAAGATCTTGTAGGTTCAGCTGAATCTACTAACAGGCAGTCCTACAGGGAAAACATACTTGGTTTTGTGTATTATTAAAATTTTGAATATCCACCTTATTTCCTTGTATCTACGAGAGGTGAATTATGCCTTTAAATCTGCCATTCGAAAGCTCCTTCTGGTATCTTGTTCTTGTTCTTGCTCTTTCTTGTTCTTATTCTTGTTCTTGCTCAGAGAGATTTCCAGAGTTGGTTCCCTTGTATGTGATCACTACAAAAATCTGTGGGTTTTCTAAACTCCAAAGGTTAAACTGCTTGAAAACCGCACAGATAAATAACAGAATCACAGAATAACTGATGTTGGAAAAGACCTCTGGGACCATCCAGTCCAACGTTTGACCCATCCCCACCTTGTCCCCAGCCCAGAGCCCTGAGTGCCACCTCCAGCCCTTCCTGGGACACCTCCAGGGATGGGCACTCCAAACCTCCCTGGGCAGCCCCTGCCAAGGCCTGAGCACCCTTGCCATGGGGAAATTCCTGCTGATATCCAACCTGAGCCTCCCCCAGCACAGCCTGAGTCTATGTGGGATATGTATGAGTGATCCTGAATTATATTGAATAATTTCAACAAACTGACCTACCACTACCACCAAGTCTGAGAAGCACATAAATTATCTAAGAAGGTTCACCGAAGGTTCACCAAAGGTAAAGATTTTGTCTCAGCTCTAGAGGCAAACAACGTTCTGAGGGACTATGGGCATTTTTAATATCTGAGGGTTGAAGAAACCATGATTTTCTATCTTTTTTTTTTTTGATGTAATCTTCAACAATTCATTTCCAGCAGTTCAGAGTACTAGTAAGTTAATTTGTTGACTTCTGAATATTCCCCCGGATGAGTGTCAACATCAGAAAAATAAAGCTTGAAGCCCAGCTGTGGCAAGAAATTAAGAAGTTGTATGAAAATTGCAGTCCTGATGTGTTGCTCGTGCTGAATAACACAGGATTTTCTAATTTTTTATCATTGTTCTGGCACTTTGCAGTTATTTATCTTCATATCTGAGATAAATATATGTATATGTTTAAATAAATAACTGCAGGAAAAACACAAGTACAGAGGGGTTTTTGATGTGCTGAATGGCATTTATTATGAGCCATGTACTAGACATATATATAATGTGTCTTTTATTGCTCTTTAATCTTAGGCATTTTTATGGATTATGCCATTATTTTTAGGGTCTCTGGTGGTTTTGGTCTGTTCCACACTTTTGTCCAACAGCCCAGTGATTTCTACTATATTATGACAAATGGGTATACTTCAGAATTTCCTCAATGAAGAAAAAGAAAATCCCAGTAAACCTCTAAATGAACAATAAGGGAGAATTGAATTAATTACATATATTTTATTAGAGATATTGCGGCATTCTGAAGACCAAGTCACCATCTTCATCAAAGCAATAAAGCTGGCTACAGGCTCTAGGGAGAGAATGTGAATTATCTCAATTGTTTTTACTTCAAATTATGTACAGTAAGTGCATGAAATTAAAATAAAACCAGAAATTCTAGTATAAGACAATAAGGATTTTTTTTATTCATTGTTTCTTTTTGCTTCTATTGAAAGAGCTAGAGTCTTTGAAATAAATCAGCATCTGTGGCAGGTCGTACCACTGCAGCTTGCTCTGCTAATAAAAAAAGCAAAGATTCACAAGCAAAGAATCACAAAGAAAAGGAAGGAGAACCTCTTTTATCTGGAAAACACATTTCAAACACAATAAATGTTCAACTCATCACCTGAAACTCTAAGAAATAAAATAATGTTCCTAGCATCTTTCAGGTGAAAATGAAAACCTAAACCAAAGCAAAGTGAGAAGATGCCATTCCCTGCCCCTCACACACACACACTCTCTACCTGAGACCATTTAAAGGCCTGCACTTTACATTTATTTCCTCAGAGAGGCTTCTCGAAAGTTACAGCTTATTTCTGAAGCAATTCTGCAAAGTGACCAGGTGCCCCCAGTTTTAATGGACTGTATCAGCCTCGCAGGGATGGTTACTGGAACATTAACTTGTTCCTTTTAAAGCCACAAGCTGGAAAGGCACGGTATTTGCTGACTTTCCGAAAGAGGACAATCTAAAGGATGTTTTCCCGCAACCCAAAACCCGGCATTCAGTTCACACACGGAAATTTCGGAGGACAGCTTCAGCCTTCTCTGGATGCTCAGAATGAAGCCAAAGAGCATTTCCTTCACAGTCTGTGTTTGCTGAGGATGCTGAATGTGTATTTATAGCCTGTAATGGTCCTTCACCAGCAGCTCAGAGCAGTGGAACCTGATGGCTTGGAGTTGTTTAATGTTTATTTCCAGTTCATTTCCAGCTACAATGAAATACCAGGATCTCATTCACTTTAACTTGGGGAGTACCAAGTGCGTTTTGCCGGATATTAGCTACTCCCAAACTACATGGAGCAAATGGAAATGTATGAAAAAAGATTCATACAGCACAACTAGAAAGACCATTTAACGTGTAACAGGTATCTTAATAGCCACAAAATATTTTGAATTTTCCCCAGAATCCTTTGACTGAAATAACAAAATAACAAAAGGTTATTCTGAAAATGGAACGAATAAAAAATGTAAACCAAACTTTACATAACCTTTCACTCTTTATTTTGTTGTTGGTTTTTTTTAACTTTACTAATTATTTAATTGAAGTGGAGTTTCCACACAAATCAAGAGTCTCCTGTGCTATTATTAAGCTGTGAAAGAAAACAACATGAAATCATTTTAACCACAACCACAATAATAAGTTTGGCAGGAAACCTCCTGCTGCACTGAAATCAGTGCTCAGAGAGACAGAAGTTTAAAAAGAAAATATGGGACTGACAATATTGATGGTAAGAACTACAGAAAATATGATTACTTTTCTATAAATATGAAGTGAAATCAAAGTCAGTAAATGAAGCACATCACTCTCATTTCCTACGAGATAAACTTATAAATTTTGACAGAGACATTATGCAGGGTATAATTTCCAGATGAATAGCCCAAAAGATTTTTAGCTAATGTATCACTCCTCAGTAATGCTGTAGAATAATGAATGTATGTAGAGAATGCCTCGCTTCTCAATCAAATAATTAAGGTAATCTAAGAAAGATATAATCTCTTCATAGCTATGCAGACTTGTGAGGGTTTTAGAGCAATTTAGCTTTATGTACCTCAAAAAGAGAAAAATAATCTTCTTCTATGTTCCTAATATGCTGAAGTTATAGAAGACTTCATATTAAATGAGCCACAAGAAATTAAAGTCAATCAGAACCCAATAATGCTCAGCTGTGTCGATTGCATTCTTTTTCAGCATCAGTAGAATGCAGGATCCTGGATAAAGGGGATAGACAGGAAATGGAAATACATTTTTGCAGGATGAACTTGCCACTACAATTATGCAGACAAAACACATTGCTGCACCCCTCCAGACTGAACTAATGTTTAGTGAAAATGTTTAGTATATAAAATATATGACACAGAGTAAATTACAGTTGGGATTAAGTTGGGAGAGTGAAAAAAACAAAGAAAAGGAAGAATAAAGCAGGAAATTCTGCTTATACACAAATCCATTGAAAAAGAAAGGATGTTTTTTTGGTTTCTTTTTTATCACAAGGTCTAATTTTCATATGGCTAAGTTAATAACAATCCTTGTCCAAAAGCATATTCTCTTCTCTGTGAGAATCTTAAATCAGACAATAAAAAAAATAATTCATCTTCATTTTGAGCAGAGCAAGCCTCTTTTTGTATCAAGAATCTCAAAGAGTCAAGATGGGAGAGAAAAACAGGTATGCAATGCATTTTTAAATGTAAGTTTTGAAGTTCATATGTTTTTCTCTAGTTTTTATGTTCTTAAATGGGTCTAATTCTTGCTTTGCAATGAAAAAAAAAAAAGCAGAATTGAATCTGTCTGCAGTAAAATTGAAAGTAAAAATTTTGAGCAAATATATATTCAACTATTTAAGGTAGATTACAAGCTGTATTTCTGAAATCATACCAGAGGTACGTATTGGAATTGGGATACTTCATCTCTTATATTTTTTGAGCAACTCCTTAAACTGAGTCTTTTTGTTTTATTAGTTCCTTTTTATTGCATCCATAGAACTTGAACACAGAAAATGCAATTTGAAGGTAACATCAAAACCACAACTTTAAAACCAGCCCTTCCCTGTTAAAATAGAGTCAGTTCTTTCACTACCCTCCTGTAGTTTTCCAGTGCAGTGAGCAGGAATGCTGTTTATTTTTCTTTCTGTATGCAGCTTCCCACTTAAAAGTCTCAAACTTTTCTCTCGTGGCTTCTCAGTCTGTACTCCTGTGTCCGTCCCTGGACGATTTTACAGCCAAGCTGTAACATTTGTGGGTGCTCCAAATTGCCTCTCACCTTTCCTGCTCAATCACAAAGAGTCACCCAAGGAAGCCATGAAACAAACGCCCAGGGGGAGAGTTTGTTCCCTCAGGGAATGAAATCCTGATTTAGTTAACTACATCCATAGCTAAAAAAATAAAAAATAAGGTTTCACTTATCACAGAATCATTCTCTGTCCATACAGCTCCTGGTCGCATTCAGCCTGATGCTGGAATAGAAGGAATCAATCCCATCAGGGAGCATCTGCCAAAACCACAAGGGACAATGTGAGATGAAGCACAGAGGGATTTCCTTCAAAAGCTGAGAATGTAACTGAACTTCATGCAATTAGCTCACTCTAAAATATGTTGTTGACGCTAAATGGTTTTATGGTTTAAGAAAAAAAAAAACCTAACAAAAATTGAATTTTAATGGCTTTTATATTTTGAGTCAGAAAATCCAAAGAAACCTTTATAATGACACCGGTTTATTTCTAAAATATTCATATAGGAACAAATCCACCTTCCTGAAGAAAATTCCTGATGTCTGATATTGGCAATACACCTTTTACAAGGAGCCAACATTATTAACCAGCAAAGAAAGCCAAAGGAGACCAAACAAACTGGTGTTTCCACAGAAAAAAGGGAAGTGGTTCTTTCACTGGATGTTGTATTAGATACATAAAGAATATGTAAATTACTTCTCTTTTTTATAGTTTTCATAGACCTATCAGACGAAATTTTGTGAGTGTGTTCTGGCCCTCCTCATTGCACTAATATTGAAAAGCACAACTTTCAGTATTAGAGTCAGAAAAAGGACTTCTGAATACTTTAATGTCTATGAATCTGAAAGGTCTTGACTAAAATTCAGAATTGTTCCCTGCCACAGCAGCCGTGGTGACCTGATCATAATCAGATCGTCATTCTGTGTACATTAGTTGTAAAAATATTTAAAGTTTTATCAATTTCTCCCATTTCAGGAAAGCCACAAAATTATTTAATTTAACTACATAACAGTACAAGTTAAATGGATACATTGCCACTGCTGATTAATACCACAGATGTTTATGATTAACTAAAGTGCTAAAAAGTTCTATATGTGCATTAAAAAAAAGTAGATTCTGGCCTCAAAATATATTGCATGGATTAAATATTAGATACTGGGCTGTGTTAATCTTCTCTGTTTCTTAAAAATAATCTAAATAAATTTGTCTAAAAATTGCAATAGACCTGATATAATCTATCACTGTCTTGATCACTCAGAGTGAGACACATACTTTTACAATATACTTCATAGGAGTGAAATAGCTCCTCAATATCACAAAAATAAAATACCTGCTCCGTGAAGCTGAAGCCTCTGGGGTTTCCTGATTCTGGAAATTAATTGTGTTAGTCTACAGGTAAAACCCACGTTCCATCTTTTCAATCACTTTTGGTGTAGTGGTCTAAAAAACTAAAACAAGAAAAATAGCTATACCCCATATCAAACACATTTCTAATCTTGTAGATCATTCTCTTTCATCACAGCACTTGTAAAGAAATAAATTAAAGCAGCTGGGAAAAATTTCTTCATTATAAGGGCTGTCAGCTTTGGAATGTTTTGTGTAGGGAATCTCTGGACTTGCTTTGATAAGGCATTGTTAAACTGCAGGATCTCCAGTCTTTTTCAATCCAAACTGCTCTCTTACAATTTGGTTTTTTTTATACTGGGGGACATTTTTGCTGCCTCTGACCTCTTCGATATAAAATCTCACAAGTTTCCTGAAATTTTTATAAGCCATTTGAACTCATTATTTCCTAATAACAGATTTACTCAGATATTGCTATTAAGGACTTCAATCTCCAGTAAAATTTCTTAGTGAAGTCAATGGCATCATAAAAGAAAATTATGGTCAAAAACTAATAAAAGCTGGAGTTTCAATAATGGCTTAGATCAATCATTTGGAAAGCAACTACCTCAAGATCTTTTCCAATGGAAATAAAAATGCACATTCAACTTCTATATTTTCTGCAGGAGAAAATAATTTAATGTCTGGCATTTTTTCCTAAAAGTTCTTCTAGACTTGGAAATTAAAATGAAACTTCAGATACTTTTGGTAGAGAATAATGGCATTGAAATCAGAAAAGTGAGTTGCAAATAGTGTTGAGAAATCTGTAGGTAAGAGGAATTAATAGAATCTAAAGGATAGAGAAAGATCAGACACAAGAAACTCAAATCATACAATACAAACAACATACAATGACTTTCATATCAACTCTAGCTAGTCCAAATTATATAGTGAAAATATATAATTTGAAAGAGAATAACAAGCTCAACTGTAACATCCATTTCAATGTGATCCTTTTGCAAGGAAATGTAGGATATTTTAGGTATATGCCATACATTATGTTATTTTCTAAAACAATACCTTTAAAAGAATTTGTATATCAGCAGTGATCACTATTGTTTCTGTGACGAAAGAAATACGAAACAAATAACTATATAACCAGCTAGCTCTACATTATTGTCAACATCTCTTTAGTTTTTCTTATTGCTATTATCTTTAGTTAGATAGCTATGTAAGAAATTTTAAAAATCAAGGTAAGAAATTCAAGGAAGGACACATTGCATTTTTTTTCATTATTTTGGGCAACCTTAATTTCTGTTTGTCATTGTTGTTGCTGTTTCCACCTGTCATCTTTCCAAACTAAGCAAAAGATAGTTTTATAGAGCAATATAATTTTTCCATTCACCAAAGTGCTTTGTTGTATTCATTCTTTGTTAATTCTTAAGGTGTTGAATCTCTGAGTGGTAAAAACTTGTAATGGAGTTGCTCATTTCCTGAAAGGGGCCAACAAGAATGATGGAGAGGGACTAATTACAAGGACAGATAGTGCCAGGAAATGGCTTCCCACTGCCACAGGGCAGGGCTGGATGGGATATTGGGAAGGAATTGTTCCCCGGGAGGGTGGGGAGGCCCTGGCACAGCGTGCCCAGAGCAGCTGTGGCTGCCCCTGGATCCCTGGCAGTGCCCAAGGCCAGGCTGGACAGGGCTTGGAGCAGCCTGGGACAGTGGAAGGGGTCTCTGCCATGGCAGAGGGTGGCACTGGATGGGTTTTAGGGTCCCCCCAAAACCAGAGCATTCTGTGATTCTCTTATAACAAGGGACTACAAACCCCAGTTGTGTCTGGATTTCTTGACCCTGTTGGTCAGACTTTTGACAGCTCATTTTACTCTCCATGCATTAGCCTGGCATGCTTATTATTACATTCCAAACACATATGTTCATTTTTATGCCATCTCTTATTTCCTTTTCCTAACACCACTGTAAAAAACCAGCAAATAAGGTTTAAAAATGCATCCCTGCTAGTCCTTAAAAGATCTATTATCTCTTTCACTGATTTCTTTACACTTATCCCACACATACATTTCTCCTCATTCAGGACAGCCCACAGTGAAATTTTCTTTACAGTTATGCCTGCTGCACAAGACACATTTAATTCATAAATGTACAAATAGGTTCACTGATACTTCACTTTAGGGGTTTTGTTGTTTGGTTGGGTTTTGTTTTTTTTCTGTTCAAATATTTATGCAACCAGACAGAGTGAAAATGAAAAGAAGAAAAGACTTTCTGAAATCTTTGCTGGAAAACCATATCCACAACTGTCTGCTCACAAGGCTTAGGCTGTTGTCTCAGGGTTCTAAGACAATTAAACACAAAATACTTCTGAGGGCAGAGTCTCTTGAGTTAAGCAGCTGTTGGCTAATGAGCTGTGAATCCTTCATAATGCTGGAGTTTTTATTTGATAGAAAAATCGTGGTGAATTTATTTAACCTGCACCTGTAATTAGCAGTGTTTTCCTTCTCAGTGGTGGGTTTTTTTGTAAGCAAAAGTCTTTTGTCTGCCCTACTTACCTGAAATATAAATTTCCTACAAGGGATGAGATTTGTTCTAATAAAGGAACAAATATTGTTGACTAAAAGATTGCGTTTCTCTCCAGTAAAATGCCAGTATTTTTATCATTATGTAATCCTGATTTAGTGTAAATCTTACTTGACAATGAACAATTAAGAGTAAAAAGCCCCCAAAACAATGAAATTGAAGTGTTTAATTACCTCAGTTTAAACAGTGAGTTCAAAACAAAAATGATCAACTTGAATGTGAGTGTTTCCAATGAAAACATTTCCTTTCCCCATGGAAAATTCTGATTTTGTTGGGTGAAATTTAGTGATGAAAAGGATTGGATTTTTAAAAAATATCTTACCTAAGAATATTTCTCCAAGGCACTTAAATGAACGGAAATCCATATCTTTCAGGGCAAATGGACTTAAATTGCATTCTTATTTGCCGCCTGAGTCTATCCAAATATATTTTACATCAGTCCAAAACTTCAAAAGCAAAAAGAAAACAGCTGACTATATAAAAAAATATATAAACTGCATAGGAGAAGTTAATATCTTAAATTAAACTGAAACGTGAACATTTCTTACTTGTTTTATTTTAAAAAAATTATTTCAGTATTTAATATATCAACAGTCTCAGGCATTACACCTGTGAATGACAGAGCTCTGTGTATTTCCTGGACATATAACTGAAGGATAAGGACAAATAACTAAAGAGTAAAATATATTGTTTTTATTGCAAGAGAGTAAGGGCTTTAGGAGGATTGAGGAGAGAGTGATCATTGGTGGGTTGGAAATGAAAGATTGTCTCAGACTCACAGAAGGAGCTACAAATGAATGAAAAAATTCAGGCACAAAAGGTGGAAAGCAAGTGACTGGACATTCGATGCACCTATGTGGCATAGCACACAGGCGAAAAAAAAATAAATTTTTGTGCATCTTTGAAAAATCCTCCTGTGTTCTGCCTTGAAACCAAGCAAGAACAAGCTGCCAGCACGGTCATAAATTCATCTTTAAAACTTATGGGAGAATAAACAGATAAACAAGTTTAGAACCACATTAGTCATGACTTCTTTTTCTCCCTGTCTGTGAGAGAGCAAATATGCACAAATTTGTGCTGGCCTTAGCTCCAGGAAGAGTCACGTTCCTGTAGACTTGGAAGCAATGGATTGAAAAAAAAATTCACAAGGAAAGGTGAGGAAAGTCCTGTTAATGTGAAGACAAGTCTTCTCTTTCAGCAGTTCTCTATTTGGTAAAAATAATTTCTTCTTCCATTTTCCCCTGGATATCTAATATCGACCATTCTAAACAGATGGGACAGGATAAGAAGGATTTTATGGCTTAAAGGGCTCTGCATCTTAAAATATAGAAGTACTTGAGTCCTCCAGGCAAAATAAGTTGTTTCTACAGAGTGCACATCCTAAAAGCTTTCAAACTGCTTTCTGCAGTTCAGAAATCCCAGTGTTTTTCTCTAGCCATTGTGTTCTCGTGTGGCTTCAGTTGCAAAACCACATTGTCCTCCTCACTCATTTCTAAATTTTCATTGCCCTGTGAAGAATAATTAAATCATGGAGCAAGCGAAGCCAACTCAGTGGTGAATGAAAAGCCAGTGCGGCAAAACAGCATCAAAAATTGAAACTGAGCAGTTTAGCTTTAGCAGCTAATTTACTTAGGTATCACCCTAAGGCATCAACACCATTTATCACTGCTGCAGTGGTATGGAATGTTTGCTCCATCACTAGGAGCAGAATTGGTTATGGGGGAAAAAAAAAATGAAAAAAAAAATTGGGAATTCAGGGAAATACAAGGTAAATATTGAAATGAATCAGCAAATACACAGAATATCTGCAACTGGGCATCAAAGTCTGTTTAGAATTAAGCCAGCGCACATGTGAGGTTCTAGGTAAGGGCCATGCTTGCTAATGAAATTACCCAAGTTGTGGAGATGTCAGCAGTTTTTAAAGTAAAACAAAGTTCAGTTACATTTCTAAAGGGCTTTGGATCGGATAACTCAAATATTTGCATGCAACTACAATTTTAAGAGGGCTAATGGAGAGTTTATAAAGGGAGTAATAGAAGGTGATAGCAGAGATTTTGCAAGAGCTTTGGTTTTTCACAAGAGCATCTTTTAAATACTTAAAGTCATTTAAATTTATCTCTGTTACTGTTTAAACCAACACAAACAAACAAGCAATACAAAGGCAAGCAGGAGGCAACATGCAACTCTTAGAAAGGGCTCCAAAGCTAATATGAAAATTAATTTTTTTTTAACAGCAACAGCACAAAAAACCCCATATCTCCATAGTATTTCTTGTGACTTGAACGGTCAAATCTGAGGTTTGAGAGAGTGAGACTCACATTGAGACTCATAACTGAAAATGTAGGAGTTTGGAACAACTGGCTAAATAATTTAGGTCCTCTATTACTGCTACAGTTCAATGAATAACAAAAAGCATAAGGGACTCAATGAATAAAGAGCACAAAGATTTTATTTGATTGTTCTCTCCCTCCAAAAATTTGCAGTAAAACTGAACGTATTTAGCTCAAGTGAATACTTCTATTCTTTTCACTTTGTTAGTATAAAAACTAAATATGAAAGCAATACAAAAATGGCTTTATGGATTTAAAGTAACAAAAGAAATCAATCCTATCTATTAATATTAAATTTCCTTGCTTTGGTGGTTTTAAGATAACCCTGTAGTTTCCCTCAGCAGTCTTTTTTCAATCTAACATCACTGCCTGATACAGTTTAAGCTGTATATATCTAAAGAATAACCCTTTTTCTCTAGCCCCTTAAAATTTTTCCCTTTGTTAATAGTGTTTGCAACCTATTGAAATGCAAATGGAGATAAACATTGAAGTATCATGCAGACCATATTACCGAAAATATGTACATATTTTAAACTGTATTTTTAAGATTTTGTACTTCTGGAAGTGCATCTCTGCTCATTTCAGGATAAGAAGAAATATTAAACGTTTCTTGTTTTGCACAAAATGTCATGTATTATCAAGAAAACTCTGCTGTTCTTCCTCACGATTACTGGAGCAAAATGTAGCTACTCTGTCTTGCTAAAATCATCAATTCTCACTCATTTAGGGTAAATTTCTAACTGCTCATCAAGGGATAATTTTTCCTACCTTTGATGACGAAGATGTCAGACTATGTTAATGGTCCACCAAATTCCTGCCACTTAAAAAGTTAACTTGTCTGCTAGATTATCATGTACAGTAAGCTCAGTAAGTTGTTTGGAGTTTTTTGTGGGTTTTTTTGAAACCACATGCAGCCAAGATACACCCTCAGCATGATACAAACCTAAAAAATTACTTCATGCTACTATCTTTTGGTAGTTACAAAATAGTTTATTTTGTCCATGGAAGTCCAAGAATATATTTGGTTTTATTTGTGCCCGTATTTACATAATTGCTAGACTTTCACTTTGCACTTCATTAGCACTTTCAGCCCATCCTAATATTCTAAATATGCGAGAGTTCTTCACATTTCCTTTAATCACAAACACTCATTATAATTTTTCTGGGTGATGGGGTATATCTGAAAATCAACATAATTCCAATATGTCTAATTTACACCCAACAGAGTTCTAAATTCTCCTAATCACGTTTATGCAAATGTACAAGCAGCAAAAGAATTAATGTAAGGATTTCAAATGCATTTCAACCCAAATTTTCTCACTGAAAATTATCACTGAACTAGTCACTCATTTCGTTTCCCAAAATGTAGGTTCATATTTTCTGAAAACACACCTTTCCTGCACATCGAGACCTCAGAATATTTTGTGTAAAAACACCTTCTTCCAGCATTTACTTTATTGACTTGATAAATTTGCTCCTGCTCTACCAGTTTTCACCATTCAGACTCTCTCCCTTTGAATTATGTTTTTTTTCTGTTTCTGATTGCTGGTGTTTGTATTTTTTTTCTTGAAACAGAATACTCTGACAAGTCCAATTACTTCTCCATATGAGAAGAATGTTCTAATTTCAACTCTTTCAGCCAGTGAAAACCCTCCAGACTTTCCTCACCTGGATTTTTAAAGGAGAAAGGGAAAAAATATCTGCATTGCTGAAGAACCATGGAGGTCAGTTGAAGCTTGACTCCCAAAAATTGATGGACCCGGATGCCCCATCCCTGGAGATGTTCAAGGCCAGGTTGGGTGGAGCTTGGAGAAACTTGTTCTTGTTAAAGGTGCTCAGGGCAGGGGGTGAAACAAGACAATCTTTAAGGTCCCTTCCAACCCAAACCATTCTGGGAGTGTTTGATCCCCCACCAGTGGAGTTAGGAATGCTGGCTGGCATGACTGAGAAAATCCTCCCTGCTTCCTTCTGGAGCCATGGAGGTTGGGGCACTTCCCAGAAGACTGGAAGAAGACTAATGAAAAACCAATCTACAAAGTCTCAAAGAAGGATCCAGTCAATTTTAAGCCGTTCAGTCTTTTTTCAGTCCCTGGAAAACTTCTGGAATGAATCCTCCTGAGGGTTATCACAAGTCAAAGGAAGCACATTGGCTGGGAAACACCAGCATGAATCCCCGAAGAACAAGTTGTACTTCACAAACCTGACCATCCTCTATGACAAAGCCCCCTGCTTGGTCGATGTGGAGTGAACAGTAGCCATTGTCTTGATGCCTTAGATTTTTAGCTTTTTATATTTTTCATATATTTGTCGATTGCTAAAGCATGGCTGTAGCTTCTACTACTTTTCCTATCTTCCCTACATTTAGGAACACTAAGCTGACCTTATAAACACATTCCTAAAATATTGCTTAGTCTTATTCCAAGCAGATAACCAACTGCAAGGGTGTTCTGTTTTCCAACCAGAATGTGGACCAAACATAACAAAAATGGGGCAAAAAAAACCTCTGGACAGCTTCCGGTGGGGCAGGACCCCAGGAATTATTACCTAATTATTACCTTTTAACTGGACAATAGATGATAGATATACTACTTGACTAACTCTATCAAAAATGTAGACTCACCATACGGCAAGCAATTTTCGCCATATTGTGTACCTGAAAGCTTTCAAGTAAAAGTTTGTTTTTAAATTCACTCTGACGTTGTTGGGAAGATCTATTCTATTTTCCAGGCAACAGTATAACTGGATTTCTTCAAGGTTTCAATAACCTTGACAGTTTTTAACAGTCTTCTGCTAAAAAAACTTATTCATTCTTTTCTAGGCAAGGGGTCTGTGGAATGGGTGGGAGAGTGGCTGACAGGTGATATATACGGGGCCTCCTGATAAATAGATCCTTCCCAAACTGGCAGACTGTCCCAAATGGGGTGCCCCAAGAATCAATAATGGACCCAATATTGTTTATTACCTTCTTAGTGATCTGTATGACGAGATGAAGCATACCCTGATTAATTTTGCCAATGATACCAAACTATGTGGGGAAGGAGACACTTCAGAAGGAAGGGGCCACCCTGCAGGAAGACCTGGACAGGCTGGAAGAGAGGGGAAAGCGACCACTGTGGAGTTCCATAAGGACAAGTGTAAGGCCCTGCATTTGGGCAAACCTGTGCAGCACAGGCTGGGATCCACCTGGCTGGGGACCAGCTCTGTGGAAAGGGATCTCTGTGGAAAGGGACCTGGGAGTCCTGGGGAGAACCCAGCCTGAATGAGTGACCAGGGTTCTGCTGCAGCAGGGAATGCCAGCGGGATGCTGGGTGGCACCGAAAAGGGTATGTCCATCACAGATAAATGAATTACCCCACTTTGCTCAGCATTTGTTGGGTCACAGCTGGAGCACTGTGTCCAGGTCTGGTCCCTGTTGTGCCAGAGGTGGACAGGCTGGAGAAGGTGCAGAGAAGGGCCACAAAGAGCATCCGAGGGCTGGGAAGTCTGACTTGTGAGGAAAGGCTGGGAGACCTGGATTTGTTCAGCCCTGAGGAGAGAAGGCTGAGGGGACACCTCACCACATGCTCAGCGTTTAAAGGGTGGCCAAGATGGAGACTCNGATGGAGACTGCCTTGGTGCATGGAGCCACAGGGAAAAGACAAGGGGCAAGGGCTACAAGGGACTGCTGGGGAGGCTCTGATTGGACACAAGAGGAAAAATTTTCACCATATCAACCACTGGAATAATCTCCCCAGGGAAGTGATGAATTCTCCAACATCAGACACTTTTAGGATTCAGGTGGACAGGGCTGTGGCCCATCTTGCCTGCACCAAGATTTTGCCAAGAAAGTTTGACCCAGATGATCCTTGAGGTCGCTTCCAACCCGGGATTCACCGATTCTATGAACTTGCAAATTCAGGAATATTTGTCCTAATCAAATCGTAGCTGATATATGTTTGGACACTGCAAGACAAACAAGTCTGTTGCTGCCATGCAAAGAAGAAAACAAATGGAAAACCATTCGAATTTTAATGTAAAGTTAGTCATCACATATGATAGAAAACTCAGCAGCCGAAAAAGCCTTAAAGATAAGAAAATTTATCACCATCTAGCAAAGCACATGAGAAAGCCAATATGATTTCTTGATGGTTTAGTTCCAGTAAAATGAACTCACTTTAAGTATACTTCCTGAAAATATTACCTTCCAATGGCAGAAGCTGCAAAGTCATTGACATATTAAAGACACAAGGAATAGGAAAAGGTCTATGTTTTATGAAGATTTATAAATAATACATTATCATGGCATCACCTAGTGATGCATCAGTCGATCTCTGTCAATGATGAATTGGATTTTTTAATCAGCCCATTTTTATTTAGGTATATTACAGAAAAGAAGAATTATTTATTAAACAGAAACTGACCATCAAAACCAATATTTCACATCCTCGTGGGGTAAATACACAGTCTTTTCTTTCGTAAATTTACTAATTTGTTTAAGACAGAAAACAACAATCAAAAAGATTAATGAACCAAAATGTAATACTTCCATGTTATGATATGACACACTTAGAGTTCAAGAAATTGTATATATGGTTTCATCAAATTAATCAAATTTTGTTGACACTCTTCATCTGATAGGGTCTGCCACAGCTTCTCTGCTTTTCTTGGCAGTTTCATAAAACAATTTTTAATTTAACTCTTCATTTTGCCACATAAGTAGATTTTAACTGGCATTTGAACTACATAATTTTTACAAATAATTACACCATAGCAGTTTTGTAAAAATTCACTTCAAATTTAACAATTAGCTTCACATTTCATATATGTAGAGTTTATTTTTCCCTATACTGATGCCTTGTAGAGGCTGCCCTGGAGCAGAGGCTGGAGAGAGTGAAAGGATAAAGGGCAGGGATTTATGGAAAGGCCTTCCCAGGGCGCACCTTGGGCAGTGCAGGAGTCTCGCAGAGACTGCACCCAGGATGGACACAGCCACACGTTTTTGGGACAGATAGAAGTTCTGTCCATTTGCACATCAGAGGTTAATTGTGCAATTACAGCTTCAGGCAGTGCAGTCCCATTCTCCCAGTTTGCTCCTCCCAATTCACTTTTGTTCCCATTTCTTGGGGCCTGAGACAGTGAGGTGTCCTTGATTCCCAGGCCTGGAGAGGAATTGTTGTGTATGACCAAAATGGGAAAAGCAGTTGCTCACACTCTGTGTGGAGCTCAGAGTTACACACTAAAGAACTGCAGGATTACAAATATATGAAAATATAAAAGCTAAAATCCTAAGGCAACAATACACTTTTGTTTTCAAACAGTGTTCCCATACAAATTACCAGATGACAAAACCCTAATGTATCCACACTATATGTCTGTTGAATTAAAGATCCCTTAGGTTGCACAGAAAAAGACCATAATTTATCTGCAGTTGCCTTCAGGTATCTGAAAAAGGCATTTAAACATGATTGTAATAAGCAGCTACCATGCATCCACAAAAGTGAAAATTCTCTGAATTTCCTGCAATTTTTTTCTGCATAATATATTTTGCATTGTATGATGAGTGTGCAAATCCTCAGGTACATACAAACGTCATGGTTTTGCATTTTATTTTCACCTCACATTTTATTAGCACAAAGGAGGTGACTATTTTGTGTTTCTTCATGTGAAATCCTTGACTCTTTTGAAAGCCTTTGTTGTTCTCTGTATAGTGTACAGATCACCATTTTCTGGGCCTTGACAGAGATCTTGCCTTGTTCTGCATCTTCATTAATGAGCTGGATGATCAGGCTCTGCATTTTTAGCATGAAACAGTCAGGTAGGGATGAGTCATAAGTTGCTTATCTGTTATATTAAATCTTACTAATTACAGAAAATTAAGGCTATTTAAAGATCAAGACAGTTAAAAATGCTTTGGGGCTACATAAAATATGACATAGAAGAACTAAGAATGAAAAAGGTGATTTAGGATGAATTGTAATGTTATGAACTGGGTAGTACATGATATAATTGACAATTCTACTTGTACCAAGGTTTCCCTCTCAAGGGCTGCACTTGTTTTGGAGCTTCTTTTCAGCTTTAAAAGGGCTGCAAAACTTTACAATTCCATTCTTGAAAAAGAGACTGAGGAAATTATAAAGTTCTGGATCTAATTAAATACATATCAGGAAACCTGGACGAGGTCACCAGAAAAATTTTAAGACATGTAACAGCTGAAACGCTGCTGTTGGAAACTGTCTGGAGTAATCCGTAACACTGGGAACCAGAACCGGGCTCAGGTAGCTCACAAAGCCTAACAGAGCATAATATTTTCATATAATCACAGAATGGTTTGGGTTGGAAAGGATCTTAAATCCCATCCAGTGCCACCCCTGCCATGGGCAGGGACACCTTCCACTGTCCCAGGCTGCTCCAAGCCCCAGGGTCCAGCCTGGCCTTGGGCACTGCCAGGGTTCCAGGGGCAGCCACAGCTGCTCTGGGCACCCTGTGCCAGGGCCTCCCCTCCCTCCCAGGGAACAATTCCTTCCCAATATCCCATCCAGCCCTGCCCTGTGGCAGTGGGAAGCCATTCCCTGGGTGCTGTCCCTCCATCCCTTGTCAGTTGTCTCTCTCCATCTTTCCTGCAGCCCCTTCAGGCACTGGAAGCCACAGTGAGGTCACCCCAGAGCTTCTCATGTCCAGGCTGAACAATCCCAAATCTCTCAGTTTTTCTTCTCCGTAGAGCTGGTCCATCTCACTTTGAGATAGAAAGTTCTTCCTGATATACTGAAGCCAGACCAAACAATGTGGAAGTCTGAGGATGAGGGACACGGAGCAGTTCCAGCTTCCCATGAGAAATGACACATCTTGAGTTTGCCCTCCTGCAGATGTTACCTGCAGGTGTGCTGCAGCCCTCACTGCCCCCACACAGCCACCAGCACTGCAGTCTGGGCAACCCTCTACACCACCAATCACTGTATTTTTGTTCATTTCACACTATTGAATTGATCCCAGATTTTTCTCCAAGTCCTGCCATGTGACAGAACTGTAAGTGAAATCTGTGACAGAACTCTAAATTAAATCTGTGACAGAATTCTCTCTTTTCCTTTTTAATTTTCCCTTTGTTTCCCTTTATTTTAAAAAGCGGTTCACATCCACCCTCTGTCTAGGTGCATAATTCCCCCTTATCTTCTCAGAATGTTCTGCCACTTTTCTTCCGACTGTGGATTTGACATGAGGACACCAAACATCACCTTCTGCCTTGTTCACTGCCTCTCCTGATTGCCAAGCCCACACAGATGAATGGTAGTTTTCCTAGGAATGACATCCATCAGTTCATCAAATGTACTTGTCCCTTGGAAACACCCAGGCAATCCAGAGACAAAACCATGTAATCTCCTCTTCCTGTCCTCTGCTTTACCAAGTGTAACAGTTCCTGCACAGAAATGGTGACTATAACCATTTAATATGGAAGACAAGAAAATATTTTCTATCCTTGCCATTTTTCCATGAGTCTTGATCCAATTTCATTTTAAGGGATGAGATTCTGCCCTCTCCCAACCCCTGAATTCAACCCTGAACCCTCTCTCCACATAAATGCCCTCTTGTGTGACACCAACACACATCTTCAGCACTGGACGGGTAAGGTTTTCTCATCTCTAAAACTCGTTGAGAAACAAGAGAAAAGCTATTCTTCAATTGTTAAGTATTTGCAAACTTTTTCTTTTTCTTTTTCTTTTTCTTTTTCTTTTTCTTTTTCTCTTTCTCTTTTTCTTTTTCTTTTATTTTTCTTTCTCTTTCTCTTTCTCTTTCTCTTTTTCTTTTTCTTTTTCTTTTTCTTTTTCTTTTTCTTTTTCTTTTTCTTTTTCTTTTTCTTTTTCTTTTTCTTTTTCTTCTTCTTTTTCTTTTTCTTTTTCTACCTTTATAGAAAAGAATCAAAGCAGCCTCATCCCTCCTTTCTGCTGCAATTAAATTATTTTAAAACAAATCTGCCTCGCATAGACAGTGGCCATTCCGTGTCATTTCACTCTAATCACCCGGGCGGGTGAATTAACAGGAACCTGAGTTACCTGACTCAGAGGTGGCTTGTAAAAACAGTTTTCCAAACTTAGAAGCAACTGCTTCTTATCATGTAAAGGAAAAACTGAATCTGAAGAAGTCAGTGCCATTTTCAGGCTAAAAGGAAGCACTGTAATTCCAAAGAAAGAAGACTTTTGGCAACGTTTTGTTGAGACGGGGCTTCCCTCTGTGTGCTGGTGTCCTCATACCAGGCTGTCTGTGGGTGACCTTTTGGCTTTTTTTTATCTGCAAGGGACTCTAAAGCCCTGCAGGTGGGAAACTAACACCCACGAAACACAAATTTCCAGATTAAATGATATCATATAGTTGGTTTTTCACATTTCCTGTGATTTCTGCGTTTTCCTGTGAATTTGCTGTGGCAGAGAAATCTGATTTTTCTGAAATTTGATCTTTTGATCCCACAATAAAGGCAGATTTTCCCTTCAGACACTTAGCTTCTGGTTATAGCATTGAGACCAAATTAAAGAAAAAAATCATAATACCTGAGTAGTGTAAATTACATCTCCTCAGGATGATCTTAGACCTATCTAAAGCGAGGATTAGTAGAGAAAATGGCAATTCAAGATTTAATATTGCTTTTCTCGTGGGGACCTTTTACCTATTGGTTATCTCCTGATGAGAGAAAAAAAAAAGTAAAGAAATCTAATGATATTCATTCTCTGGACTCTGTGAAATCATTAGTGCAAGTTTAATTGCAGGACTAGTGACATAATTTGTGGCATGGATTCGTGTCACTTTGGATAGCAATTCCAACCACTGGAGTGGTGTGTTGAACTTGGAATCACACTTCCACTGTTCCCTTCCAAACAATATTTTGACAATTCCATTATCTTTGTATTGTTCTTCACTGTGTCCTGTTTTCGTAGCAGCCACCCATTTGGTTTTACTGGTGCTCATATGTGCAATAAATTCAATATTCTTTAACTTTAGGAAAATATTTCATTCTCTTCCTTTAACCACAGGATGTCTTTCTAACATCAGTCACCTAGGAATAACTATGCTTTTTGATAATGCTTTGGGAAACTTTGTGACCATGTCACGTAAGAAAAAAAAATGCTAACTACACCTCATCTCTAACTACATGAAAAAGCCAAACATATGGGAACTATAATAACATATTTATAGAACTCCAAAGTTTTAAAATGTGAAACCACAAACCAAAACAAAATTAAAATCAGAAGCATAGATTTTTTTGCTAAACTGAAAAATTAGAATATTTTAATTTTTTTTTCCAGAAAGTGTGGTGTAGCAACAGAAATATTTCACTTAGTTTGAAGGTCACTCCAACTCCAAAGAGTACAAAACTCAAAAATCGTTCAAAAGTACATGTTGGAAGTTACCACAAGAAAAGAAAAGTTTAATGTGTATTAACAAAACCAATCAGGTAGTGCAGATGCATCATTTCTATTACTTGAGAGGTAAACAGAACCAACTGAGCAACAGCCATGTAATGAAGAACAGTTTGCTATATTTTAATTAACCTTTCAACAACTTGGGCATTTAATTTATTGAACTTTTACAGAAATCAACAGTAGCCTTAAAACATACTTCAAAGGGAAAAATAGTGGCCCAGGAGCTATATACACATCCTCCTAAGTACCCGCTTGGCTGGCAGTCTGGAAAATGCCAGCTTCAAAGGATTAAGGCTTTATTTGAGCATCCTAATTTAAAGTGTTACTGCGGGACATAATGGTATCAGTGGTCATGCCTTCGACTCAAGCAGAAAGGTGTCACTAACCTTTATTGACAGCCCCATGAAATGTAAGATTAAGGCGGCTTTTGTGATCCTGCTGCAGAGCCGTTCATCCCCTCGGCTCCCACGTGGCTCTGAGGGACAGCACTTTTCTGGCACAGTAAAACATTTTTGGGTCACTCTGGACCATGGCAGTTTAAGAGCACGTTGACCTGCTTGGCACAAAATTCCTCTAGACTCCAACAGAAATTTGTGGAGGAGGTGCTTCTTAGAAACATTACAAAGTGGTTTTGGTTTTTTTTAAATTCGAGTATTATCCAAAAGAGAAGACAAGGTGCACCTTTCAGATCTAATAACAGTCAGAGGCAAAATGTGGGCACCTGAGCCCAAAACACAAAACAGCTGAAGTTACCATCAGCATTAAAAAGGTCCAGGTTGTCACCACGAACAAGCTGGCAGAGAGTTCATCAGGATGTTGTTATACCAGAAATACACTTTGCTCTTCAGTGAAGAGAATATTTGGACTCTTGAGTCTGTGGTTCGTGCCTTTCTCCTGCCTAATAAGCCTGAAACCTTCTGCCTCTAATTATTAATTGATAATAATAAAAATAATAGAGTTATAGGTGTGAATGATTGAGTTCTCATCCCCCATTTTGACTAAATTGCACTTTATATGTAGGTCAAAACAGAGAAAATAGCAGAAAATTCTGACTTTCTTTGGCTCACTGGGGAATACCATAATTTATTGCCAAGTGTTAAAATTTAAAAGAGTTACAGAAAGTTAAAACAAAGGTGAAACGTCTCAGAAAACTGAGGCACTGAATCCTATGGAATTCATAGACAACGTGAGCAGAGAAGAGAAAAAGTTAACAGCGAGTCACTGCAACCTGTGATACCATTGCATCTGGAATCCCTCATTACGAACTAGAACTCCCACACATTAAACATTTAAGAGAATTAACATGCAGGTATTGGGCCAAATACTCTGCTCATATGAAATTCTGTGCTCCATTGATTCTGATGTTATGTTGATTTATACCAGCTGAAAACTACTTTTCCTGTAGTAGAACTCTTTTCAGGTAATTGAGTCATCTGATTGTTTCTTATTCCTTCTTTTAGAAAACTTTCCGTATAAGAATCTGGGAGATTTAAAGCCATTGAATCTGCTCAGTTAGAAATTAAATTATAAATGCGGCACATAACACTTAACAATAAAGCACATAATGGTAACAAAAGCTTAATGTATTGCAGTCCTAAGGGGCAACAGGAGCTGTTTTATTCTATACTGCTCCTTGCTCAGACTGAGTGGTGCATTTCAGTACATATTATCTTTTCATTACACTCATTAAAATGAATGAAGAGAAGCTGATTTACATTTTGCACCCGCGTTATTTGAGAAATGTCACCAGACATAATTTATAAGTTCTACATAGGAGTTTTCCCTTATTTTGGAAGTTAAAGTTTCAAAAGACCTTTGCAGAACTGGAGCTTGACAAGAATACTGTCTCAGTAGTTTTCTGTTGTTCTCTAGAATATAGGACAGAGAAGTAGCCAGGAATTGCTCTAGGGGGAATGTAGTGGAGCTGTAATGCTCTCAGGGTTCAAAGGTAGTAAAATAATCCCATAACATCTTTACTCTGCTGAAATGCTGGCTCCTTTTCAATGTCACCAGTTATTTTCCTCTACAGTCCCCAGCACGTAAGCTGTGTCTTCAGCTGAGAGACACTTTATGTTCTACACTTCCACTCCTCCCCCGAGAAAATTTCAAATAGGCTCAACCCAAATTAGGTTGTGGAAGACACCATTCAAAGCACTGAGCAGATGAAGGGGCGAGCAGGGACTTCTTTTTTTTTTCCTTCAGAAACACTAAAATACAGACAGATAAAGCAAATGCAGAAGGCAGGAACGTGCACATTTATCCTTCTGGCAGAGCCAACTTGGCATCCTCCCGATGAGGGACGCTCAGAGAAGGTTTCCTTTAAAACACAGCGACGCAAAGCTGTATCTGACTCAGAGTTTCATGTCATGCTAAGTGTGTCCTGAAACATGCTTAGAAAAAATGTTCAGCAGCTCTAAAAGCACTCCCCAGGTTGATCAAACTCTTCTGGAGAAGAGGTTCACACCACACCATGTAGCAATGACATGCTTTTTCTGCCTTCCTTTTGGATCGTGAGATATAAAAGAGGTGTTGCAATTCACCATGTATTCCAATTTTTTTTGTGCCTTTTTCTTTGTGCAGGGGAAAAAAAAAATCATCTAAATATTAAAACAAACAGCGTTTCATGTGGTTATTGGCAATGTAGTCACAGAACATTTATTGATTTCCATGTACTGGAGCAAATTCATCACTCTGTCAGCTCTCTTTCATAAGTGAATTGGCTTTAAATGAAACTAGTGATTCTTAGATTGGTATAATAGCTTTTTACAGCTGGGGTAATCTTAATCCAATGCTCCCTATCGTTTCATATAAATGTTCCATTTATTCAATGTTCCAAGAACTTGAATCTAGCTTATCTGCTGTCACAGACATTGATAAAGGCAAACTCATGATCAGATGCATTCTTGCAATCCTGAATTGCTCAGGCAGTGCTAAATAGAGTCACTACTTCCTTCAGGGCAGTTTCTGCTTTTTCTGTGCAATGGAACTTGGGTATTTTTACATTGAACCTGTATTCCTGAGGCAACAGATGTGGGGCACCCACACAGGTGAGTGAAAAACCTGAGTCACTTATCATAACCTGTCTGGTGACCCCTTTCAAAATGCAGAATTGTATGTGACACAAGTGCAACTCCAATTATTCCTGTGAGAAAAAAGGGGGTTCTACTTCATGTGATTTCTTTGTCACTAGGTGTTTATGAAAACTTCAGTTAAGTGGGATAATTGTACTCTGTGTGAGCACATGTGCATGCAGGGGGGGAAAAAAGAAAATTACCACGACTTCATAACCGAAATCTCTAATACGACATTGTCTCCATTCACAGAGTAATGGAGTATTAAATTAGTATTTACTTGCATACCTAGTATTGATTGTGCTTGCCTATTAACAAGTCTGATTTAAGTGCCTGATAAAGTCTTTCTAAAAATTTAATCTGCTTTTGATTTTGCTTTTACACCAGGCATGTCACTCATTAGATTGATCATTTTGTATACATTTACATCGTTTGCTTAAGAACCTTAATATGATTATACCATAGCTTTATTTTTTTAATTAAGTAGTTAAACATTTTCTAATCTGAGAAGGCTTCCTTGACAAGGTGTTTTTTGTCCCTACTCTATGACAAGAAGAGCAAGGGAATTCAGGATTTTTACAGGTTTTTATGGGTAGAGTAAAATGTTTGAACTGGTATAGTTTGAATTAGTTTACTTAATGCAAATACAATCTCATGCTACTGAAAAATTACCATTCATTTTCAGCTCCTTTCTTTTTCCTTTTATTCTTTTTCCTCCTTTAAGAACTAAATATCATAAATTTATCATCTCAGTCCTGGTCTATCTTCTACTTTTAAAGCGGAATTTCTGAATCTTTTTCTGAGACATATTACCCTACAGCCGTGCCTACTTTCCATAACTATTCTAGAGACAATTTCCCCAGCACCCCAATCCTGGATGATGTTAGTGGCTGCTATTGTACTGAAGAAGACATATTGTGCAGCAAGAAGAGCCATCACTACTTTTTGGTCCATTACTGGCAGGGTGTCAGGACATTATTAAGCAATTCGTCTTTTTGAAAGGAATTGTAAGTTATCATTAACCACCAATAAACTCTCTTTCCATTTTTTTTTTTTCTTTTCCTTCAAGCATTGAGAAGAGTGCGGGGCACAGCCGAGCAAGCCAGACAATGTAGGCACGTGCGGAATCTTTGTAATTAATAAAGAAATTATGTAGTGTGTAAGATACTAATGTTTATAAGGTTATAATAATTATTATTGCCTTCAGTATTTGGATTGTAGCCTGGGTGTTTTTTTGTATTCTTCCCTGCTAGTTTCTTTGACCCTCTGCCAGCTTGTTAGAGGAGGCTGCCAAGGCTTATTTGTGTACGTGAAAGCTGTGCTGGGATGTTACCTCAATATCAGCACTGCCAGCAAGAGAGCCACAGTTAATTAACTAATGCCTACTGCCCTTGAAGCCTCCGAAACCAAATAGAAAGAGCAGCAGCACTCTGCCCTATCACCTGAGAAAACAGGACAGATAAGGCTGGATTTTGGAATGCCGTGACACGTGTTATTTAGCGTCAGATCTTGCAGAACGTGGCAGCTCTACTGAGACATAAAAAAAAAAAAAAAAAAAAATCTGAAAAAAATCTGCAGACTTTTAGGTTAAAAAGAAGCCACCCTAGAAGCACATGTTCTCAGAGCAAGCTGCCTGGTGCTTGGATGGATGCAGTTCGCACGGGGCGCGCACTCGTCAGGCTCAGAGCGGGACCGCGGGGACGCGGAGAGCGCGTCTGAGGATCTCCTGCCCACACTCAGCTCTGACAAGGCACCAGCCAAACCCTGTCTGGGAGCCATATGGCTCTCTGTTCTCGCTCCAAGGCTAGCACCTGCCTGCTGGCGTCTCAGTAAGCCTTTTCCTTCCGCGCACCCTCTCACATCCACCTACACCTGTGTGGATAAACACGCTGCTCCATCGTCTGGGCGCAAACCCAGCCCCACCCTGTGCCTGGGAGTTCGGATTTGGCATTTGTACCCAGTTATACATCCTTAATCCGCACCCACAGCAATTAGCCCTCATGATCTCTAACAGACCGAAGCTGTGGATCCATCCCCATGAGCTTCAGAATGTATTTTTACGGTGAAAAATTAAAGTATTGGCTAAAACCGTGGTTGAAAAATAAGCATGGGAACATAAAATTTTAAGCAGAAAAAAACTCCCGTCAAATTATGGACTTCTTCTGGTGTCTGAAAATATTTTTGAAGACAACTTGCCTAAAGAAAGCACCATATATGTTTGCTTGTTGTTCAATAAATTACATAATAATTATAAAAATGACAAATTACAGAAAAGAAGATCATGATGAGGCCATTAGCCTACATTTGAGATGGCCAGAACTCTGCTTTGAAACAGAAATTTTAAACACGTTTTAAGGAGCAAAACATTTAAATCATTTAGGAACACTTCAAAATCTTTAATTTAAGCCAATTTTATGATTCCGAGTGGAATTAAGTGTTTTTAAAAATCTTATTAGGTACTTGAAAAAAAAAAAGTCTTATTAGGTACTTAGGTAACACAGATATCTGAACATATTTTGTGTTCAGCATTTATCCCTGTTCAGAAGGAGTAGCTCATACAAATGTCAGTGGTGTTTGGGTACAGATATTTTTTGATAAGCCTGCCTGAACTTCTGTTCTTTATCACAGTATAAAATTTAAAATTATTTGTTGTTTTGCTGAGGAGTAGCAGAATGTGGCGCGTGTAAAAATGCACATTAATTAAGCACTCATTAAAGGGCAGACCTTTAACCAAACCTCCTACAGAAGTTACTTGAATCTACACTTTTATATAAATAAATACATTTAGAAATATAGATATAAGTATAGATATATATAAAATATGTTTTGAAAATTTAAATATTTATGATAAAAAAAGAGAAAAAAGTTACTGAACATATCGAGGGGAAGGACTTCAGTCACTATTTGATTGCCCAGGCACATGTGCGTCGGGAACAGACCCAAACATATTGGTCTGGAATCCAGCAACCCTCCTGTGAGCACACATCCTACTCCTATCTCCTATTTCACTTAACATTTTAGGGAAAACACTGCTAAAAGCACGTGAATAACAAGAATACAGATTCTGAAAACAATTATTTTATCCTTGTCAGCAAGAGGGTTTATTTTCTCAGCAGCTCTAAAGATATGCTGCCTTTCATAAATTATTAATCAAAATAAAATAAGGAAAAATTTGTCAAATATTCGCCTTCCTCAGTTTCGTTGTAAAAGAGTTTATCTAGGAACACCACTAAAAATAAATAAATGAAAATGCATTTTAGATACTTACCCTCGTAGAAACGGTATGAATTTAAAATTAGATTTAAAAGAGGAAGCACAAACTACAAATACATTTGAATAGAATAATTTTGAGGGACAGGCAATATTTATTTTCCCTGCCATGCTAAGCAGTAGGAGTATATATTTAGAGGAATATTTTCTTTGAAGAACTACATGGAAAAAAATTACACAGTGTAGCAATATCGTGGCAAAAGAAATAGACTTTAAGGAAATTATGTATTTTGCACAAAGTGGGGGAAATACATTTTATTCTTATCTGTAAAACTGAAATTAATAGGAGGTGTAGTGCAGTTGCCAGCTATTCAAACCTCAAACAAAAAAACCCCAATTCTTTACAAATCTTGTATAATATTGAAACACTAAAGATAAACAGCAGATTTAACCATTCATCCAAAGCCAGAGTTCTGTTTTGCACACAAAATGGTTTTTCACAAATTATACAGGAAGATAAAAAATACACAAAGTTTTTAATAACCAATCTGGAACCATGCTAAGAAGATCTTTCCTTTGTATGGCAAAGCCCTGTTAGAATACTTTGTTCCTAAAACCATAACTTCTGTCGTAGGTACATTCTGAAATTTCACCTCTCATTTGTATTTCTGGGAGAATTTCAGGAATGTGCAGTGTTATTTATGTTTTGGAAGTTTTATTTCTATGCAGTTCAGAAGAAATTGAAAAAACATACAAAACCATAATAAGGGTTTACCCATAAAACTCAACATCTGTTGCATCATCATTTTGAAAGGGTCTTTTTAGGACCTGGTGTTATAAAATCTTCATAGAATTTTTTTTTTAAAGAAACTGAAGAAAAATCCCAAACTGACCACTATGAGACTTAAAATATAGAGTTCTAATGATAAAAAAAAAGGGCTCTATATTTTTTATTAGGTTCTTATGTTACCAGTCTGAAATGTCTACTTTGTACAGTCCCAGAAAATAGTTTATAGCTATAAAAAATATATGGAATATTTTGAAAAATGAGAGAGAGATTTGAAAAACTTGGAGGCTTTTTTTGTAGGTGAAAGATGCTAACTCATTCTTCAGTCTTGTTATATTAAAGGGTAAAAGAACATGTCAAAAGGTACTCTGAACTAATTTCACAAGCATTTCAAGTAGATTTTCTTAATTAACCAAAGGCTTGGCGGTAATACAAGAAACTCTTTGGAAATTAAACCCGTCATTCGAGGTAAAAAAATGTAGTAAAATGGGAATTTCAGGAAGGTGTATTTTAAGATTTATATTAAGTTCTTCGCAAAGACTAGAAGAAAAAAGATAAAATTGCAACCAGTATGCAGTAAGAAGAAAGAGATAATTTAAGTAGAGATAAAAAATGGATAAGCAGTTGGCTTCAGTTTAGGAAAAGAAAAGAAGGTGGCATTAAGCCTGGAGGAAAGTTAGTAAGAATAATGAAACTAAAAATACATATTTATAAAAATTATACATCAAATTACCACAGAATTGAAAATATTGGTAACACTGATGTAAGAAAAATTAATGGAGATAAATTTATTTAAGAATAACAAACTTTCTCCTCCTCTCCTTCAGCAGGCGACTGACCTGATTTTCCAGACAAAAGGAGCTGGGTAGATTTAATCACTCCAGGTTTGGAGCAATGGATGTGGGACCACAGTAAACATCATTAATGAAGTTAGCACCAGATTAATGCAGGAATCACTACACAGCGAAGAACTTGTGGCAGAGGTAGAGGAGGACCATGAATGCAAAAAAAAAGAGGGGAAAATTAGAAAAGCCATTGTTAGCAGCAGCCTCACCAGGTAACGAGCTTTGGTTACACCAGTGGCTTATATCACATCAAAATGTGATTGCCAAATAGAAATGGAGGTATTTCTAGGGCCACGTTAAAAACACTGAACTAAATCCATAAAGGTTTGTCTGAAAATATCTTCGCAGTGTTCAAGGAAGAAGTTCAAACCAGGAGATTTTTCATAAGATAATTCTAGAGTCATTAGGGCAAAAATGCACATTTGAGCAGGGATTGATCCTAAGAGATGCTATGACTTCAGCCTGTAAATACATTGGGGGTCAACTCTAGACCAGAAGAAGAGCTTTGGAAGCCAAAATTTGCTGATATGAGTGTATAATAACAATGAATGTATTTAGGCTGGGAATATAACCCAAATTTCTGAAGGCATTTCTAACACGAGGATGGGGAAATGTACGTGTCAGAAACACTCATCATTTTTAATTTATCAAAGTAAGCAAATGTGACAATCTCACCCAGAGTAATAAACTGTGTGCTCTCAAATTACAAAAAATGTGAGTTTTTCTCTGAAAGAGCAAAAGGGCTGGCTGAGCCTAAAGGTATAATCTAAGAAATTGAGTTTATTGGTTAAAGCTTCTTGCCACCTTTGCCTTTGCATCAGAGCTGAGTTATGGATGTTCAGCTCTGGCAGAAAGCAAAGCAAGCCTGAGATTTCCATAAAAATCACATAACCATGGATTTTGCTAGTTCTATTTTCATTAAGAAAACTGCCAAAGACAACACGTGAAGAGTGAGTACCTGTGGGGCTCACCAACACACATCTTGCTTCTCCTGCTCTTTAAAGTCATAGATGCTTTATGAAGCACTTCCTGGTGCTGCAGGATTTATTGTAACAGCCAACTGGATCTGCACAGAGCACAAGATTTCCATTGTGTGTCTACAGCACTCCAAAAACCTTGGGACTTTCAGAATATTATCACATTGCAAGTTACAGTTGAAATGCATTTATGCAAGACATAAGGACATCTCAGAAAAGAGACACCATTTTGGCATTGAAAGCTGCTAATTAATTGATAACTTATCTTGCAGCCATACCATATTGAATTTGAGTTGAAGAAAACTCGAAATTGTACGTAGGATTGGTAATTGTTAAAGTGAATTAATTATCTGAAACACAAGACCCTTTAATAGGAAGTGTCTATTTCTCACAAGATCCTTCAAAAACTGTTTAACAGTGTTTTATTTTTTAAATAATTCTATCCTCTTGGGAAATCACCACTTAGCTGGCTGACGATATCTTCAATGTCAGATGTTTTTCGGGTTAAAACGTTAGCAACAGCATGTATTAAAAAGATATTAATAAAATCTTTAGGAATTCTGACATGGTTTTTAGAAAGTAAGTTTCACCTTCTTGAAGAGCACCTCTACATTAAGCTTTATAATAGCAAATCATTTATTATGGCATTCCAGGTTAAGGATCATTATTATCGTTGTTGCTGTTTTTGTTGAAGCCTTTCAAAACAGACAGATAAATTATTACCTATTCAAGCTATGTCTACTTAAATCTTGTCAAACGTGAACAGAAAGTCATAAACAAAGCCATAATTTCAGAGGAAAATACTGTGTATTATTCTGAAATTAAATTTTCTTTTCACAGAAATAGTGATAATCCAAGCTCAGCATTTACAGAAATGGACATTTTTCATCTTCTCTGTAGAAGGAAAGGTTTTGACACTCCTGACCCTTCATCCATGGCTGCCCCAAACCACTGCCTTGGTTTAGAAGAGGCCCAAGGAAACACATTGTTTAATACTCCTGATCAGTAAGACTGGGATTAAAATGACTTTGTTTATATAAAAGTGAAGGGAAAAACCCAAACTGTAAAATTGGATAACACACTGTTTTGGAAATTCTTGTTTTTCTTAAAGAAAGCTTACTGAATCATTCCCTGGCACATTAACAGTTGAACAATGTTTCTAAAGCTCCTTTTGAATGTGAACAAACAGCGAAATTATTTTTAAAGTCGCAGAACAAATGGTGATTTTTCCTAAGTGCAGAAATGAAAGCCTCAGGAATTATGTGCTGGAAAGTGTTGTTATTACTGCTGCTGTTTTTATAAGGCAAGATGGAAAAACACTTATCTCTCAGAAATATATCACTTAAGGTGGCTAACAAAATTAAGGTCAAATTGGTAAATCAACCTCCACCATTCAGTATATCTTTCCAGAAATTTCTGATAGAAGACAGAATATACTTTGCTGCTGCCTAGAATTGTCAGTTAACATTATTTCCAAAGCTGATTTTATATTAGTGGAGGCTGGATAGAGTTGTTTTTCTTGTTTTTTTTTTATGGGAGGTCTGAGTGTTTGTGTTGACTTGGATCTTTTGACAATTTTGTATTGTTGTCTGAAAGAGATGCCTAAGAACCTTAAATCTGTCTATTTTGAAATCTGTTATTGCTCTTCTGATCAAACTGGAAAGATTTCTTCAGCTGTCAGAGCTTCTGGTCTAATGGTGCATGAGATTCAAGGAAAGCATCCCAGACATTTTTAAAAGAAAAAACCTCAAAAGATGTCTTTACCTCCATGATGGCAAACACCAAAGGAAGGTACAAAACATTGCAGCAACACCCACAGTCACACTTAACTGGGACAGAAACTTCAGCTTAATCTGAATAATAACTGCTGGCATTTCCTCACCAGTATGTTTGCTGAGGTCCAGTAATGGTTACTGGTGTTCTAAAGGACAAATATAAATGGGATGTAGCTGCTCTCATCAGGTAGCACACCTGAGAGTCCAAAACTCTGAATGGGGACTTTTCTCTTGTGCGAGGAAGGTCACAAATGGCAAATTCTTTGATGTAATAATTACTGAAGACAAAGAGGACGAGCAGTCTACAGACCAAAAATAAACCTCCTGGAAGTGCACAGCCAGGAGATTTGCTTCCCTGCACCACCTGCTCTGTCCCACAGCCCTTTTCCCATCAGATGCTGGCACTGCCACAAAGGAAATGTTCAGCATGAGCAGCCAGACGATCCAACTTCCAGTATTAAACACATACAACCTGAATCAAATATTTCAGGAAAAGCTGCTTTTCTTTTTTGAAAGTGGTCCACAAATATGTGCTGTATGTTATAGCTGAAACATAATCAAACACTCTGAAGGGGGATGGGGGAGGAAAAAACTTAACTGTTAGTTACAGCAACAACGAGAGCAACAAGGAAAAGTAAAATCTCTGAGGAGAACAGCAGGATTACTTATCTTAGCACACCGTTGTTTGGCTTTTTCCAAATGTTTAGAGCTTTTAGTTCTCTCCAACATTGTCAAAACCACTTACAGGCACCCTATCTTCAACTCACAGCACTTGTCACATCCCCAGCCCAAATATGAAATTTTAAACACATTGGGCTTGTGTCTGTTCTGGTGTAAGGGGAAGTTTTCCGGCCCCATTTGTCACATTTGATAACCATAACGCAGAAAATGGAGGACATGAGAAGTGTCATCCGAAGACATCATCCTGATGTGGTTAATCAGGAAAAATAGTGAGTCAGCAATATAAGAAACATTGACTGTTCTGCACACCTGGGCAATTAGAGATTATATAAACAGTGACTGGAAATCAGTACACATCCTTACAACAATATTTCATCCTGGGATCTTATGTGTGATTTATTGAAATCAAAATAATTCCTTTACTGAGGCCCAAAGGTGTGGATGCTGAAATGCTGTTAGCAGGGAAATTTTCTCTTCTTGCATTCATTCTGTGAGAACTTTTCCTTTGCTGTGTAAGCTACGTAAACAATAGATAGGGTTTTTGTAAATAGCATTCTTATCTGGTATCTTCTGACCTCGTGTACATTATATTAGGAAAAAACATTTCTAAGTGGGTGTCTGAGACTTTGACCAATCACCCTAGGAGAAGTGTGAACACTGTTCAATTGCTTTATGGAACTAGAATATATAAATGGTATTGTAAATTTAATAAATAATTCATTCCTCGCTCTGCCTCCTGCCTCGCTGCATCTCTGAACCCCTGCTTAAAAACCCACACAAAGGTTTAGGGTTTGGTCCAGACAGTTGCTTGGGATGAGAAGAGTAAATGGGTAATATTATCTCTGAGTGCATGTATGTGTATGTGTGTGGCTGTGTATGTAGGTCTGTGTGAAATTAAAGGAATTAAAATGGATTCAGAAGTAAAATCTTGAGGATGAGCTCAAGGACAAAACTCCCTTTTCAAATTTTTTCTTCTTTTTCAGAAGAGATCATAAAAAGTTATTTAATTACCTTCTAGGATTAAGCTCTCTCTGTTCCTATACAAATACCTCAAATTCCATCAAGATGGATATCCTCTTAACAGAGGATTGACTCTGGGGTTAGCTTGAAACCTTGATGAAAAAAAATTGCATTACAACTTTTTAAAAAATCACGCCCAAAGTTTCTTTTTATCAGAAAAATATTCTGCGTCCTCTAATTCCTTATTTCAGACAGACCAGAGAATCACACGCAATTTACATTACAGAACACCACTGTGGAACATAAAGAAGACAAACAGAAAGTTAAAACAGACTTAAAATTCATGAAGGACACTGAAATCTTTGTTTAAACTACTTGTGGTGACTAATGGTAATGGACTACATCTAAAGGAATTACTAATACCTGTTAAGTTTGTGCTTTTATGTTCAAAAATAATGCCTGAAAAGCAATATCTGGAATATCTTATGAACTGCAGAAGCACATTATCAGGGGGAGATGAGACCTTTGCACAGTGAATAGTAACTTGGCCATTGAGTCTAAGTGTCTA
The DNA here is from genome assembly GCA_013398955.1 of Callaeas wilsoni. Lineage (NCBI taxonomy): Eukaryota > Metazoa > Chordata > Aves > Passeriformes > Callaeidae > Callaeas > Callaeas wilsoni. The sequence goes on along the minus strand of VWPU01014804.1, from coordinate 8,766 downwards.
ATGTGGGGGGGAAAAAAGTACAAAAAAAATTTATTCATCCTCAGCACTTGCTTTCTCCTTTAGTATCTTTCACCTCAAATTTACTCTCATGCTTCCAGTTTAGTGCTTTGAGAGCTTTATATTATATGAGAGCAGAATGGAATCAATAATTCTGAAATAATAGGATGAGAGACAGACTGTCTGTCTCTGGGTCCACGGGGCATTGTATTTGAGGGAAAAAAAAAAATCTGTTCAGATTTATTCAAAGTGTTCAGGTCTCTTGCAGAATCACTCTACATGTGGGAAAAAACAGAGATGATTTGTGGCCCCCAGCACTGAGGCCTGAGATAATGGTCCACACTTTTCCTTGGCTGATACACCCAAATTTCTATTTTTTTTGGCAAATTTCACTTCTCTAAAGTAGCCCAGCTATGGAGAAACAAAAACCACAGAAGTCGGAATCAGACAGGGATTCTGGGACTTTCTAGTACTAAAAATCATGATAACCTGTCTATCAACAGAAGCCAAAAATGAGGAAAATTTGCACATGGTGCTTTTTAAAGTGTTTCAGAGCATGAGGGAACACAGCAGGACCAGCTCAATGTGACCATGGCAAAATAGACATGTAAGGAAAGAAGGCTTTGGGTGAAAATCCAGTGAAAAGTCAGGCAGCGCTGCCTGGTTCATCCACTGACCCAGCAAAAAGCCCCATACAACGAGGAAGAAGACAAAAAGAAGTGAAAACTGATGTTGGATGCTCGACCTAAGCATGTCTGGCCTTTCTTTGTGGGTCCTTCATGAGCTCAAAAATGACACAGGAAGGTATCCTGTGCTTTTACAGTCTAAAGGAACAAGATGAGATAGAAGATAGAAGATCAAGTACGTCTCATTTAGCCTGTTGATAACAAAGAGGAGAGAAAAATGGGCGTGAAGAATTGCTGAGGGAAGAGAAGAATCTTCCAACAGGAGAATCCCAGGTTGGAAGGGACACCAAGGATCACCTGGCCTGAGATCTTCACTGGTGAGCAGAGAAATCCTTTAAAACATCTGTTCTTTTACGGGGCTGATAATATTCATACACCCACAGTATGTTCATTTATGAGGTCAAACAGAAAGTATTTGCAACACTAATAATTTGAATCTTTCTCATGTTAATGTTAATACCTACTTTCTTCACAAACAATATGATTGCTAAAAACAAAAAAAACCTTTAAATAATCAAGAGAAGCCCTCCAGTTCATTCCTCTCAAATACAGACAAAATTCAAACTGTGGTTGAAGTTTTGGGAAAGCTGGGTAACTACTCACTTTGTCTTTTATTGACAAGACAAGAATACAAAGTCAGCTGTGAATATTATCTTGATGACTTAGCAGATAAAATGGGAAAAAATAGAGAAACATGTCATACTTCACATTTGCTTTCCCTGAAACGTTAAACATATTTCACAAATGTAAGGAAACTTCTGTTGTGAAGACTTTTGTAAAAGAAAAGTACCATTTTTTTATGTTGTAAGGTTAGAAAATATATAGATATGTAGGCAATGTGAAATAACTTCTGTCCAGTAGAAGAGAATCTCTTTGGAATGCTAAGCCCAGATTTAGAAAGTTGCATCTATGACTGGCATTAAACCTCTCTACCACTGCATGGGCCATGCTGATAAAAGTTTAAATTGACAGATGACACCATTTTGGCTACAAGAGTTTTTGAGATTTTGTGACCTTGCAGAATTTAATGTGGTGAAATTCCAGAAGCACAAACTTCAGGGCTTTTGCACGAAATTAAAAAAAAAATCAGATGAGCAGTAGCATTTAAAGATCAAATGAGCTGACAGACTGATTTAAGTCACACCAGCAGAATCCCACATCTCATGTTTATTGCAATCTGTTTTACATTCTTCATCCATCAGAATTTACCGTTTTAGCATGGAAATTATTATAATTGAGGGACAGCAGCAATTCTCCAGTGCAGCCCACGGGTTAATTCAGGTTTTTTTAAGAAAGTGCAAAGCACTGCCACTCTCTCTTGCTGTTTTTATGCTTCACATTACGTGTTTGATCCATGGACTACAGCAGAAACTCAGCTGGGAAAGCCCTTTGTACAGATTATGTGAGTGACTGCTGCGTTTAGTGCTCAGGCAAGCACTGGAATGAGCACCCCCAAAACAGATTCATCAAAACCACGATTATTCAGTCCACCGACGTGCGGGAGACAGAGCAAGAAAAATATGTGGGAGAGATTTAAATCTGAGCAGATATCCATCCAGCCTTCTGCAATAGAAAGCAGTTTCAGCAAGATGAGCTAAAGACAAACCACAGGATAGATCTAACCTTTTCTGAAAAAAAAATCAAAAAAAAGTTTTAAAATTTCTTTTCTAAAGAAGAAATAATGTAGACTAGCTATGTATCAAAAAAAACTAAACCAAACCAAACCAAACCAAACCCAAACCCAAACCCAAACCCAAACCCAAACCCAAACCCAAACCCAAAACCAACNCAAAAAAAAAAAAAACCAACTCACTTTAAAAAAATCCTTAATTTCTGTGACATAGGCGTCTTGCCACTTCCCTCAGCCCAATTAATAAATAATTAAACAAATAAATAAATAAACACATTTATTTTGAGAGGAAATAAAAAAACTTTACTACTGTTAGGCTTTCTTTTCTGTTTAAAACGACTGAGGTTTGTATGCTTGAGCTGATAGGCTGTCACAATTTGGTACAGCAAATATTAAAAATTCAGATTCTTAAGTGCTAAACATGCAAATTTCAGACCACAGGTGAATAAGGAGACTTTTTTACTCATGTTATTAAAGTATCACAAAAGCTTAGAACAGGTAAAACGTCTTGACCAGAGGCTTGAAGAGTAAAATTCTTCTTTGAACGAGAAAATATCTGAAAAATCCCATAACAACTGTTGCATTTGTGTATATACTGCATCCACAGATGTGTAGATGTCAGAATAATGTCTGTACGATAGGCTTTTCCCAAATCTTTTTTTCAGACATGTTACTGTTTCTAGAGGCACATCCAGAGTACAATTTGGAATTAGATGTAGAGTTATGGACTATCCAGAGAAATCTGGGATTGACAGGAACTGTTTTCGGTTTTAATACAGGTTTTAAACTTGCCTTAAATTTTGGTGTACTCCAAATTATGTTAAGATACCTAAATTCTACTTACCAGTGCAGGGGAATAATGCTCTTGAAAGTAATATCAAGATAAAACACCAGTCTTAATCATTTTATAAATTCGCAAAGATTTAAACATTTTTAAAATATTGCCTATCATTAACATCAGTAAGTTTCAGACGTCTTTTTTTTTCGATTGAGAGGCAGGATATGAAAATGAAACAGTAGATCTGAGATGAAAAATGGCAGATAAATTTAATTTAACTATTGTAGAATCTACTGCATGTGAAAGGCCCAGAACATGAACTGAGTGACATCTCAGAGGTTGCAGGTGTGGCACAGCTGAGTGGACTTGGCAATGTACACACTGAGGTGGGTTATAGTTATAAAATGGATTCCTAATTAAAACCCAAGAAAGAGTGGGCATGGACAATGTTTAAATACCTAGAAATGGACACCCTTGGTTTGCCTCCAGACTGGAAACCCATGGGCAATCCTGTACTAAACTTAATTGCTGCAAAAGGATCATAAACTAAGATAAAAATAATGGTTTTAATCTGGAATACAGATTAAATAAATTATTTACAAATGCTTAGAATTGTTAAGAATGACAACAAGCTCTGACGGATTTATATTCTTATCTCATGCATCTCCTTAGTGAATTTTTGGAACAACTTACTAACATGTGACGATAGAAAGAATTGTTCAGCCAGCCAAAATGCCGAACAAATCAGAGCAGAAAAAATATTTATTTTTCCACCCACAAAACAGATTTCTTACTCAAAGTGAAGGAGAGATTCACAGCACTGAAATCAACTTTGTAAGAGTCACAGTAGTGCAATAAAGAACAATTTTTTCCTTTGTTGCACCCATAAGAAAAAATGTCTCAGTTGAGAGCTGTAAACCAGCATCCCTGTCTGCAAAATTTAAGCGAATTCCACTAAACACCAGTTAAATATATTTACAACGTGGTGATGTGGTGTTGCTAAAGCAGGAATTAACCTTCTCTGCCACATGGCTCTTCTTGCTTGGCCCCAAAAATTCTGTTATCTGCAACCTGTTATCTGCTGAATGAGGCATTTCCTACTCTGTAATTTTTGTCCATGAAGTTAAAATGATCTAGCTGGGAGAAAATGCCTCTGTGCAGATGAGAACTCCTGAAACTGTTCAAATCAATGTGAATTTTACAAGATTTCACTACAAATGCACATTTTGATCCCAGCTAAAATGCTTTCAGTCTTCAAATCCCAGCAGCCACAGGGTGCCCCTCCTCTACAAAATTAACAAAGTTTAACAAGATATCTGATTCTTTTATTAGCTGAACTCAAATTAATCTTTTTCCTTCTCCCTTTTCTTAGCTGCGGATAAAGCCACCTGTGAGGCACCTGATACGTTCCGTGTCAGAGTTTTGTATCACTTTGGCCTCTTCATAATTCTGTCTTTAATTGTTTAATACATTCTATAGTTTTCCTACAGGTTAGCTGTAAATCTGCAAGTAGATGAGAAGGAAAAAGGGGTTTCAGGCAGCATCCTATCGTGTTTGTGAGCCCTGGAAAGGCCAGAGCTGTGTAGAGCAACCCAGATCATCAGAGAATGTCTAAAGCAACAAAAACCTCCTGGTGTGCTCACCTGGTGAAAGCTCTGATGTGAGCAGAAAATGTAACCACATTAACATCCTGTCATGAAGATAATTGCAAATAATTTTACGCATTCCTAATGGGCTGAGGAGTTTTTGGGGTTTTTTGGGGATTTTTTGTTCGTTTGATTGTTTGTTTTCTTGTGGAATTCAAAGCTGACAAGCAGCTGAGTGAAACGCTTGGTGGAAAAAGGCTTGGTAGAAAAAAGACATTAAAGCACTGGGCAGTTTATACTGTCTTAACCTGCATGAAGATTTTAAGGAACAGTTTCTAAAGATAAAATAATTTAGCAATCTGTGAGATGCATTTGCAATGATATTATACTAATAATCTTTACACAGAAAACACTTTAAGGTTGCTACCTTCCACTGTATCAGTGCCTTGCTGCTATCTAGAATAGTCTCACATTCTCTTTTTTTTCCCTTCTCAGGCAGTGAAAGAGCAAAGTTTTTTTTACCATTTTCCAGCAAATCACACATTTTCTCTTCTACTGAAGGAACTGTCCTATTTTTAAAAAGTCTCATTCAATGTGGCATTATGTGGTAATTTATACTGCAATATCATAGCTAAAAGCATCTCCTCACGTGTAACTTTATAACTTTTTATTTTCATCAAAGCAGAGTTATAGGAAATGTGGGTACAAGAGTTCCCCAGAGTCATAAATATTACAAGGAATCGAGCCCTCGACTGGATAGACTTCAATATCTATGAAACAGCAACAATAAAATGTTTCAGCAATTTCTTAATACTGAGAATTTGAGTCAAGTATTTTTTAATCAGGTACAGGCTTCAATTCTGAATATTAAATTGAATAAATAAGCCTAAAGATGAACAAATTAAGTTCAATAAACTGAACAGATTAGGTGAAATAAGCCATGAACAGCGATAGCTCTCCAGGGTCTTGATACATCATAATTAATTTTTAAAATACATTATGTTGTTTTCCTGCTGGATTCCTTGAGGTAAAATGGAAGAAGGTACTAGTATAAAATAAAAAAGGAGGATTTTCTTTTCTCTGCAGGTGAAGAATTTAACATGAGCTGTAAATTTAGTCATGGAGAGATAATTCAGCCATTGGTGGGAACAGGTTTTAGATTCATCCTACATGGTAATGAGAAGTAGCTGAGAATAAGTCTTGTGGATATTTGCTACTGAGTGTATGACAACAACAAACTATAGAGAGTTCAGTCTCCACAGTACTGGTGAGAGGCTTTTTTGCCTTCTGCTTTCCTGAAATAGAGTATTTCAATTCTAGATTTAAAATCTGGGACGTGGATATTTATGCTGTGATAATAAATCCCAAAAAAAAACCCCAAAAAACCAAAAACAAACAAATGAAAGAAAAAAGAACACCATCTTATGAGACGGCTTTTTTTTTAAGTACAAAAAAAAATACAATCAAGAAAAAAACATATAAAAGCCATTAAAACAATGCTTTAAAAAAATTAGAATTTAAAAGTTAAAAAATATGGTGGCCCACCAAATACTTGCTGGTAACATGGGTTCAGACCTTTTTCCACGTAAGGAATGTGATGGATGATGGTGAGAACCCACACACTAGGACTAATAAATGTAATCCATGCAAACAAGAACCACAGTGTAATACTTTGACTCTTCTTTTCAGTTTTGGAGTATCTCTAGATTTTTAAGCTATGACTAATTAACAAGAGCAACATTCAAAGTTGCGGGGGAAAAAAAAATCTAGTTCAGTTTCTTCAAGGAATTGACCCTCATGGATTGGTCTAAGAGCTCTTGCTTGGGTTAATTAATGTGCAAATCAGGATCAGATTTGATCTTCTAACCTGGCTTTGGCGTCCAGCGGGAGCCCGGTGAAATATCAACATTTGAAAACAGAAATTGAAAAATGCCAAGCTGTGTTTTAGAAGGCCCAGACACATTAGTGAGGATGAGGAGGACGAAGGCTGCTCTGCTTCCCTCTGGTCAAACACCAGTTGGTGAAATGTTGTTTCACAACTGAACTATGTGCCTGATAACGATCATCAGGCGTGCACGTGTATAAAGGTCTGGCACCAAAGGTGAAATAAAGGACCCAAGGTTCTGGGTTTTTTTCTCTAAAACATCACCTGAATAAAGCTGGAGTGAGTTCAGAAAATCAAAGTGTCAGAACAGTAGGAAGAAGATTTCTTTCAATAATAGAAATAATTAGGTTTTCGAGTTTTTTGTTTCTTTTTTGTTTTTTCGGTTTTTGTGGGTTTTTAAAAATTTTTTGTTCTTTTTCTTTTTGTTGTAATATTTTACTGACAAGTCTAAAAAAAAAACTCATGTGGGAGGAAAGCAAAGTTATTTCTATTGAGGAACAAGCTGTATCAGGCGGATAATCATCCCCAATAATTAACCAAGAAGTCTTTCAGCAACGGAACACCCAAAATTCTTGGCTTTTGGGATGAAACGCGTGGTTGAATCATTTCACCTCACCGAGAGACATCACAATGGAGGGGAACCCTGGAGCTGCACCAGTCTGATTAGGAAAGGATCAATAGTTTAAAAGCCCTGAAGATCAATCTACAGCCAGAAAAAGTCAGGAGTGATTGCAAACTGGCACGTTTCTCCATCTAGGAAGTCAGCAATTATTTCAAGGGTCAGGAGTACATATATAGCATTTTAGTATATTTTCTGACAAATGCTTTTGTTCCAAAAATGCAAACCCTCCAAATTGTGCAAGCTTTCTCACAGGCTGACATTTTTAAGGTCTTCAGAAAATTGTGTGAGCATTGATAGAAACTGGCCCTGCAGAGATAGCGAAGGGATTCAAATGTTGCTGGAGGGAGCACTTCAAGGGACTATTTCAAGTAGAAATGAATTTACCAGACTAGCCATGTAAATTCTGCTATAAATATGATGTTTTCTCATTACAATTTCCCTTGGCAGTGTTCTGTGAACTACAGTGCTTTCCCAAGACCATCTTTTGCTTTATTTCACCACTTGATTCCTTGGGTACACATAAAAGCTACATGTTAATAATGAGAAATAAATAAAAAAGACATTTTTGCAGGATTCCTTTACTTAAGACATTGTTAAAAGTTCTAATAAAACAAAACCGGGAATATTATATACATTTTCCTTACTTAATTTCCTTATTGTTCAAAAACATTCTCAGTTTAAAAGTAGCTTTCTGGAGATCCTTTTTCTTTCTTTTTCTTTTTCTTCTCTTTTTGTTTGCTTAGTGGGTTTGGTGTGGTTTTTTGGTTTGCTTTTTTGTTTGGTTGGTTTCTTTGCTTCTTTGCTTTGGTTTGGAGTTTTTTGTTATTTATTTGGTTTATTTCATTTGTTTTTTTTATATTTTGGGGAGGTTTTCTAGGGGTTTTTTTGCTTTTTTGATTTTTTGTGGGATTTTTGGAGGGGGTTTGGGTTTGTTTTGGTTTGGTTTTCTTTTGGTGTTTTTGTTGGTTTTTTTGTTTTGTTGGTTTTGGGTTTCTCGTGGGTTTGTTTTGCTTTGTTTTTTGTTTTTTTGGGGGGTCTTTTCAGTTCTTGGGGATCTTTTTTTTGTTTGCTTTTTTGGTTTTTGGGGTTTGGGTTTTGGTTTTTGGTGAGGTTTTTTGTTTGGTTGGTTTGGTTTGTTTTTCGTGTTTTTTGTTTTCTGTTTTCTGTTTTTTCTTTCATTGAAAGTTTTCCACAAGTTTGAAGACACAGAGTGTTTTCCAGAGTATTTCCCAGAGTTCAATTACTCAAGAGAGACCTTCATTCATTCCCCCTGCTACAAAATCACAACCCCATCAGTTACTTGATTCAAAACTTATTTCTCAAATCTCTGCTGACCGTCCTACCACAGTGCAAAACCTCTTGTCTCTCAGTAGTGCTGATAGAAGACACAATTTAGCACCAATTTCTGAGAAAGTTCTTAAATATGAGAGGCATTCCCAATAAGAAATGTCACTGGCAGAGCTGTGCCTATTTCATCTTGGACAGAGCATAGAAAATGTCCACTCATCACGGTGACAATCCAGTTTTAAAAGCAAAACAGACACATAAATATTTCTCAATATAATAATAATAAAAAATATAA
>VWPU01014803.1:0-63440 GCA_013398955.1 Callaeas wilsoni | reverse complement strand
GATCCCTTATCCAGGTACAGGATGAGTGTCCAGCCACTTCCAAGCACCCAGTGTTGCTCCAGGCTTGGAGGCGCTCACTGAAGTGTGCCCAGACACACAGAGCTGTGTCTTAGAATCAGAGAATTGTTTAAGTTGGAAAAGGCCTCTAAATTGGATTAACCCAGCAGTGCCAAGCCCACAGCTGGCCCATGTCCCCAGGTGCCACATTTATACATCTGGTAAATCCCTCCAGGGATGGGGACCCCACCACTGCCCTGGGCAGCTGTGCCAGGGCTGGACAACCCTTTCCATGAAGAAATTGTTTTTTAATATCCAATCAAAACAGCCTTGGTGCAACTTGAGACAATTTCCTCTTGTTATTTGAGAGAGGAGCCCGACCTGGCTGCCCCCTCCTGTCAGGGAGTTGTGCAGAGCCAGAAGGTCACCCCCGAGCCTCCTTTTCTCCAGGCTGAGCCCCTTTCCCAGCTCCCTCAGCCGCTCCTGGTGCTCCAGCCCCTTCCCCAGCTCCACTCCCTTCCCTGGACACGCTCCAGCCCCCGCAGTGTCCCTCTTGTCATGAGGAGTCCTTCGAGCTGGGTTTCCTTCCCTCAGTTACACCTGTGCAAAGCCAAACTTTTAGAGGAGAGGCAGGGAGAGGAGAGAGGGCTGGAGGGGAAGCACAACCCTGAGGAAGGGATGATTCCCAGATAGGGGAACCACCTCCATCTCTGCCGGGCTGGGAGCACTGCCCTTCCCCCCGGGTGCTGAATAACTCCTGCCGGGCTCTGTTCCCCTCCAGGGATGACCAACCCCGAGGTGATTCGCAACCTGGAGCGGGGCTACCGCATGCCCTGCCCGGAGACGTGTCCCGGGGAGCTCTACAGCGTCATCCTCAAGTGCTGGCGCAGCAACCCCGAGGAGCGCCCCACCTTCGAGTACCTGCAGTCGGTGCTCGAGGACTTCTACACCTCCACGGAGAAGCAGTACGAGCCCGAGCCGCAGCAGTGAGCCACCGCCCCGCCGTCTCCTGGGGACGGCGCTGCAGGACAGCCACCACCCGGCTCCGTGCAGGCGTTTCCCTTTCTCCTGTCCGCGCTTGGAGATGGGGAATGAGGAGGGACATGAGGGAGAAGGATGCTGCCGGCTCGGTGGTTGTTGCAGAGACTGAAGAGGTGGCTGAGAGATGGCGCAGCTCCTTCCTCGTCCGCCTCGGAGGGCTGTACCCACTTTGCAAGCATCACCTGTGGCACGAAGGACAGAAAACTCCTTCGTGACCCACTTGGATACAGAAAAGCCCCTCAGCCCCGCAGCTGCAGCCCCGAGAAGAGGGGGCCGTGGCCAGAATGGTGGTATGGGGGTGAGGAATCTCTGCCCCACTCTGCTGCCACTGCTAGCGATACTACACCCCCTCCGCGGCACGGGCAGGGGTGGGAGCGTGTCCTGTCCGCACCTCCTTGGGCCACACCAGCTCTGGAGCGTTCCTTCCAGGGGATGCCCCCGCTCCGCCTCAAGACAGTAATAAAAAACTGGATACGAGGATTTCCCGTTTCTTTATTCGGGCGTCAGGGTGTGAGTGAGGCCCTGTCCCTCCCGTGGCCACCGCCAGCCCCTGGAGGAGAAGGGAGCGGCCGGGGGGCTCTCCGGACAGCGCGGGGTGATGCTGGGGTGGTAGCCGGGGCTGGAACGGGAGGATGCCCGAGGAGCAGGCGAGATGTTCGTGGCGTGGCCACGAGATGTCCCTCCTTCCCAGCAAATCTGGACGGCTCCTGGGAAGTAAAAACTCGTGTGATAAAATACTTCAGAAATAAAGCCCCTGCTCGCTTGGCTGAGCCTTCGCTGCGCAAGCCCCTGGTGCAACATCACGGCCGGTCCTGCTCCGCACCCAGCACCGGAAGGGTTCAAATGCCATTTCCCTGGTTTCTGGTGAATCTCCAAGCCGAGGGAATGCCCGCAAAAGGCTTCAGGCTGGTCTCCGGTCAGGAGTTTCACTGGGCTGGTGAGTGGAGGGCAAAGAAATACGGCGCAGATGGCACATGGGAGGGGTGTGAGGACCACAGGACTGAGCTCCAGGCTGGGACACAGGGAACACTCCAGAACCATCTCCCCGGGGTGTTTCATCCGCTGTTTTCTTCTCCATGAAGTAGATTTTGAGTCCAGCTGTAGAGGGTGCATTTCATAGTGGCACAGGGATGCTACGGGAAAGAAACAGCAGAGATGGAAAGAGAAATCTCTGGTAGACCTTAAAATATTCAAATGGGGTTTATAAGAAAGACGAGGGCAGACTTTTTACCAGGATCTGTTGCAACAGGACAAGGAGTGATGCTTTTTAAACTAAAATAGTGTAGATTTAAACCAGATATAAGGAAGATAATTTATTAGAATGGGGGTTTAAAACACTGGCACAGGTTGCCCAGAGAAGCTGTGGCTGCTCCTGGATCCCTGGAAGTGCCCAAGGCCAGGTTGGACAGGGCCTGGAGCAACCGGGGAGAGTGGAAGGTGTCCCTGCCCATGGCAGGAGGCTTGGAATGAGATGGTCCTTAAGATCCCTTCCAAACTAAACCGTTCCATGATTCTATGTCTTGTGTGTCAGGAAAAACACCCAAGCAAGCCCAAGACATGACACAGAATTACCTCTCCACGCCACTGCTGCGCAAGAGCCTGGGAGGAAAAGGAGTAGGAAAATTCTCCACACATTGTAGGGACAGCTGGGCTATTGGCAGCTCCATTCAGTGCCAGGCCTTGATCTTCAGTTCCATAATGCCCCGGACTGTCACCTGCGAGGAGACAAAATCCCCCACCGTGATGCCAGCATCACTTTCTAAGCGTGTTCCAGTGGGGTAATGTGCTTGTGTCGGCACGAACAGCACTTAGCCTGGCTTCAAACACTTTGCAGATCCCCAGAAAGATCACATTGGGATTGATGTAGCATTCACAGGAGGCCAAAGTCTCTGGAGATGGCTGGTTTGCACGGTCTGGACATGTCAGTCCTGCACCGTGAGGGGGAAAGGAGGATTTAATAACAATAAATGATCTCCCAGACTCAGGATGAAGGGAACTGGCTGAGATGAACCAGCCTCAGAAATGCTGATCTAGTGGAGAAACCCTAGGGTGTCCAGGATTTTTTCCACAGGGAGGGTGGATGGAGGTCTGTGGGAGACCTGCACCCCTCTAGGACTGCACTGGAGCTGGATGGGAAACCTTGGGCTGTGGAAGAGATCTCCGTCCTCACAACCTGAACCCTATGAACTCAGTGCTACTAAGTCCTAGAAATAATTTAAGATTAATCAGGCTCGGTCCAGTTCCTTCATGGTTCCCAAGGGACAAATTACGTGTGCTATAATTACACAAAGCCCATTTTAAACCACAGGGGGAAAAAAAGCACCATTTATTCAATGACTTCACTGGAGTTGAAGGAACAGTCTTTCCCCTTGCTCGAACTCCAGCTTGGTCCCTCCCAGATCCCAGGAACTCCATGAAGAACCGGCAGATTCCAGTTAATGAGATGATAGTCAGAAAATAAATACAGATGAAAGCTATTTGACTCCTTGGCTGTTAATATTTTATTGAAGTGAAAACTGTGGATTATTTGTGCTGGAGCAAAGCAGGAAGAAGGTCTGCAGGGTGTCTGCTGAGCACTTGTACATTGCATTATCGCCCAAGGCCAAAGTGTCAAGTGTTGTAGCTCAAATTAGAAAGGAAATGGATATTTTTATGGCCAGTAGCAGCACGTGGCCCAGCCCAGGGTGAACATAACAAGAGCCTGTGAGCTGAGCTTCCTCTGCACTGGACACCATGGTCCTTTTTGTTCCTGCTGAACAAACACATTAAATTTGTTCCCTGCAGCAGACTTGGTTCCATAATCTCCCCCATGAAGGCTTGGAAGAAGCCATTGGAAACTCTTCCCTTGCTTTGGGGAGTGGGGCTGGGGCTGTGCCACCAAGCTGAGCCTCTCCAGGGGATGGAGGGAGAGCGTGAGCTCTGTGAGCAGCCATGGTTTTACAAAACATCCTCAGTTTTACAAAACACCCACCAAAACCGCTGGGAAGTGGACCCTGCAGCTCCTCCACCACAGCTGGACAGAAAAGGACCTGCACTCCTGAGCGTGGACATCAGGGGTTGCAGCCACAATCCCAGGTGAGAAGTGAGGTGCTGTCCTCTGTGACCTCCAGCCCAGGATGCCTCCGGTGCCATCGGAAAGCTCCACAAGAGGCCCTTCGGCCCCATACTGACCTGGCAGCCTAAGAGGTGTCTCTTCACAGGGGTGAGCTCCAGCCAGAGGCTCACAGGGGTGTCTTGGAGCAGGAGAAAGGTGATAAAAGTGATCCAGAGTCTCAAATTCAGTTTGTGATCCTACCCAAGAAGAACCTGTTGGGCTGTGCAAAGGTATTTTACAAGAAATGAGTAAATTCCTGCAACAGACAGAGCATGAACCCCTGAGTGGCCCAGATAAGGATTTAAAGAATTACCTAGTGATGTGTATCCTCCATAATATCCAAGATAATCCTTTCATTTCTTCCCTGGGTGCCACTGGAATGGTCTTTCCAATTCTCACACTGAAAGATTCAGTCCTCCTTTATTGGTCTTTGCTTTCCCATGCAGCCTTGGTCCTGCTACTGCATCCCCATCTTCTGTCTGAAATTTCATCTCTGTGGGTAATGTCTGGTCTTGTGCTGAGTTCGTTGTCATTAACACCCTGTTTACAAGTGGTTTGAGGCTTTGGAGAGAAGGTTTTTGTGGTATTTCTCAGTTCTTCACCTTGCAGATGTAGGAACAGCCCGTGGCTGCAGTGTAAAACCTTCCCTGGGCAATAGCTGTGCACTGTGACATCTTGGCAAAGTGGGAAGTGCATCTGGAAACTTGGAACCAGGGCTGGGCAGGGAGACAGGCATGGAAAAATCAGCAGGTGCTGAGGGGAGAGAGGTAGGAGAGGGAGGGAGAGCAAAGGAAAACCATTGAGCGGGCAGGGCTGTGGGGAGCTGCAGCTCTGGGTGGTTTTCCTGCTGTCTGTCTCGTAAGGTGTGAGCTCCACCTTTCCTCAGAAGCCAGGCACCCCCAGCAGTGTGGATTTTCTCATGTCTAATAAAAGATTCAGCACAGCACACGCTCCGTCTGCAGCTGGACCCTGGAGCTACAAGATGGGCTTGGTCAGCTGGGGTAAAACAAGAGCGAAGCAGCATCAAAGCCATGTCACAGAACCATGGAATCCCAGGATGCTTTGGGATAGAAGGAACCTTAAAGTGCATCTCATTCCAACCCCGTGCCATGGGCAGGGACACCTTCCACTATCCCAGGTTCCTCCAAGTCCCATCCAGCCTGGCCTTGGGCACTGCCAGAGATCCAGGGGCAGCCACAGCTTCTAAACAGACAAGAATTTCTTCCTAATACCTAATGTAAATCTACCTTCCTTCAGCTTAAAGCCATTGTCCCACGTCAATTTCCCAGTGGGAAATGGGATTTATTTCAATGCCATCCCATGCTGGGCTGTTTTCTGGAGCAGGACAGCACCAGCAGGCACAGCTCACCCACATGCACACTGCCACATTCCAGGAGCTCAGGATCTCTCCCAAGGGGATAAAGGGAGGATCCAAGTGTCTCCACCTGCTCTGTGCAGGACAGGCTGCCTGGAGGTGCCTTGCTGGCACTACAAATCGAGGCTGCCGGGGAGGGAGGTGGTGAGGAGCCCTCACCTCTTTCTGTTTTACCTCCACCCACACACAGAGGGGTAAATATTCCCTGGCAAACACTGCAGAGCAAACAAGGGCACCAATGTCCTGCCAGGCTGAGCTCTGGTCTCTGAGCTGATCCCCCAGATGAGCTCCGTGAGCAGCCATGGTTTTACAAAACATCCTCAGTTTTACAAAACACCCACCAAAACCGCTGGGAAGTGGACCCTGCAGCTCCTCCACCACAGCTGGACAGAAAAGGACCTGCACTCCTGAGCATGGACATCAGGGATTGCAGCCACAATCCCAGGGGAGAAGTGAGGTGCTGTCCTCACATGGTCACAATGACCACTTTTGCCAGAAAGGCCCCCTCCCTGGCCAGGCCACTCAGTAGCCCAGCGCCAAGGGAGAATTCACTGAGCTTGCTTCTCCAAGGAGTCTTGGTTTTGTTTGGAGCATCCCCAAGGGTGGTGACACTCCAGGCTGGATCTGAAAAGCATTTGTGGCCATCCCTGAGCACCCCTAACCAAGGAGAAGGTGGGGCCATGTGTCACAGCCGGGCTGTGAGGGTGGAAGAGAGCACAGATGCGTTACGGGTGAGAAGCAGAGACAGAGTCTGCAACAAACCTGCCCAAGGAAAGCCCTCTTCATCCCCACTGGCTGCTCAGGGCAACATTCCATCTCTGCCAGCAGCCAGGAAAACCCTACAGGGATAGCGGGGCTCAAGGGAAGCATTTTTGTTAAACATTCAGGGCCCATGGCTGCCCTGAAGAGGTTTGTGTTGGGTTGCAGGCAGAGAGCTGGGGCTGTTTCTGGAGGATTGCTCACCCCTCAGTGCGCTGAGCCAGGAGTTACGACACCGACGCCGTGCCTGGCTTAGTCTCTAAATCACTGATTTCCTTGTTCTGCTCTGCCAGGGCTCACGCTGCACCCTTCCCCATGACGTTTGGGATTGCCCACCACTGCAGACAGGCTGGGACCTGCCATGGCTTCTCCTTTCCTAGGATGCTTCCAGACCCACTTTCTCCAGGGTTTCCTCCTTCCTCAGTCGGTCCAAGGTCACTTCCAGTTAAAATTAGCAGTTTATCTAGCGCTGGAGAGATGGGATGGCCAGCTGCTCTGGCCTGCTCACGATCCTGGGAGCTGGAAACAGGAGATCCAGCTCTGACTCCCCTTGGACATGAGGATGGCCCTGCCACCCTCATAGTCGTGAGCAAAGGATTTGCAGCCAGCTTGTCCTCTCTGCCTTAAACCTGAGCTCCAGGTCTCTGCCAGCCAAGCAGGAGGAAGGAGCATCTCACTGGAGCCTCCAATCCCTGCCACCATCCTCTAAATGCCAGATGTCACCCTAATTGTACCAGAGCCAGATATTTTACTGCCCATCATTGTCTCTGCGATAGCAGGAGATTCTCCTCAGCCTTTCAAATCTACATTTAACTCATCCTCACCTGAACCTTCTTTCTGACCTTATCTTTCCTCTTTTTTTTTAAGGGCAGGCTGAAGCCACGGGGTGGAGACAGTGGAAAGGCAGCTGTGGAAGGGTGGTGGGAGTTTTCTGTGGTGAGTCCACAGATGGAGAGGCTTCGGATCATGATAAGAAATGGGAGTTAAAACCATAGTGGTGTCTGGGAATGAGGGCACCACTGGAAATGAGTTAACATCCTGCCCAGGGCAGTGGCTGAATCACCGTCCCTGTAGGGATGAAAAGCCATGTGGATGTGGCACTTGGGGACATGGGTGAGTGATGGCCTTGGCCATGCTGGGGGAATGGTTGGATCTGATGATCTCAGAGGGCTTTTCCAACCTAAATGATTCCATAATCTCAGGGAGCCTCCAAGACAGAGGGATAAGCCTTGACAGGGGATTGTGCTCTGGCAAGCAGAGGGATCTTCCCCTGCTCTGAACAGGTAAATGTGAGAGGCTTTACCCCTGTTCTCTCATCCAGATCAAACCTCCAGAACAACTGGCCTGTCCCACCCAGGAGATCAGAAATTAATATCACACCTTGCCTCTCCCATCTGTGTCTGACCGACTCTCATAAAATCACAGAATCAGAACGGTTTGGGTTGGAAAACACCTTAAAGATTATCCAGTTCCAGCCTCCTTGCCATGGACAGGGACACCTTCAGTAGACTTTGCCTTTGCCACCTTCAAACAAGGACCTCAGGGGCCTTCCTTTGGCAGGACAAACGCTGCCAGGGCAGTGTCTGTCTGTCTGGTGTTGACTCTCCAGCACCTACTCAGTACAGCTGTGCTGGTAAACAAAAATATACCAGTTCTTTCCCCTGATCCTGAGGCCAGTTGGGCTGCTCTGGCCATGTCCATGCTCTTAAACTCTCTCAGCCTCCAAAACAGTGTGGACAGATCCAAAATATATTTTGGGAGGTGTTCTTGTTGTGTGCTGTCTCCAGTCTCATGGCCAGAGATTGTTTTGATCTTTGATAGTTTCTGGGAACAGGTTAAGAGTTTAGCAGTGCAGATGATCAGAATCCTGGCTGTGTTGAATTTACTGCCACAGATACATCCAATAAACCCGGATTTGCCTGAAATCACCAGTGTTGGTTTTCATCTGGTGGATAGAGCCACCTCTCTCCATGGGCCAACACCACCGAGGATGTCAATCGACCCAACTGGTTAGACTGGAAAAAGTCACCTCTGCCATCCATGGACTGGCAAATGTTTATCCCAGGTGTTTAGATGATCCTATAGGTTCCCAGCCCTGGATCTATATGGGCCAGGATCTATATCTCCAGATCTCCTCCCCTTGGGCTGTGCAGCATCTCCCCACAGCTCCCCTCACACCATAGGTGGTCCTCCAGCCCCACCGCATGGTCGCTTCCCCCTGATAACTCCAGGGTCTCAAAGGTCACCCCAAGGGCAGCGGGGGGACATGTATCAACCAGCCCCGACACGCTGCACTCCAGGAGTAGCTGTGTTTAGAGCCAGCGACTCTCTGATCTTCAATAACCTGGCAGCAGCTTGTAAACAGTGCGTTTGACGTGATAGCATCCTCAGTGAGCAATTTACACCCTTCCCCCCTCAGCCCCCTGCCCTCTTCTCACTCCCACTTTGGCTGCTTGGAGCCAAAATTGCTGGGAGAGGCTCAGCCTGCGGCTGAGTGTTGGATACAGTGGGCTGGAGAGTCAGGGAAAGCTGCAGGGGTGAGAGCACCGGTTTGTGTGAGCTCTCTGCGTGTGCAGCTTGAGCGTGTGGTGCTACAGAAGCACCACGATGTTTCTAAAATGTTGCCTTGCTTTGTCTCTTATGGATTTGATTAAAAAAGAGTGCGACAGTGGAAGACTGCAAAGCCTTTGGCATGGACCAACAACATCCCAGCCCCAAGGTGTGTCCTGAAAATGTAAAGCCATTTGCTGGGATAAAAGCAACACCCACCAGGCTGGTGATCTAAATTCACCTCCAGTTTCATAGAATATTTGAATGGTTTGAGTTGAAAGGGACCTTGAAGGTCATCTCGTTCCACTATCCCAAGGTGCTCCAAGCCCTGTCCAACCCGGCCTGGGACACTTCCAGGGATCCAGGGGCAGCCAGAACTTCTCTGGGCAACCTGTGCCAGGGCCTCGCTACCCTCACAGGGAAGACTTCCTTCCTAATATCCCATCTATCCCTGCCCTCTGGCAGTGGGAAGCCATTCCCCGTGTCCTGTCCCCCCAGGCCCTTGTCCCAAGCCCCTCTCCAGCTTCCCACCCTCAGTTCCTTGTACACAAGTAAGGAAGGCCTGAGCCCTGGAGATGGACTGTGTTTTACTTAGAGGGGTTCTCTTGGCCTTGTCCCACTTGGATGCAAAAGGAAGGAACATTGGGATAATTCACTGCAGGGGAAATGCCCAACCAGTGTTCGCTCTGAAGCAGGAGGAGCTCAAAAAATGGATGGAGGGAAAGGGAATGAGCCCATTGCTCTGTCTCTCCTAGAAACATGGAAAAACCCCTTTGAAGCTCCATCTCCGAATTCTCCGTCCTGCTTAGTCTGGCACAGGTCTGGCTTGGCCTGGGTAGCACTGACCCAGGTGATTCCCAGGCATAGTTTGGGGGTTTTTATGAGCCAGACACCATTCCCAAATTCCCAATAATCATTGTGAGCCTGGACATCCTTTTCTGAAGGCAAAGAGACCTTAATAGGATGGACCCAACCCATGCTGCAGGACCAGAGGATCCTTCCACCTGGGAAGAAAACAAAGTATGAAAGCAGGAGAAATCAAAGAGCTCTGCAGCCACATCTCTCCCTTCCTTTTTCCCCTGGCAAAGCAGCAGGTGAAGGCCACGGGACAGAGCCCAGCTGTGCTGGCTACTTCCAATGCAATCTCCCACGAAATCCCTGCTGTCAGCCTCACTCCTCCTCCTCCTCCTCCTCCTCCTCTTGCTTGGAGCAGGACAGCAAAACAATCCTGCCGTATGCCTGCTCGCTCCGGAGCCACTCAAGGTGACGGTCTGTGCGCATCTGTGCCCTGTCCCCCCGGCCACCCCTCGCCTCCCCTCGGGAATGTTCTGTCCCCGGGAGCGGCAGCGTCACGGGGGGAGCTGCCTGCGTCAGGCTCTCCTGCCACGGAGACCTTGACTCCTGCCTGGGAACGGCAAGGACAGGCCAGGGCTGCGCTGGCAGGCAAGTGTGGGATAACGGGCTTGGGGTGCAGGATGCTCTGGTCCAGGGTCCCCTCCCTGAGCTGGTGGCTCCAGGGTGATGCTTCGACAGAAAGTGCCAGATACCCCCAGCAGCAGGCTAGGCAGTTCCCATGGGATGTTTTTTAGATCCCGTTCTTCTCCTCCTCCCCTCAGACAAAAGGGTTTGTACCCCTGACAAAGCCCTGGTGTGTTATTTAAAGTCTTGCTGGTGTGAAATTGTTTTCTTTCTATCCATATAAACATTCACACTGTTTCCACATGGATTGTAAATCCACCATGACTTTGACCAAGATTTTCCCTGGTCTGCAGGCCAAATCATATGTTAATGCTAATGCCCTGGACCCAAATGAGGACAAGGAAACACCAAGGCCCTGGAATCCCTGGAGATGAGATGCAGAACTGCACTGGAACTTGCACCCACCATGCACAGGGACAGTGTTTTTGCCTTTGCTGGAGTCCTGATAACCACCAGTATGGATAGTGGGGAAAAATTTTTTTTTCCAGCCTAAAGAGAAGTCTGCTTTTAGCCAGAGTAAGTCTCCTTCCCTGGTCATCCAGTGAGCACAGCCAGCCCAGAGGAGGTCAGGTCTCCTCCTCATGCCTTTCCTGCTTTAGCCTTTTCTCTGAGGTGCAACATCTGCAAGGCCCAGAGTGCCCAGCAAGACAGAATCAATTCCTCCCTCCTCCCTACCTGAACAGGAGCATTGGAGCTACTGGAAGCTCAGCCATCCATGAGCAGGGCAGCCCCTTTGCCCCATGTCCCTGAGAAGAAAACTCGGCACCAGGAAGTGCCACAAGGTCTCAAAGATAAGGTGATGCCCTTTTGGTTTCTACCTTTTTTTCTTTTATATATTCTCTGTATTCTTTACACATATATTTGTATTAGGCAGGACCTTGATGGTCACCAAGACAAATCTGAGCCTCCCAAAACCCCTCACTGCCCTGTGCATCCAGCACAGGAAAGGTCCAAACCCACCTAGAGGCACACCACAACTGACAGACGGCCCTCTAAGGCTCTGAACACAACACTCAGCCCACGCTCAGCAAGAAAACAACTGAATTTTGGTGAAATGCAATGTCCAGTCTGCCCAGAAATGTTTCTTCCTGCTCCTTCACCTTCTCATGTTGTTTCAGGAGACATCTCCATATCTGTCTGGTTTTTAGCTGCCTTTTCTCAGCACAAGCCAAGAGAAAGAGATGTTGGCTGCCACTGATCTGCTGCTGCTGAGGAGATTTGGGTAGGCAAGAAACTCTTTGGCACCAGGGTTGACAGGAACAGCTCAGGCTATTTTAAAAGGGTGATTTAATCAACAGAGGTATTTCTGCCCAGCTCCCTGCACGGTACATTTGGCATTTTGCTGGAATCAGACCAAGGTGTGTTATCAGGAGCAGCGAGGAAGGGAAGGAAAGGGCAAAGCAGATGCGGGTGCAGATGAAGAAAAAAAGAGAGGCTTCCAAGGCTCTTCCATAAAGAAAAGCAAGGAAGAGAAAACAGAGTTAAAAATAATATCGTGGCATGTTCTGGGCAGAGATACCAGCATCCTAGGAAAAATATACGCGTTTATTTTTCGCCAAGAGGGAAGTAAAAGGGAGGATGAGGGAGGATGCTGAGGCTGTTCTTTGATTTGAAAACGAAACAAGGCCAAAGAGTAGAGTCAGTCACTGGCATTTTTCAACAGAATCTGCATTTTACAGCTAAAACTAAAGCAAACTGGGCTTGAAACATGCCAAGTGCAGAAATTTGCTCAGAGGAAGAAGGGTCAGACCCAATCCTGTGCCACCAAATATTGCTCACACAGTCTTATAAGGAAATTTGTGCAAATCCTTGGACGGGGTGAATGGAATTAGTGTGAACTCTGCTTTTTGCTTTCAGTGGTTATTGGTTCAGTCCCTTCTACTGTCAAGAACAGCCACCACCATCTAAGCATGAAGGGCCAATGTCATCCCAGAATTAAGTAGTGACTCTCCATCATTTGAGAGGGAGTTAGGTATGTGCATTCCTTTAAGGACCTAACCATAAAGGCTTGTCTGGAAAGACTTTTGCACCATTTTAACTTTATCTCTTCAAGACAGCTCTGGGTTTTGTCTCAGCTGGCTGAAATTTTTCATGACCATCATTAATTCACTCAAAAATGCAGGTTTTGGCAGATCAAGTCTCTTTGCAAGTTCAGGCCAAATTTGGCAAGTTCGGCCAAAAAAAAAAAAAAAGAAAACAGAGAAAACTTCAAAACATTTTGTTCTGAGTTTCAATATGACTGAACAATGCCAATTATCTCAGCCTTTCCTCTAATCATTTTCTTGCTTTCCCATTTCTTTCCCACTGCAATCATAGGAGGAATCATTGCAGCCAGGACAGCTAAAGGTACGGCCCCATATCCCACTGCCATGTAGACACCGGGGAACTCCAGAGCATTTCTATCTCTGGTTGACACCTTTTCCACAAGCACGTCTTTGGAAGAGGGGTCCCAGTTTCTGGTGCCTTTCCCAGACTGAACTTGCTTGTTATGGCTTTGTAAATGAGGAACTTGGAGAAACTGAAGGTTTCTGAAAATTTGGGAGAAATGAGCAGAGCAGGCGTGCAAGGTCATTTCTGGTTTGGCCCGGAATAGGAAATAAAGGATGTGGCTGCACCACAACTAAAGACAACCTTTGAACATCTCTTCAGGAGAAACTGTAACTAGAATTTCTTTCCCTGGTGAATTGGATCACTCAGCTCAGTTCACTGATGCAACATCCTCTCCCACTCTAAAATCCCAAGGTGGGAAGTGCTGAGCCACCCGGGTCTGCATAAGCTATTGGGTGTCTTTCAAGGAAAGCTGCACACCTCGAGCTCCTGAATAGCTCCAGAAATTAGCAAAAAGCCATTAAATGTAGTCCCATAGGGATTCCTTGTTCCTTTCAGCCTATAAAAGCTGTAGTGGATGCCCCCACATCAGCTCTTTGGTCCATAAATGTTGATTCTGGTCTGTTCCCAAGCATCCCTTGCTGCTGAGAGCCCAAAGCTGCCACACCAACTCATGGATCTAGAGGAATTTTCCGAGTGCTTCTCCAAGGGATGATCAGAAGACAGGCTGCATCACATGAATGGGCTCCGTTGGACAGCACAAATATCACTGCACATCTCGCCTTCCCAATAAATCACCACTCAGCTTCAGAGCCAAAGGATCCCCAAAAATTATCAAAGACGTTTTTAGGCATCTGAATTCATTGTAGTCCCCAGGATCCACAGTCAGTGGAGCTCGGAGAGCAATTCAACTGGACGGAGGTGTCTGCTTTAACATGAGCTGAGTCCCTCCAGGGTCTGCTGAGTGTCTGGGTGACACCTCCAGTGACCATCACAGGACACATTCAACAGCCACTGTGAGAAAAGGCGAGCTGAAAAAACGCTGTGGTGAGATATTTTCAATGCAAAGGCAATAAATGATTAAATCTTATCCTTCCCCTCGAGTCTGATCCAAAGGAGGTGTTGAGATGTGTAGGAGCCTTGAGATTTGAGAGAATCCTTGCAGCACTGGCTTTCACTTGAAGGAAATGGAAAATCCTGGTGGAAGTTTCTGTGCTCATTACAGGGCTGTGGCACAGAACAACTTGTGACAACACAGGGACAAAAATCCCTGCTGAAATCTTCACCTCCTGTTCCCTCCACCCAGCAAACTCTGTTTGTAGTTGCCACAGGTGCTTTTGGAGAATTTCTTGGTTTGGGTGGATTTCTGTGTTCCGGGAGGGTTAAAGGGACAATCAGCTCCTGGTTTGCTCTGGAGGAACAACGTCCATTGCAATCAACCCTCGGTCACAAGACACAGGAAGAGCAGTGAACGCTGGGGTAAGCGAGGAAAATTTGGATGTTAAAAATGCAGAGGGACTGCCAGGAAACACTGGGAGGATATCTGCAGTGCAGCAGGGGAAATGAGATGGAAGCAAGGTCTAATTTAGGGATAAACTCTCCAATTTGCATTTATTATCCTCATCCCTCTCCGTGCCCTCACTTTGGCCATTTTAAAATCCAGAACCTTTTTTTTAGGCTCTCAGATATTCAGGATTGCTTTCATATTTTCTCCAGACATCTAGAGGTAAGTGATCCTGTGGGATTTGCTGCCTGTCCAGACACCAGAGATAAATGAAGTCTGCAACAGGTACATACACAGCTCCATTGCTTCCAAATCCATGTCTAGGGACTTCCTCCAGCTGGGGGGAAAGCTGGCTTTCTCCTGACATTTCAGATCTCCCTGGACCAAATTCCCGAAGGCATGGGAGCTGCAAAACACACAGCTGAGCACCAAAAATGTTTTTCAAGGTCAGGATTTGCTAATCACAATCACTTTGCACAAAGTGGTGACAAAATTTTCGTAGGGCCTGTTGTGATATGGAGTGATGATTTTAAACTAAAAGAGGCTTTATTTTTTTTGTATTTTGACTAGATATAAGGAAGAATTTTTTTGCAGTGAGAGTGGTGAGGCCCTGGCACAGGCTGCCCAGAGAAGCTGTGGCTGCCCCTGGATCCCTGGAAGTGTCCAAGGCCAGGTTGGGCGGGTCTTGGAGCAAGCTGGGCTAGTGGAAGGTGTCCCTGTTTACTGCAGGGAGGGTGGACTAGCTGACCATTAAATGTCCCTTCCAACCCAAACTATTCCATGACTCTTAGTGCAAATCCCAGAAGACCACAAGAGAGGGAGTCTGTGTCTATAAATCAGACTCCAGCTCCATCCCCACCATGTCACTGCATCAAGGCGAAAGCAAAGACAGCACAGCCACCTGTGCAGGGGAGCAGCCTGAAGATGAAAGGCGCAGCCTTCCCTCCCCTCCGTCACCTTCACGCTCTACAAGTCGCTTGTTTTTTGTTATAGACTTGACCACCTTCAGCAAGAGGGCTGGAGACAAGGTCATGGCTCCTTTCTGGGAACCAGATGATTTCAGTTTCACTTTCCTGAGCCCGAGAGAGGCTGTGAACCGAAATCTCTTCCCCGAGACAACTCAGCCGTGAGGCTCCCCTGCACCTTCCCTGCTGTGTCCCAGTGACGGTGTCCGCACCAGGACAATATTTGGGAACGTGGTGGGGGTGGGGACCCAAACCTCTCTCATTAGGAAATCCCTCAGAAGCCTTTCCAGGGGGAATTTGTCTGTTTGCAACTAAAACATGAAGGATTCACAGTTTTCAGCCATTCGTTCTGGTGACAGTCATTTCTACTGCGAAAGAAAGCAAAAGAAGACACATACACAAAAAAAAGTATTAAGCAGAAAAGCATTAAGAATAAAATGAAATTCTCAGTCCTGTATCCCCTTTTTCCCTTCCAAAAACGTTTCAAGTGAATAATTTCTGACTGCTGCCACTGCAGTGCCATGGGCAGAATAAATGGAAGCAGCTGAGTCCGGTCAACTCAGTGCATGCAGGGCATGCAGGATTCCAGCTGGGAAGAACCACTGGGCACTGGGTCACAGATCCCTGATCACTCATCAGCAGGCCCTGAAAAGAGATGCAAGTCACTGCAAAGAGTCTCACTGATTTGGGGGCAGGGGATGGGGCCAAATCAGTGTTTTCTCATAAATCTGGACAACGTGTATATCACTCTAATTGATGTCAAACTTTCAGCCTGACATGCTTTATAAACCCTGGGCAGCTTTGATCTCCTTGTCTTTGCCTATAAATGCAAGGATTACAAAAACATTCCGAAAAACGTCACCAAAAAATGTCTTTCACCGAGGTACTTTGCTCCAGCAGATAAGGCTAATAAGCAAAGAAACCCCAGGTATTAGGAAATGAGGGTTTTCAGGAACATACCCCAGCATGGAGAGAGCGGGGGGAGAAGCAGCTGAAGGATATTGATGCTTATGCTTCCCCTGTCATTATTTCAGGATATTGTTTATATCCCTGGGATGTGGATAAAGGTAGCTGTCACTTCTGGCACCGCTCTCCCCCCAGGAGATTACAGCGAACTGTGGCTGACACTGCCCAACGTTGCTCTGAATGACAGCCCCCCGTGGCATGGTTACTGTCAGAGCCCTCCCAGGGCTGGGGGTGCCCAGGTCTGAGAGCCATGGAAAAGGGAAGGAGGGTTTCCATGAAGGAACGGGCTCTGCCAGCCTCCACCACATCCCTGGGCAGGAGGAGGCAGCTCAATGGTGCGAGGGGAGTTGAGGGAAGGTGTTTTACCGTCCCTTTCCTCCGTACAAGGCTCGTGTCCCAAGCGTTGGGGTCCCTCTCAGGTGTTTCAGTGCTCTGCTCCCAAGGAGATGCTCAGGGATGGAGAGGGAAGGGGTCCTGCAATGTCTCCACTGGGCAGGGAAAGGGGAGTCTTTACACGGGGAAAAGTGATGGGAAGGGAGAAGGGAGATGTGAAACAGCAAAGGAGGCTGTAACACTCGGCATGCCAAGTCAGGACTCAGTTGTGGACTAAGATTAATAAATTTGCCCAGGTCAGTGTCTTTGAGTGATCTGGATGTCTAAATTCCCTTTATATTCCCTTTGTACCCTTAGATACGATTCAGTTGGCTGAACAGAGGCACTGGGAAAGTCTGAAAGCACCTGAGATGTCAACAGAAGGCCAAATGGCAGCAGGATCTCAGACTAAAATGACCTTAGACACCCGTGTGGCAACCAAATCCCACCCCAGTATTGATGGAGCCACCACAGCTCCTCGCTCCCCTCGGCAGCAGAGCCCGAGGCTTGGCCGGGTGGATGTGGACACCAAAATGTGGATGTCTTAGATCTGCCTTCTCCAGTCTTCTTTCATAATGGGAACTCCTCTTCCGAGCCTCTGAGAAGCTGGGAAGTTTCTGAGCCATTGGGAAGCTCCGTGGAGTTACGGCATTATCTCCAGTCAGCTCTGGAGTTATCTCCTTGGTGCTGGGAAGGTCTCAGCTGGAGCGCTGGGCCTCCCTCCAGGCTTCAAGGGAAAAAGGGGTCAGACTGGGGACAGCCCAAAAAAATGTCAAGAGAATGACTAAAGGAGCAGAAAAGTCAGATTAAGGAGGGAGCAGTGAAATTGGTTAGTCTGTAGAGACACTTGAGGAGTGACATTCCTTCATGAGAGGTAAAAGAAGGGAGGGAAAGGACTTTTAATGGCAAGGACAGGGAAGCGTAGGAAGGAAAAACTGCCTGGGAAACTCAGCATTGTTCAGAACATCCCTGGCAAGGGTAAGCAGGGAGATACTGACTCTGCCTTGGGGCAGGAGGAGGGGGGAGATGCCCTCAAGGAGCCCCTTCACTCCTGGGGTTCTTCGATCCTTGGCTGGAGCTGTGGCAGCTGCCATGGGATGGGACTTACCCCAGGCATCTTGGGATTTTTGGAACAAGACCCATCTCTTTGGGCACCCACAGCAGTGTTTGGCTGCAGGGCCACTCCCTCTCCGCCTGCATCTGTCAAAGGAACTGATTAAAACCTCTGAGAAAAGCAAAACCCAGGGGCTGGGACTGGCTTGTGATGGTGTAACTTGGGTCACACTGGCTGAACTCCAGGAGATTCCATCAATCAATGAAAGTAAGGAGCAGGGATTTCCAGCCCTGGCTGTACCATTCCAGTCTTGGATATATTTCTCCAGGACATTTTTCCCTTTCTCACTTTGTAGGCTTTTATTTGCACAAACAATCCTCCTACAAGGTAGATTTCCTTTCCATAGGGCTGAGGAATGCAACTAAACTGCCCAATTGATGGGTCTTGATGGCAATATGGGGTTCTGGAAAAAAAAAAAGGGAACCAGGCATTTCTATGAATTAAATGACATTGTTAATTAACATGATTTAAGATGGCAGAACTTGTAGAGCACACATTAACTCTCCTGCTTTGGGGTTGAAAGCAAGCTCCACTTTTTACAAGTCCAGATAAGTTGTCTTTGAGAAATGGGAATTTGGCTCCTAAATCAATTAGGCCTGCCAGCTCTACAAAGGGAAATTTATAACGGAGCACAGAATTAACCCTTGGACCTTGCAAACTGTCTGTCAGAGCTGCTGAGCTCTGCCTCTCGCCTCTTCCCTTGCTGAAGTCACACGGCCTGAAGAGAGAAATTACTTTGCAGTAATGCTGTCAGAGACCAAAGCAAATCTGATGCTCCCAGACATGTGGAGGGCACAGGCCTTGACCTGGGACTGCAACCATCTGCAAAAAAAGGATCCACCCCTCTGAGCACGGGAGGAAGCCGAAACGTGCAGCATCACTGGTTTTCCGCAGAATGCCTCTTGGCTGGACCTCAGTTGGGTGTGTGAGGAGCCCTGGAAAAGTCCAAGGTTGTTCTAAGATCCACCAGCACCATCCTGAACTCAGCTCCATATACATAAAATCCCAGAATGGTTTGGGTTGGAAGGGACTTTAAAGCTCCTTTTGCTCCAAGCCCCTGCCATGGGCAGGGACACCTTTCACTTGCCCAGGTTGCTCCAAGCCCCATGGACCAGCCTCGCTCACATCGTCCATCTTCATGAAAGGTACGGTTGGGACGCTTCAAGGAAGCGCGTTGGACCACTTTGTCTGTCAGACATTATGACCACAAAGACTGATGAAGGTGGAGTTCATGCCTAAACAATCTTGTAAATATGCCTTTGAGTTTGTTTTAAAGGATTTGGTGATCTCTCTCTTACAACAAACAGGTCACTCAACAGAAATTGTGCACGGCCAGTCAATCTGACCCCAAGGCTGACTCTGGTGCCGCTTCTTAACCTGGTCTAGTGGAAGGTGTCCTTGCTCATGGCAGGGGGATTGGAATGGATGACTTCTAAGGTCCCTTCCAGCCCAGCTCATTCTGTGATTCCTTGATTCTTCACAGCTCTGTATACAAGATATGATCAGGTAAGGCCAGACATCCAGAGCCCGAGTCATCCACGGTGACTTTATCAGATTGATCCACTGCCCATGCCTTGACATCAAGTGCCATTTTAGATGCCCTCATCCTCCAGCTGCTCTCCAAGACCTGCACAGGCCTCCCACAGACCTGTTGTCACATCTGTGTGACACCAGATAAATGTAAACATCCTGAGAAAAAAAGCCTTGGAGTTGGATCTAGATGATTTTTAACGTCCCTTCCATCCCAAACCATTCTGTGATTCTATGATTCCAACCCAAACCATTCTATTCTCCCTTTCCAGTCACTCCAGGCCTGAATCATTTGACCTCTTTCAGGTCCTGCCTTAATCTGACTAAATTGTCCCTCAGGAAGTGCGCGTCTCCCTTCGCTGACTACAAAGCGAGCTTGGGGTGATGAGCTCAGCTCTGGATGTCTACAGTGCATACAGCAAAATTTGACCAGCAGACTGTTACCCTCAGGCCTTTGCTGTTCTGTGTCCCTGTGTCCCTTCCAAAGCTGAATTTCCACCAGAAAAAGGGAAAAAAGAAAGCCAAAGAGGCCCTCCCACTCTGACTCTGCTTACATCGTCCTTACACTAAATGGAGAGGATCCTAATAGGATATTTAGAAGAGGTTAACTCTTCAGAAGCCTCCGGCCCTGCCCTACATCCTGGACGCCTGCCAGAGCAAAGCCAAGGATAACAAACCAGCTTTCGTTCAAGTATTCTGAGCCAATTAAAAAAGACAAATTAGTTTGGCCTTATCTCTCCCTCCTCCTCCCCCTTCCCACCCGAGAGACAAGAGAGGATTCGCGGAGGAATGTTTCTCCTCTGTGATGGCTCTGCCTCGCTGAACTCTTCAAGGTCTGTGATGGATGAAAGCTCTCTCTTCCATTATGCTTCCGACAGCCCACTGGGTCCTAATGGGACCGGGGGCAGGGGCAGTGCTGGGGGGATCACAGTGGAAAAGCGGGGGGAAGCTTTACATGGGGAAGGAAAGAGATGGAGCTAACAGACATCTCCTCCCCATCCAAGCTCAGCCTGAGGATCTCTGCAACCTTGCAAACCCCACTGAGAGCTAAACAAGAACTGCCCTATGCTATCTGCCCTTTTCTTCTGTAGTTCTTTATTCCTTGCCTTTTTTGACATGCAACTGCTGCACTTTCCATGTGCTGCAAGCAGAAACTCTGGCATGACCTGAGCATGGCAGGAGGGGGAAAAAAAATTCGAGAAGAAGGCTTTTGGAAAGAGCTATCTGGTTCAGCTCTGAGCTTTTTAAAGATATCCCGTGCTGGTTTGACCTCTGCCATGGTCTAAGCTCATCTGCATGAAAAGCAGGGCAAAAACATCTGAGCAGCCGCACGGAGTCAGAGCAGAGCCCTATCTGCTCATGGGCTCTTTTCCAACCCTGGCCACTCGCAAATGTTTATGTAAAGGGTCTAAGAAGCAGCACAAGAGGAGTGATGCATCAACAGGCTCAGCTGTGCTTGGCCACACGCTCCTTGTACACAGAGGGGGTTCATACAGGGCACCCCCAAAGACTGGGTGTTCCACCAGGATTTTGTCCTGGTGAAGCAACATCCCTGCGCTCTGTCCTGTGCAGATTTAGGGTGGCAGCAGCTGGCTGGGGCCAAAACTGTGCCAAGCACCATGTCAACAACAGAGACAATCAAGTTCCGGTGTCTGTGTTTGGCACTGTTTTATTTATTTATTAGTGGAGCTGTGTCCTGTGATGGAAAAGATCATCTCATCCCCAAGATTAGAAACCTACTTATTATTCATGATAACACAGAGCTCTCTTCATCCCACTCTTGCACTGCCTCTTTTTCACAGCTGGGGAGAAGCACGATGAGACACTCGAGGAGAGTTTAAATCCCACCTCACTTCCCAGACCAACACTCTACC
Source organism: Callaeas wilsoni (assembly GCA_013398955.1). Lineage (NCBI taxonomy): Eukaryota > Metazoa > Chordata > Aves > Passeriformes > Callaeidae > Callaeas > Callaeas wilsoni. Next base: position 42,492 of record VWPU01014803.1, on the reverse strand, counting down.
TAGTGGATAACCAAATCTGTCTCACTTGGGAAAAAACAAACACTCTGGACAGCCCTGAGATACTCTGTCCCCACTTCATGGACCTTGGGATGAGGAAAGCCAAAACATCCAAGCAACTCAGGAGAACAAGACTCTTCAGTTTCCATCCAGTCTCAGTCCCCCAGAGTCTTCAGGGATTTTGCAACATCCTGCTTTTGCAGTCTGAGAGAAAAACTCCAGGATGACTTCACAGAAACGCTCTGTCCTTGCAGAGGAAGCAGGAAGGACTTTATAGAAAGGCCAATCCCCCTTGAGAAGTATCTGTTGGGAAGGAGTTGCATTCACTTGACTCTATTGTCCAATAGTTGGGAATGTGGAGAAACAGCAGCAGGCTGGGATGCATGGGGAGCACCAGAGGATGGGCTCTCAGACACAGAAAGAGAATGGAAATCACAGGTCCCTCAGAATGGAAGCCACAGCTCCACAGAGAGAAGATGATGCTCATTTGTTCTTTGATATTTCCACATGATTTAGGCTGAAAGTTGGGTTTGAATGGCTGGGAAAGCAGCATGAAGTGATGTTCTCCCTTCTTCCCATTTAATCCTCCTGACCTGACTTTGCCGTCAACTACCAGGATACCAAAAAGGCCCAGATTTCCCGCAGCACAAGCACCTCCCAGACAACAGGAGTGCAGGATTTCTCTGCCCACCCCACCCCTTGCCTTTTCCCCACCAGCACTACTGCTCTGGCAGGAGATCATTGCAGGGAGGGTGGCTCCTGATCTGCATCCTAACATCTGCCCTGGCACGGGCAAAACCTAGGCTGAGGAAAAGGGCTCCTGGATTCTCTAGGAAGTGGTAGGAATAGAGCTCCTGGAAACAGGAGACATGCACAACTGGGCAGTTCGCACTATAGAGCATCACAGAATCATTAAGGTCGGAGAAGGCCTCTTAGATCAAGTCCAGCCATGAACCCACCATGTCTCTAAGCCATAATGTGAATGTTTTAAGGACCTGGTCTCTGAATAGCGTCTGCAGCAGCAGGGACTTTGCAGAGACACAGGCCAGCACCAGCACAGCCCTCCCAGGGCAGAGCTGTGACTGTACCCCGCGGGCAAGGTGCCAGGAGGGTTTTCTAGGAACCACTTAAAGGACCTGCAGGGCTCGAGGTCAACACTGCAGCACTTTCACACCAGTCCTGGGGACAGAGGGTGTAAAAGAGGCACAGGAGCAGCCCCTCAGAGGGGCTCTGGCCAGGCTATAAAAGGAGCTCCTGAATTCCACAGGGAGGGAACATGCTGTAATTACACTGGTGCTGTCTCAGTGGCACAAACCAGAACCTTCCAGTTCTGCAGTGAACAACAGCTGAAAAAACGCCGGGTGCCCTTGAGAGAGGGAGTGTGCAAATTAAAGTTTAGTCTGAAGCTTCACTCCTCTGCAAGCTCAGCCCTGGCCTTGGGAAGGGGGTGTGCATGTGGGCTGCTGGGAGAGAGAAACAGTGGGAGAAAAAGCAGGAAAGGGAGAGGTGGAGGGGGAGACACGAAAAGGAGAAAAGAAAGATTTAGGATAAACATATCCCAGTTGATAAGCAATCAGGGTCAAGACGGGAGGGGCTGGAAAACCTGCTCAGAATGAATGGAAAGGGGTTTTTTTCCTCTCCTGCCATGCAACGAAAGGTATCAGGGCCTCTCTCTATGCAAGAGGCTACAGCCCCTCCCTGCCATGCCGAGGGCTGTGTACACAGGGCACGAAATCCTTGATGCCCTCCAGGGTTGGGAGCCCACCTCCACCTCATATGGATGGGACTGGTGCGACCTCCAAAAGGTTTGGATCACCACCGGTTCTGTGGGAGTTTGGGAAATTTGGCAAGAAGAGAACACAGTATTCCCATATTGGTATAAAAACTCCTGGAAGTGGAATGTTTGTGAGAATACAGGGCAATCTCCATGAACAAAATTTTGTGGGGAAAAGGTGGATTTAGGAAAGAGATCCTGCATGCAATAAGATGAGATGGATGGGGGCCAACCACAGGGCAGCAGAGCAGGAGCAGAAAGGGATCTGCATTGCAGATCAGAGGCTGAGCATCAATCAGCTGGAGCAAAGGGCTTTTATTCCACACTGAGGTGCATAAACTGGTCCAGAACCTGGGACAGAGGAGGTCCAGCAGAGGGTCCAGCTTGGGCACCACATGGAGCTACAGGAGGAAGAGGGGGAAATGCAGGAAACAGCAACAAGGATGAGGAGAAGAGTGAAAAGTAGAGACGATGAGGAGCAGCTAAAGGACATGGAGTGCTCAGTTCTAGATAAGGCTTGGGGTAAATGTGATATGTCCCTCGTTTCCCTGTCTAGGGAGAGAGGACAGAGGAAGAACAGTGTCTCCATCACCAGTGGTTTACAAGAACAGGCTGCACAAGGAGGAAAGGTTATGGAGGTTTAATCCTGTGTTTGGACTGACTGAGTTTTTCAAGGTCCCCTACCTGTCACAATATCTCTCAGTCCTGTTCACTTTTTATTCCTCCACTGCTGAAGATTTGCTCAAAATTCACTGAAGTTGCCCCCTTGATGCTCACACCTTGCAGCCTGTGGTTTTTAGACCCTATTTAGCTGCTGGTGGCTCTCCCCAGCAGATTCCTGCTCAGAATGGCAGGCAGAGCTCAGGAAAAGCATTTTGCAAACAACATATTTGTTGAAAGCCTCTTCTGTAAATCTCTTCCAGTGAGAAAACTGAACATTGATAATGAAGGAACTGGGAGTAAAATATGCCTTCAAAGAGGAAAACAAACAAACAAACAAAAGAAGGAAGAATAGGGTAAGTACTAAAGAAAGGACAAGTCAATTTTGAAGACGTGAAGTATTAAATCAAACAGCCTCCCTGCTTGCTTATGACCTGCACACCCAGAAGGATGAAGAGTGTAAAAACACCAGCAGAAAAGCACAAAAAGCCATAGTCAGACAATTATTTTGGTTGGAAAGGACCTTACATGTCACCTAGCTCCAACCCCCTGGCCATGGGCAGAGACACCTTCCACTATCCCAGGTTGCTTCAATCCCCATCCAACCTGGCCTTTAACACTTCCAGGGATGGGGCAGACACAGTTTCTCTAGGCAGCCTGTGCCAGGGCCCCTCCACCCTCACAGGGAAGGATTCCAAAATCCCATCTATCCCTGCCCTCTGGCAGTGAGAAGCCATTTCCCCTCGTCCTGTTCTTCCAGGCCCTTGTCCAAAGTCCCTCTCCAGCTCTTCTGGAGCCCCTTTAGGCACTGGAAGGGGCTCTAAGATCTCTCCCTTGAGCCTTTTTTTCTCCAGGCGGAACACCCTCAGCTCTCCCAGCTTGTCTTCATAATCAGAAACATTTCCTGGACTACTCCAAGATTTCCCAGTGGAAATTCTAATTGGACTAGATTGAAAGTGTCTTCCAACTCAGATGATTCTGTGATTCTCACTCTGGTTTCCCCATCACCTTCATTTGCTGAGCCATTGCCTTACCCCAGTCAGAAGCTCTGGGACAGGAATAAGGGCTGTGTCCTCAAACCAGGAGGAAATCTCATAACTCTCATAAACCAGTAAGCAAGGAGGTGCCAGAGCTCCCTTTGCAGTACTTCCAGAACTGCTGAAGCAAGTCCAGCTGGAATCTCCATCCATCAGAGCTCATCCCATCTCATTTCAGCGCTGTGAGTATGATATTCAGGTGCAGCTCCTGCCTGTAACTTAACAGCTTGCATCTGACTGAAACATTGCTTCCAGGAATGCATCTGCTTCTAATTTAAAGATATCCAAGGATGCAGAACCTTCGTTAACCAAGTGACTAATTTTCTGTAGCAGCAACCACAAGCCTGGGTGGTTTGGCTCTGCTTTGCAGCCAAGGAAGGCCATTTTTTGCTAGATTAAAGACGCTTTTTTCATCAGGCACTTTTGTCCCCAAGAAGTTCTTCTTCAATCACTTCTCCACCTCCTTTTCTGATAAGCCAACCATGCCAAGATTTCTGAGCCTGCCGTGCCAAGGCTTCCTCTTCACTCTGCAGATAGTGGCTATAGCCCTTTTTCCACACCCTTTCTCATTTTCCAGGATCTTCTCTAAAGCAGCAATGTGGCTTTCTCAGTGTCTAACCACAAACTATCTCAGCATCCACTGAGACAAGATCCCTCTGATTTCAGCTGTGTGGCCTGGTGAGAAATGACAGGAAAAGAGTCAGGGTGTTTTGTAAAGGTAAAGAAGTAAGGATGTTTTCATCTTTCCTTTCTGCATTCTGAGATTTGGCCTCTTCTCCCAGGGAGCAAGAGATAGGACAAGGGGAAATGGCCTCAAGCTGTGCCAGGAGACATCCAGGTTGGTTATCAGGAAAAATTTCTTCACTAAAAGAGAGTTTAGGCATTGGAACAGGCTGTCCAGGGAAGTGGTGGAGTTGCCATCCCTGGAATTGGTCAAAAAACAGGCAGACGTAGCACTTCATGATTCGATGGGCATGGTGGTGATGGGTGAAAGGCTGAACTTGGTGATGTTGGAGGTCTTTTCCAACCTTATGCTATGATTTGTTCCTTTCTATTTACAGTGAAAACTCATAACAAAAAATCACTGCAGAATCTGTATTTGGGGATTGAAACTCATCTATCTGGGGTCTGTGGGTGTGTCCTGCTTTTCACCTTCATTTTCTGAAAAGAGCGGGAAAGTTTCAGAACTGGGATCATTCCCTGCAGATTCCTGTCTTTCCCCCAGTCATGGAAACGGGCCCAGGAACACCCGCTGGCACTGACCCCCATCACCCACAGCAATGACATCAACGTCTTTGCCACTGGCCTTTGCCCTTGGCCAACCTGCAGCTGAGTTCCCCAAAAAGCAGCTGAGCTTCCAAAGACCTGACTCCTAACTGGAAGACACAACCAAGCCCACAGCAGTGCTGACCCTGGACTGTAAGGGTCTCTGAAAATCAGGTTCTCAAGGAAAGCTGGCTAATTAACAGAAGAGCCAAAGCACAGCGCTGTTGGGTGGTGGGGAGAGGTGAAGGAGAGGGAGGTGTTGCTCAGATGGGGACTGGTGGGGGTATTTTAGGGGAGCTTTCTTTACAGGTCCTCAGTATTCCCACCCTGACCAGGTCCAGGGAAAACCAGGACCACCTGGCTTAGAAGCAGAATCCCACTGAATGCTGGATGTGGGACCCAATGTTGGTTTGGAACAGCAAATGTGAAAGGTCACCGGAGGCCAAGGAGTGCTGGGCTTCACGGGTAGAGCTTTGCCCCGTCTTGTTCTACAGCCAGGAAGCTTGCTCATGTTCTGATTCTACCCGAACCCAGGGAGTGCAGAGAGGCGAGAGTTCCACCTCTCCTCCAGGAATGCTGTGGAGAAATATAAAATCAGAGCAAGGACAAAGCAGTGCTTCCCCAACACCCTTTTCCAGCCTTTAGCACATTTCTGCCGCGTGACATCCTGAGCTGGATAAGCTGATCGCTTGTTTAATCACCCTCGATAGAACATTTTTCCTCCACCCAACTGTCCAGTTGCTTTCCTGAACCTGCATGAACCTCCAGCTTGGCCTGGAGTTGATCCCATGCCCCGATGTCAGGAGGCCAAGCTTCTTGCAGACGTTTGAGGACGCGGTGGGGGCCAGAGGAGCCCTATCAGCCTTACCCACCGCTGAACTCCCGCTGACTCCGAGAGGAGCCGGCCAGACTCCTCGGGATGCTGAGCACAGGCCACATCCCAAACAAACAGGAGGGAAAAGGCAGAAATTGGCCTGTGTGAAAAATGAGAGGGGGAAATAAGGGGCAAAGTGAGAAGGGAAACGTCTGATTCATTATAAGCTTGTTTTGCTTTTGTCTTCTCCAAGGAGGAAGAGGATGGAGCACCATCGAAGACAGAGACAGAAGGATGTTTCCTGGCCTGGCCTGGGAGAGGATCAGATAGTGGGCAGATAACAATAGAAATGATGACTGAGACAAAACCGCGGCCACTCGCTGTGTGGAGAGAGCAGCCGGCCCACCTCGGGTAAGGGAGGCTGAAGAGGAAGAGGCAAGAGCAAAACAGCTTCAGTGCATGAGATGGCTGGTTCAGGTAGGACTCTGCCAGATGAGACCCTCCAGGACTTCTTCATCCCATTGCATGAGCCCTTCCACACATTTATTTGAGGTCTGAGAACCCAGATGTGCAGCAGCCCCCCAGACGTGGCTGAGGATGGGCAGTAACCACGTACCACGACTTTGCCCACCAGTTTGTGTTTCTACTCTTGCTTTCCCTCCAGCAGCACTTCAGAACTGCCACCCAAGCACTCCATTTGAACTCTGCTGAGTCCCCATCATGTGGGATTCTCGCTAATCTGATGGGTGCAGGGGAGAAGGAGCAGTAAATGAAGGAGCAAGAAATGAAATTAGCTCTGAAGGTCTTCTCAGAAAGGTCTGTTTTAGTTCTCTGCTGCAAGGAAAACATGCTGTGGTCTCCACTCATCTCCAGGGCTCAACATGCAAACAGAACCACCCAGGGTATGCAAACACAGATGCAAAAGTGCTGGGAGGCAAAGGCCAAAGCCCCAGACTGAAGCCTGTTGGGGATGGATGAAAAGTCCAATTGTTCCCCCAGCACTGCCAGGGCCACCACTAACACTTGTCCCCAAGTGCCACATCCACGGGGCTTTTAAATCCCTCCAGGAATGTGGCTCCAGCACTGTCCTGGGCAGCCTGGGTACCTGGGTAGGTACCACCCACCCTCTCCTCTGGGGAGAGCAATGTGTGGACGATGGCAGAGAGGATGAAGCTCACACGTGTCCACGGGATTTTCCTGGGGCTGTTATTTGCAGTTCACTGTAAATTCCTCTGGTCTCAAGGATAAATTTTGAAGGGATGCAAATGGGTCCTGAGTAGGTTTTGGGAGCTCCATAGACTCCAGAAAAGCCTAAAGTCTGACTGTTGCTATAAAACAGGAGTGTAGGGGCCTGTAGCAAGACATGGGATTGCTTATTTTTCCACACCAAACAAACGTGCTGAGCCGGCCCATGCTGCTGGGGTGATGGACTTGCAGCAGACACCTGTCTACAGCCACAAAATACAGCCCCTCACCCACAGTGAGCCACCCAGCAGTTGAACCCAAAGTCCAAAATCAACGTTACCCTCTGCTTGGTCACCCTGTGAAATGGGCACCAGTGGAACAGCACAGTAGGAGTCAAACCGGGTCATTATTAATGACACAGTGGCAAAGAGGAGGCTCTAGGGAGACCTTTAATGGATTTATAAAAAGGAGAAAAAGGGACTTTTTCTATGGGCAGAAAGTGATGAGCCAAGGGGGAATGGTTTTTATCTGAGAGTGGACAGGTTTAGATTAGAAGTTAGGAAGAAATTATTTACTCAGAGGTGGTGAAGCCCTGGCACAGGTTTCCCAGAGAGGTTGTGGCTGCCTCATCCCTGGACGTGTCCAAGGCCATGTTCGATGGGCTTGGAGCAACCTGGGATAGTGGAAGGTGTCCCTGTCCATGGCGGGGGCTTGGAACAAGATGATCTTTGAGGTCTCGTCCAACCTCAATGATTCTATGATTTTATGATTCTAATTCACATATGGCTTCTAAAAGTGGCTCTATGCACTTTATGAGGGGGTGTCCTGGCAGCATCACCTTTACCAGGCCACTGGGCTTGAGTGAAGCAAAATAGGAAATTAATAACTTCATTAAAAGAAGAGGAAACCTAAAAACATCTTCTGGTCCTACCTTCACACACGGAGCCAGGAGGAAAGGACAAGCATGAAATCCCACCAAGGAAGGAGCAGAGAGTACTTGATGAGGTCCACCCCCCCACATACCAGAGACTGCTCCAAGAGAGAGTCATAGTGGTCTTGAAAATTCTGACTTTGGTCAGTATTTGTTGCTGCTGACTTTGGCCAAAGCATGGCTGCCACATGGGCTGGGGGAGCTGGGTGAAACCAGGCCATGGTAGTCACGGATGATGCCCAGCTATGGCCCCAGATGCTCTGTGCCCTGCCTTGACAACCTCATCGCTGCTCTTGCCACTGCTGAATAAGCCAAATCTGATTTGATCCTATCTGGCCATAAACCTCATGTTGCTGCAGTAACAGAAATCCAGTGTGCTCCTCTCTTCCTGTGTGACAGCTGAAGTGACTCTGTCCCTGTTGCTGTCATGGACGTGGCTCCTGAGGGTTTAAACTTAAAATATCCTGAGTGGGAAGGGGCCCACAAGGATCATCAGGATCCTATGAGGCCACACCATTATATTAGTACTTCATGCACGAGGACTCATTTGCCCTTTCCATTTAACCTCAGATTTTTTTTTAAAAGTAATTTTAAGGATGCTCAGTTGCTGGCGGGATTTTGAAAATAGATGTTGAGAGATGTAAAAAATCTGGGGGGAAAAAGGACCCTGAATATACCAGCCAGTGAAAAACTGCCAAGGAAAATGTTGTGAGGGATGACCCACACTATGGGACAAGTCAGGGTTCACTCTACCACCAGCAGCTGGGCCAGTCCTGCTGCAGAAAGCCAGGTCCGCACCTTCTGGGACTTGCAGAAGGACCCAGAGAGGACATTTATCCTGATGAGTGAACAGTCCGATTAAAAATATTGTCTGCATGGGAGGAGCAGAAATTATGCTCATTAAATTGCTGGTTGAAAAAAAAAGTCTGCTCAGTTTGGGCTGGTAGCCCCCCTCCACCACCCAGCCAGCCCTCCCTCCCTGCTCCGTGCAGGAGAAGGGCTGCTATCTCCTGAGAATCCCGATAAACCCTCCTCTCGCACCCTCCCCTTCCCCCCCGAAATAAAAGTGAGCTGTCTTAGTGCTAGGATGCAGAAACCACTTCCAAGCCAGCATTACATCAACATTGCAGCTGATAAAGGGATGCACAATGGAGTGTTAGACTAATAGAAAAACACAGCTCAGATAAGGCAGGCTCCTGATAGCCTGGGCTGATGTAAAATGCCATTGTCTCCCTTTCTGTCAGCTGAGTCACTGGAGCGATAGGGAATTCCAGTGGCAACGGGCAAGTCAGGGGTCAGAAACCACAAACCCTGGGCAAGGCAAATCCCCCGGTGTGGGCACCGCTGGGCAGATGGAGCTGGGGTGGGAGGACGTGGCTGGGGGTGCAGCTGGTGGCAAATTCCCTGTGGCTGAAGGGGTAGGGAGGAGGATGAGCGATGGAAAGGGTCCAGCTTGCAGGACTGCGCCAGGCTCTGTGTGCAACAGAGATCCCTCAGCACCACCACCCCTGGCATGGGACCCACCCGCTTTTCATGGCTTTTCCTTGCCGTTTCACCTCTCTCCCACTGCCTCATCCATCTCCTGTGTTTTCCCTCGGTGTTCTGAAGTCAGGGAGAGTGGGAAATCAGCTGGAGAAGGCAGGGAAGGGGATGCTGGTGGCACTGCAGTCTCCCAAGTTCTTTTGGGTCCAGAATATCCCTTCCATGGGACTTGAGCAGGCACAAGAGGAGCCGAATCTTGTCTCCAGCTGCTGTCCCACACTAGTCTGAAAGATAAAGTGGGAGAGGCATGGAGAAGGACACCCTGCCCGCACCCAGCTGGTGCCAGGGGCCAGAGGATGTCTGTCTCCATCGCTCCTGTGAACGGGAACTCCCAGAGCCTGCCGAGGCCTGCGATAGTGCCCTGCCTGACGGGTGAGGGTGTTTTTCCCTCTGTGGGCTCTGCTCGCGTTTTCCTGTGCTGCCCTTTGATCTCCTCTCACACGGCCCCGGCGCGAGGCTGCCCCAGAGGAGGAACTCCAGATTACGTGACGGGGTTATGTCATTTTTCCAGCGGACGTGCTGGCCTGGCTCGCAGTGGAGAGGGCTTTTTTTAGTGCCGACGCTGCACTCGTTGGGAAGGCAGGTCCTAGAGAAAGCCTGGAGTGGGGATGCTGCAAAGGCCTCGTGTCGCAGGGAAAATCTGGGACCCGGCACACGCTCAGGAACCAACCCACGTCTTTCTGTGTTTGCTCCCACCTTTGTGGGAATACGAAGAGTTCAGAGCCTGCCACAAGGCAGTGGGTGCAAGATCAGCCTTGGCTGGAATCTCAGTGTAAAAGCAGAAAATGGGGTTTATGTTTTACCCAAATTCTCAGAGGTGGAGCAGGGCTATGAGGACATTACACATTAAAGGGTAGAAAACATGAAAATCCAATGATGGAGAATCAAATCTGACTGAAAAGCTTCATAGATTGCCCTTCTGTTTCATCAGACGTAAAGACTTACAAACAAAAAATAGGAATAAAGTATTTTTTCTACAATGTTTTCTTACACATTTTTCTGCTTTCTCTTTTTCCCAAACTAGAGGACTTTTACCAATCTTGTCAACTTGGGGACCATTTCCTCATTATCCCAAGATAGAAGCAAACACCAAAATGTTGATTAGTGCAAAGAAAGAGGATGGAAGCCCATCATTTATGTTTGTGAAGAAGCCAAGATGCCCAGGGAACCCTGCTGAAGACAGAAGTTTGTGGAGGAGACCCTGTCACGTAAGAAGCTCTGATTCTTGCGCCTCCTCTCTTTGTTTCAATAAACTGATGCTGGACAAAAATACCTCATAACAATCCCAATGAACCTCTCGTGAGTGTGGAAGGACCCAGTCTGGATCTGGTTTCTAACACCAGCTAAATGGTTGGAGTGCAATATCTTGTCTTACTGCCTGCATTTAGTGCTGAGGTGGACAAGGAAGGAGAGAAGGTCCTTTCTGTTTGGAAAAAGGGAGGGATGAAGGCTCAAATCCCTGTGCTCATCAGGACTTCTGGGGGTACAGTTTGTGCCCTGGGTTGCATTGGTTTGTAGAGGTTTCTGAATCATAGAATCATGGAATAGTTTGTGTTGGAAGAGACCTTAAAAATCATCTCATTCCAACCCCCTGACATGGACAGAGACACTTTCCCCGTCCAACGTGGCCTTGAGTCAATCAATATTTCAGAGGTTGGCCACCTTTCCCTCAAAATTCCACATCCTGCTGGAAATTGCCATTCCCTGAGGGAACTGCCTGAGGCAGACATGGGCCACGCTCTGCATGTATGGGCATGGATCAGGGATTGCAGTCTGATCACCTCTGGGACAGAGCAGGAGGGGAGGCCTGATTTTGTATGGAAACTCCAGGGATACCCTCACACAAGAAGTTCATTATCTGCTCTGGAACACCAATGAACACCTCTGTTCCCATGGGAACACTTTCATGACCACAGCTTCTGAAATTTTCCATGGAGGAAAAACCATTCCACACAATGAAATGCATCATCCCTTCAGGAAAGATAGAGTCCTTGGAACAGGCAATCTCTTCCAGAAGAATCCATGATCCCTTTGACTCAAGACTGCTTGAAGAAGGGCTCTGCGGTGTGGAAGTGCAGCCCACAAGATGAAGGTGATCAAAGCTGCTCGAGGATTAAAAATCCAGTTTATACAAACTCAGTGCTGGCCCATTTCCCTCCCCTGACCTCTCCGGTTCTTAGACCTGGCTTTGAAAGGTGGAAGTTGTGTTGTGTTAACTGGAGAAGTGGTTGGGGACTGGGGAAAAGGATTCAGAAATGCAGGGAGAAGGGATTTGTGGGGTAGATTTGGGATTTCAGGGAAGAGAACAGCCTGGGTCCAGTCTCAAATTCCTGCAGATGGCCTGTGCTGTTTTTTCATGGAGTCATAGAATCAGTGAGTTTTGGGAAAGACCTCCAAGATCATCAAGTCCCACTTTCCATTTTGGAAATGCTTTGGTGAGAATAGTTATGAAACACAGAGGTCTCCAGACAAGATCCTCAAAAACCTTCTGACGCCAATGGGATTTCTTAATCGATGTGGCTGTGGGGATACTGGGGTCTTCATGAAACACCTTTTACCTGCCACAGTACAAAACCCCTGGGGAGATCTTTACCTGCAGGGAAATGCACAGTGTTTCTCTTCCTGGGTTTCTCATCCCAAAATATTGGGATAGGATTCAACTGAAAGTCCCAGGAACCTAAATTTAGGGTTTAAGATGGTTTTCCTCACTGAAGATGCACCAGAGCAGCCAAGATGCCCTCATGGGGCTGGAAGGCAAAGGGAGCACAGGTGACTCATGCTTTTCTGTCCAGCAGCTGGAGATTGAGTGGAATATGGACTTCAGTGATCCCTGTGGGTCTCTTCTAACGCAGGATGTTCCATGATTCTATGATATCCCAAGGCTGGGATGTGTTGGGAGAGGAGCTATAAACATTGGAGAAGGCAGCTGGGCTGCTGCAGAGACTTTAGACCTGGAGAGCCAAGATCCCACCCTTATGGGATCCTCACCCTTTTTCAGGAAAGACAGAGATTGCTGAGTTTCTGCCGGGGAAGAAAAATACAGTCTGGCACTGAACCCTTGAGAGGTTTCCAGCCCCTGGATTAGATGACCTCAGTATGCCTTTTCCATATCTGCTACCACAGATATAAGGCTTACTTGAGTCTTCTGGGAATTCTTGGACAGAGCTATTCTTTTTTTTCTATTTTTTTTTTTTAATAGAGAAAACCTGTTTGTTTTGTTGTTATTATTATTATTATTGTTGTTGTTACTCTTTTATATGGAAACGTACTCATTGCAGTGAATCCTGTAAAAATTATCAGTGCTAAATGGAATTTCTGCTCAAAATTATTACGTTTCTCACTCAATAGCTTTGAAGACATTTACAATCCCAATCAGGCATTTAATTCTCCGTTCCTCAGTACAGGATCAGTTCTGACTCTTTGGACATCTCATTTTACTGTTTCTCCATGATACTCCAGGGTTAGGCACAAGGCTTGTGGCTAGTTGCTTATAATCAAATGTCAAATTTTCTTGTTTGCCTTCTCCAAATCCCGTGCAGGTCGGTGGTCCTGGCATCTCATGCAGCACCATGGCCTCTGAAGGAGGTATGGGAAAGAACAGTTGGGGTTTGGATCAAACTCTGGTGTGATCCCAACTTCTCTCCTCAAGGATTAAAAATGATTCAGACATGAATCAGTTGTCTACAGAGCAAAGGTGGTGTCGCTTGCAGGTGGTGCCTTTCCACGATCTCTGCCTGCTTAGGCGTGAATACGGATCTGTTGTCATGTTCTGTAATGCCAGAAAGTTTCCATAATATTTATGAAATCTGGAATTGGATTCTTTATGGAACACAGGCTGGCTTAAAAAGCTGACTTTGCTTTGGAAGTGATCAGCTTGGCATGCCTTGAAAACATCTCGTTTTCATACAGCATCAAACACATTCATGGAATTGTGGAATCATGGAATCATGGAATCATGGAATGGTTTGGGCTGGAAGGAAACTTAAAGGTCATCCCATTGCACCCCCTGCCATAGGCAGGGACACCTTCCACTATCCCAGACTGCTCCAAGTCCCATCCAACCTGGCCTTGGACACTTCCAGGGATGGGGCAAGCACAGCTTCTCTGGGAAACCTGTGCCAGGGCCTCACCACCCTCATAATAAAAAATTTCTTTCTTATAAGTAACCTAAATCAACCTTCCTTTAGTTTAAAATCATTAACCCCAGTCCTACCTCCTGCCCTGAGACTGGAAAATTGTAAATTATAAAGTGGCCTAGAGTCCAGTCTTCCCAAAACCATTACTGAATGTCTTGGCCCACCTCAAGAAATTGATTTTCCTGAAGGAGACATCTCCCAGTCTGATCGTGGCCACCACCAACCTCCTGAGAGCAGCTATGGGGTTAGGAGAGACATCGGCAACCAGAAATCTACATTTTTGTCCCAAATTGGGGCATGGAGAAATCTTCCATGCAGCAATCACTGCCACTAAAAATACAACCGTGTGAAAGCAGGTGTGCAAGGATGCCAATGTTTTATCTGAACACCAGCAAGTTGAGAGGTCCAGGCTGATTTAGTTTGCTTTGCTTTTCAGGGAAGGGAAAGGAGTTTCATTTTCAATCAGTATCTTTGTGCCAAATACTGGAGTGGTAAAGACAACTTGTGTCTTGAATCAATTTGCAGCTGAGGTAAAAAGAAATTTTGCACCCAAAGAAATTCTGAATCGGGTGTGTTCATTTTATAAATGTATTTTGAAGAAAAGCAATGACTCTCAGAGCGTGTCTTTCCATGGGAGCAGAAGGATTTACATGCTCTTGGGAAGTATTACTGCTCAATTCCCATTTTTTGGTCCCAGAAATTCCATCCTCACTGCAGAAAAAACAAGAGGCGACACAGGATGGGACAACTACAGCATCTCTTTGGGTTGTTCCATCACCCTAATGGGAATATCATCCTCCCCTGCCCGCACCGCCCATGGGAAAGAGTCCCAGAGCTGGAGGTCCTGGCATGGCAGGAGACGAGGGCAAGCCTGCAAAAGGAGGGGGGATGAGGATGGAAAGGGCAAAAGGAGGGGGGATGAGGATGAAAAGGGCAAGGGGAGAGGTGAGCTGTATCGATTGGTGTGTGAAAGGCTTCCCGGGAGCCCCGTTGCTGAGAGACAGCCCTGGGAGATGCAAGGCTGGAATTAATAACTGCTCCATTGGGGCCCTGTTTGCTCTCCTTGCCCAGAGCCAGAGGACTTTGGTCGCAGCTTATCGCCCCGCCGAAAGCCCCAGGAATGCAGTCACAGGCAAATGTGCTCGTTCACACGACATCTATTAATCAAACGGCTCCCCCACCCTTTAACCCTTCGCAGCTCAGGGAGGGGGAGGAGGTGAGCATGGCTCTGCTTTGTCTAAAATCAGGGTCCCAGGAGTCTCTTCAGGGCAACCAGAGATAGGAGTACGTTACTCCAGTTAACATACCGTCCCCTTACTCTGCATCTAGGGTTTTCCTGAATTCTTACGGAATTTGTTTTGGTACCTGCACCTGAAGACAGCCTTTTCCAGTGAGAACCAAGCATCTAAGCACCCTAAAATTCTTTGAAAGCCCCAAATACTGGCACTGCAAAGCTATCACAGACTTTTCTTTCTCTTCACTGTTTCACAGTTCAGGTGCTGCTTGCAGTTACACCATGGTGGTTGTTCTGCAGATCCCCTGAGCTGTGGTTCCTCTGCAGCTGTGCACATCTGTAATGGGATTTTCTCTGCTCTGAACAGCATAGAGCCCATCAGGCAAGCCCTGGGGACACAAACACCACGGGGAAAATGTCTGCTGCTGCTTGGAGCAGGTAGGATTTACCCCAGCTTCACAGAATCATAGAATGCCCTGAGCTGGAACTTGGTGTCTCCATGGCAACACCAACCACACTCGAATTATGGAATCATGGAATCGTTCAGGTTGGAAAAGGTCTCTCAGACCTTTGAGTCCAACCATTAACCTAGCAAGGCCAGCTCCACCTCTAAACCATGTCCTGAAGTTCCATGTCCCTCTTGTCTCGCTGTCAGGTGTTTTAGTCTCTGAAATGTGCAGAGAAGTGTGTTCCTGCCTCTAGACTGAGGAAGATTTTCAGGCTCTTGACCTGTAAGCAGTTGTTTAGCCAGTTGAATTAACCAGAGTGTCTGCAGGCCCTGTGTGGTGAGGGAAGAGGCAGTGGCACCTCCTGAGGACAATTTAGCACACCAAAATTAGGCTCCTGCTCTGTAACATCCCCTGGAAATCATCGCCTGCTGAATTAAGTGTTGTAAACTGGCCAGAATGGACAGGATTGCTGCATTGGTTACCCTGAGATGTCACCTCATCCTTGTCCACACCCTGAAATCCACGGGGTGGATCAACAAGTCAATCAAAAATACCCTTCAGGAAGGTAGCAGGGATGCTCCAGTGCTGTAAGACACATGTGAGCTTGGGAAATGCCGCTTGGGCATTAGGAGATGGCTCCTACAGAGGCTCTGGACTGGCCTCCCAGAAGGAGCAGCTGGGAAAAGAATCCCACCCATCCTATGAAAGGGCTCTTAGCAGCCGCTGGTGTGGTGACCCAGAGTGGAGGCTGATGCTGCTCCTCCCTGTCCTCTGTCCCCTGTTCCTGGATAATCAGTGCCCAGTGATAAGGAGATCATTTGCAAATGGGGTGGGGACTCAGCAGCCTCAACAAGCGTGGTCAGCTCCCCATCACCTCAAGTCTTCCACCCAGGTTGGCATCTCCTTGCCCAGTGCCACCGTGGGACCCCTGTTGGGTGACAGGGTGAGGCTCTGGCTGTTGCCCCAGGCCAGGCCGGGCTGGAGGATGGGGTGGGTGACTTTTAGCCTTCCCACACCAGGAAGGAAGGATGGATTTTTGTGCGTCATGTCCTGAGAAGTTTTTAGCCCTGGGTCCCGTCTTGTTGGCTTTGTGTCAAGAAGGAGGAGCATGAGCTCAAGGATTTTGAAGGAAGGCAGAAGGCACCACGCCAGAGGTGGGATTTGGGACATTTTTACCTGCTTTTGGGTTCCTTGCCTAATTAATGAAATCTCACAAGGCAAAGGTGCCAGGATCACAACCTCCTTCTTGTCAGAGCAGGTTTCACCTGTTCATGACAATAAAAGAGAAAGGATATTTTTATTATCTGTTATTTTTAGGCATGAAAAATGTGGAGTTTTTCCTAGCTGTTAAAGAACCAAGCACATCTTTTGAGATTGAACCAGTTCATTCCTGAAGCATCGCCACACTCCAGTCACCATTTTGAGCCTTCAACATTTTCCCCTCCAAATCCAACTGTGCCTAAAATCACAGATTCCTTTTGATGAAATCAAACCAAAATATCCACTACAGCTTCCCACGGGTCTGTTTTCTATGGGACCAGAGTAAACCCCTTCTGAACCATCTGCAGTGGGGATATCATGTGCTGAAGGCCAATATTTTGACTTCTTTGTCCTACTCCTACATGGCCACCTCTCCTTCTGCTTTTCCACAAGTATTGAGCAGGATTTGCCACGTGTCTGTGCAGCAAAGGGACCTGGTGGGGTCCCTGCATGAAAGACAAGCACCAATCAGAGCTAAGGGATTCCTCGTCCCATTCCTTATTCCTGATGCCTCAATGAACAGAGAAAAAGAAATATAAGCAGGAATAATAAAAGTACTATGAATTCTGCATTTGAAACGACCTCTGGCAAACCAGGTATTGAGAGGGAAGAGGGAGAAAAAATAACCCACAAAGCAATTTGACACTTTTACCTATAAATAATTGTTCATCCAAACTCTAGTGATCAGGACATGACACTCTCCATGAAGATTAGGACCTCATAGGAGAAGAAAACCCTTCTTGCTTCCCCTCTTCCCGTTGTGTTCCCAAAGAGTTAACAGCAAAGCAGATCTGCCAATTACCCGGGAATAATGGGGTGTGATTGGGGCACTAAAGAGCTGGAATTGATTTTTAAATTTTTTTTTCCAGGCTTTCAGCTCTAGAAGCCCCTCCCTGACTTCCTGGTAACTCATGACCAGCAGGGTCAATAGAGCAGAAATCCTTCTAAAGAGCCAATCTGTATTTGAATTATTTAAACAATGTAGTACAGCCAAGTTAAATGGGGCTTATCAAACGTTACACCTCTCCAGGCACAATTGGAGACAGAAGGATATTAACTGCTGAACACTCCACCGATGGCCTGGAGAGAGCTGGAGAAAAAGGGAGAGAAGAAAGGAAAAAAAAAAGAGAACCAAGGCAGGCTGATTTGGACAAGAGCAGAAACAGGTGTCTGCCCAGAAATGGTCTTTTCTCCTGTTTGGACACTCTTCATACTTATCCTGAAGACTGGCTTTACCATCCTAATAAAAGTATTTGTAAACACTCCATTTTGGGGGTATTTAACTCCTTAATCTGCATCATCTGCTCCCCCTGGGATGAGAGCACCTGGAGGGGTCTGGAGGATACAGGTCTTTTCTTCACCCTTCTGGAAAGGAAAAAAAAAAGGAAGGAGTTGTTTCCATGCCACATAGGCCGGGGTTTATTATCCCCAAGTGTGCACTTTGCCCGGGGAGGGCTGGGACATGGAGCTGCCTGCAGAGCACAGTGGAAAAAGAAACAGGAAGATGATAATAATAATAATAATAATAATAATAATAATAATAATAATAATAATAGTTCCTTCAAATTTGGGAGCCAGACAACAAAATCTCATCAGCTGAGAGGTTAAGGACCTTGCCAAGCAGCCCCAAAAGGTGGCTGAGAGTATTTTTTTCCCATAAAATCACAAAGTTTGCTTAGGTTTGGGAGCTGAGACTTCATCCAGGAAAACAGCTCTTGATTTTCTTATGAGTGTAAAAGCAAACAAGAATCCACCTGGATGTTTTCCTGGCCATTTATCCTGCTCTACCCCAAAACTTTCTTGGTATTTCAGGTGACCGGATGTGCATTCGGAAGCTCAGGGGGGTCCCAGGTGGGACACAGGGGCCAAAGAGCTCACAGGTAATTCATGCACTGACATTTTCACATGATTTATTTGACCTGGAGAGAAAACAAATGTGTTTGCAAGCAAGAAACAAACTGCAAACAGACCCCAAAGGAGCTTAAATTCACTAGATGATGTATGGATGGGTGAGAAATAATTCACCCACATACAGCTCTCTGGTAAGAATAGAAGGGGAAAGGATTTGTAAGGATTCATGGATCAAAAATGTATAAATATTGGTTAAGTGAGCCACAAAGGTTTCAGCAGAAAGCCTCAAGTTTAAAGGAATTGAGAAAAGAAGGGGAAAAAAGATTAATAACACTGGCTTAAGGAAACACATCCTTCACTTACACAGCTACTGTGCTGCCTCTGAGCTAATTAACCCTGTTAATTAATGCCGGTTCAGGTATCAGCTCCCTGAGAGCTGATTTTTGTGGGGGCTCGGGATCTTCGCCAGCCCTGATCTGAGCTGCCGTGCCCAGGCTGGACCTTCGGCTGGAACGTGCAGCCAGAGCTGGCCAGGAAAACCCAGAGGGAAACATTTCCTGCTGTGGAAGGCTCTCCCATCCAAACTGGAACATTTCAGGAGACGTTGCTGATTTCACTGAGGCTGGGGGGTTTTTTTTAAAGAAAAATAATGAGGGGAAGGAGAGGAAAGTTTTCCTGACTCTGTTCCATCCTTTTTATCAGAAGTTAGGACTATAAGAAGGTGCCTCACAGCTCAAATCCAGCCCGGTGCTATCTCAGTATTTGACATTATTTGTCATTTGGGGAAGAATTTCAAAATGTTTAGATTTCGTTACAGTTCAGAATGAAGCCCCAAACTCAACCCTTCCTCCCCCTCCTCACCAAGCGGCGTTTGCCACCCTTCCCCAGCTGCGTTTTTAGCGACTGCAAATCCCACAACCGTTTTTTTGGGGACAAATTCTGAAACACAACCGGGCACTGCGTTTGCTCACTCGGCTGTGTCAGATCCAGCCCTGGGCAGCCTCTGCTTCCCCTCCACGGGGGAGTCCTGTCCCCGCCAGCTCTGGACGTCACATCTCCAGCGGGTTCTTCCACCTTGGACGTCTCGGTGAAGGTCACCGTGGCCAGCAGCCCCTGCTTTCGCACGCTGCCTTCGCCGGGCGATGCCGGGAGGGGACGGGACGGTCACAATATTGGGAAAGCTCAGCCCAAGCAAGCGCAGGGTTTATAAACTCCTGGCCTGTCCCGCGGGCTGCAAGGTCGCCCCTTATCTGAGTTTGCAGAGGGTTTGCAAAGTGCTGGCGGCCCTCCAAATATGTTTGGGAGGTTTTTACTCGAACCTAAGGCTGCTGGACTCCCACATTTGACATTTTCCAAGCGCCGCGGAACGGCGAGGGAACAACGTGTGATTATGGCAGCAGGCTGGGATCGGGAATGCCCCTGGCTGAGGCTTCCCAAGAGCCAGAGCAAGTGTGAAGGGTCAGCAGCCCTGCAGGAGCCACCCCTGTCAGGGATGCTGCAGGGTGGAGGGGCTGTTGGGCAAAGCCGAAGCTCACCCCTTGGAAGCCTTTAAATTGCAGCCCAAAGATGGAATAATAAAGTTTTGAGAAGGGGGGAAATACCTTTATCTCTGCCTGGTTACCTCTGCTTGGCCTGCACCCTCGTGTTGTGAGACCCCGCAAGACCCCATGGGCTGCTCAGCCCCATTGCACAAAGAAATGAGACAAAAAGTAGCCACATGGATAATTTGGAATCGTAAAGGAGCTCGTGGACTTGAACCAGGGTTTCTCCAGGTCTGCATCAACCCCTCCATCAACTCTTCTTCCCTTTCTTGCCTTAATTAATCCACCAGTAGCAAGGGCTCACCATAATTAAAGAGCTGGGTTCATTAATAGATATTCTTGATGTTATACAATAAATGAGCTGAGGTATCAGCTTGGAATATTTCCAGTTTTTGGGGGAAAAAAGGAAGAGTGGAAAACTATGCTGAAGACAGATAAAAATACGAATGCACTCGTTGTTTTATTTCCTCTTTTTCTCCCTTTTATCTCACTGGAAAACTGAGTGTGCAGGACAGGGAGTAAAAGAAAACAAAAGAAAGAGGAAGGAAAACCAAAAAATAAAGGTGCTGTTTTTCTTTCCTTCTCAAGAAAACAAGTCCAGAAAATTTCTTCCAAAACTGTTTTTCACCCAACAGCTGCCTGCACTTAAAAATAAATTTTTTTGGAGGAGGAATGAAAGGAGAGGAACGGCTGGGGAGAAACGGGATGTGCTTAAATACAAATTGCACTGGAAGTGCAAAAGGGGTTATTAGTCAGATAGGGAGGATTATTTTACATCTCGACCACCTCCACAACCACACGTGCAAGTGCCTGCATGAAATGTTGCCTTAATCATCCTGGTCAAAGTCCTCTGGCTACAAGCAAGGCCTTGTTGTACTGGGGATTAACAGCAGGGAAAAATAATAAGGGATTCTATATATACAATTTTCTGGCTTCGGTTGGAAACCCCAGGGTCAGAGCAAAGCTCTGATTTCAAACAACTGTATTTTGAGTGATCCTGTTTATTCCAAGTGTCTGCTGAGGCTTTGACTCCGAGCTATTAATACAAAATAAATAATTTTCACACAAGCTATTTTTTTCCTCCCTTGCCAGAAATACGAAGCAGAAGCGACATGTGTGAACAGCAGAGAGGGAGCGAGGTGGGGCCATGGGCTCCTGGGATTTTTTTGGCTGCTGGATGACACATGGAGCACCGCTGGCTGAGGATGCTGAGGAGGACCATCAGCCAGCACAGTTAAAGATGCTTCTGCAACAGATTTGGGATGGTGGGAGATTCCCAAGGTGTGTCGGACCATGGGTTTTATGGCATTTTAACTGCTGCTGTTTGAGAGAAGGTCTGACCTGACCCTCTGTGTGCAGTGTGTGAGCCCGGGTGATGCAGATGGGCTGGTACAAGATCCTGGGGTGTTGCAGATGCATCCACAGGACTGTCCTTCTGTGGGGCTCAGTGAAAATGTGTTTTCTTGGGAAGCAGCATCCCTCCACAGGGATCCCTTGAAGAGTCTCATTCCCTGTGGCGTGGGACCCATCCAGGCTGGCTGGAATGCTCTTGGACCCAGAGCATTTGGATGCTCAGGGCAGGGAGCAAGAGGTCAGGAGAAAAAGGCAGCGAATCCCTGCTCAGCTGTGCTCCCAGCAGATGCCAGGGATGAGCTGTATTTGCACACCTGGAGCCGAGCTCCCTCCCATGCCACTGGCTGTGCAATCACAGCCCACTCTCCTTCTCCAGCAGCTGCTTCCCTGCTCCCCTTTTTGCAGGTTGATGCCTTGAGCTCACCAGGTCTCCGCACCTGGGTGTGGGATTTCAGATCTAGTGATGGAGTGAAATGGGATGGAAGCACAAACGGTGCCCTGCACTCCACAAATGAGGGCCTCAGAGATGGGAAATAATCCTGGAAAAGCCTCTGCAGAGGCCACTTGGCTTCCTGAGGTATACCTGAAGGGCAGTCTCCTGGTGTTG
The DNA here is from genome assembly GCA_013398955.1 of Callaeas wilsoni. NCBI lineage: Eukaryota > Metazoa > Chordata > Aves > Passeriformes > Callaeidae > Callaeas > Callaeas wilsoni. Next base: position 20,855 of record VWPU01014803.1, on the reverse strand, counting down.
TTCTCCAAAAACCACTTTGAAGCCTTTACCACTTGTGCACCTTCTAATAAGGAGGCTTCACGAGGGTTTAGGGGTTCAGAAGTGAGGGTGGGCTTGGGGGCACCAGCAAGCCAAGGAGAAGGCAGCTGGTCAAAGTGCCAAGTGATTGCCTCTCAAAATCCCAGCTCTCAGGAAGAAATTCTCCCCTGTGAGGGTGCTGAGGCCGATGAGGCCCTGGCACAGGGTGCCCAGAAAAGCTGTGGCTGCCCCTGGATCCCTGGAAGTGTCCCAGGCCAGGCTGGACGAGGCTGGGAGCAACCTGGGATAGTGGAAGCTGTCCCTGCCCCTGGCAGGGGGTGGAATGGGATGAGCTTTAAGGTCTCTTCCAACCCAAACCATTCAGGGATTCTGTGACTAACCTGTGTCCATATCAGGCACTCAAATCAGCCTGGAAAAGGAGGAATCCTTGCTCTCTGCTCTCACCATGGCCCCTCCATCAAAATAAGCACCAGAGCTCTCCCATCTCTGCTGGATGTGGATCAGGGAGAGATGTACCTGACCCCGGGGTGTTTTCCATGCTCAGACTCACACAGGCATAAAGAAGGACCTTCAAAACTGCCGGACCAAGGACCTGGTGTCCAAGGCTCCCTCCAGGGCAGGCGGGGGAAGTGGCTGCTGTGGAGATGGGGGAGGCACTCGCTGGAGTCTGGGAGTCTGCAGGAAGAGCAAGCAGCTGGAAAAGTGCCTGGCATTCACGTCTGGGTCCTGTCCCTTTAATGCTGGGTTTTAAGGATCTACTGAACTATATATTGATCAACCTAGAAAACTACCTTAAATTATCAGGTTATAGAAAAATGTAAATTTATTTAAGGTGTAAGGTCTCCAAGATAGGACTGCATCCCACAGTGGTGTAAAATCCCTGGTAAACTACTGGGATGCAGAAGCAGACAAGGCTTTAGATACCCAGGGGCTTCTTAAGGGAAAAATAAATTGAAGATCAGGATTCAAATACATTCATATCGATTCTGGTTCTAGATATCCATCACTTGTAATATTCTACAGGCAGGGGGAGTGCACCAGAGGAAAATCAATGCAAGATCAACTTGGTCTCATCTTTGTCCACCAATATCTCTTTCCAGTTTGGAGGAAGGAGGTATGAGCACAGTCCATCACTGTCACAAGTTATACATTTCGGTTTTCCACGTTTGGCAAGGTCAGGGCTCAGCTTAACCCTAGTGCAAAGCACCAGCTTGACTTCACCATCACCCTTGGAGTTTCCAGCTGTCATGTTAGTAAGGTCTGGACCTCAAACAGAGCACCTGTACACCCAGTAATGTAACTAAATACCAATAAAATCATGTGGATCCTGCCCACCCTTCCTGGCACAAATCAGGATCTCCAGTGTGCCAAAGGAAATCCAGAAATTACCCAAATCTGGGGGCCCACCAGCACCAAGGCAGGAGAGCAGAGGGGCCAGCTGGCTTTCCATGAGCCATAGGCATCTATTAACAACCAGCTTTTGGGCTCCTCTAAGTGCACTCAGCCTGACTTGGTTTTATTGGCATCACCCATCTCCCAGTAAATGTGATAAGAGAGGCTGATTAGCCGTGGCCATCAGACTGGGCTAGCAACAAGTCTCCAGCACTGATGTCTGAAGGCTCCTGACCACATGTGCTTCCCATGCCACGCTTCCAGGCCCAGAAGGCTCTAATGAAGATTGTCCCTGGACCTCATTGTTTACTTTAAGGCCAGCATCAGAATTAAGACCAATTTAGCTGCCTCTTCTTTTCCTTTTGTTTTTTTCTCCCAGCTCAGTCTAAACATGCATCTCGAGAAAGAGACTTTTTTATTGCCAAGACAACACGTGATAAGGAAAGATCATCTGTCTGCGAGAAAATGACTTCTATGGGATTCAGAAAGTGGTCCCAAGGGTCTGATTCCAGCACAGGAACAGCCCCTGGGGAACATTAGGGAATTATAACCCTCACGATAAGGCACTTTTCTTTTATAGTTTTTTATTTCATAGCAATAGTCACAGCTTAAAGATAAGGGCAACATACATTTTGTTTAACTAGGCTCTGGTTCCTTGGTGTGGGGCTCGGAGTGAACTGGCATCCATCAAACTCTTTTGTGATTTACATGAATACCTGATTCTTCTGATAAGGGAAAGTGTAAGTCAACACAGTTCTGTTGTAATTGGGTGTTACCTGTTTAGATACTGAGCTGCTATCTCGGCATCAGCTCACAGCGAGCTCCCCTTTACCTTTCCTTGCTAGGTGCACAGAGAATTCTCCTGCTTCTGCATTGGCCCCAGGTGCTGCAAGAAGCTGCCTGGGTCCTTTCAGTTTCATGGAGGTGTCCACAGAATGCTGGGGATGCTAAAATCCATGAGCATTCAAAACATTTCTAACAGCAAATAATTACAGAATTAAAATCCTCTGTTAAACTCCAAATCTTCAGGTTCAGCACAACCCTTGGCCCCTGTCTGTGTGTTCTGCCAAAGATGTGCTACCACCCTCTTATTTTTCTGATATAATTATCTTAGTGAGCAACATGTCATGTTTATAGTATAAAATAATTATTCCTGATGTTTGAATGACAGCAGCAATCTCTGGCCCTCAGCACACCAGGACTCCGTTGCAGTAGATGATAGGGATACTAAGACAACTCAAAGCTTGAGAAGGTTGCAGCCTAAAATCAAAGCAGAAACGGATCCCAATAAAGGATTTGATGGCTTCCACAAAACAGGACCTCTGAGAGGAGAGACTGTAGCTCCTGCCACCCTTCATTAGATGTCAGTGCCCCAGGAGAAAACTGCTCTACTTCTAAAAGCACCTGGACTTCCATAACAAGCATAACTTGAAAAAAACAAAGGGAAGACCACAAACAGCCTGAATCTCCCACCTAGAGTCTCTTAGGGCCAGAGGATTGAAGAAATGAAATGTAAATCACTAATCAAACCCACTCGTTTTGGATAAGGAATGACCCAGAAGCTGCCCAGGGTTTTCTTTCTGCCTGACAACTTCAGGAGAGCTGAGCTCAGGAACCTGAAGTGCAGAAACAGCGTGGAATTTGGCCAGGTTTTCATACCAGCCTGCCACAATTCTGATCCCCTTGGCCTAAGAGACACAAAGCTGCAGGGCCCTCTCAGCAGCTGCTGATGGAGGGGTCAGGAGACCACATCCCACTGAGATGCAGACTGGGAAGATCCCAAGGGCTGTGAATGGATATTTGGATGTATCTCTGTTTCGGGAAAAACTGAAAGTGAATCCAAGTGATTTGCCAGGCCCTAGCTGGGAGGATGCAGGAACACCCAAAGGTCTTTCATGAAACCAAATTATCCTCTTGATGTAGCAGCACATCCTTGACATGAATGGGCTGCTCATGGCAGATCTACCCAAATCCTAACGATACTCTGTGTGCTGATCCTTCATGGCAGATCTCCCCAAATCCCAGTGATATTCCGTGTGCTGATCCTTCATGGAAGATCTCCCCAAATCCCAATGATATTCTGTGTGCTGATCCTNAGGCCCTAGCTGGGAGGATGCAGGAACACCCAAAGGTCTTTCATGAAACCAAATTATCCTCTTGATGTAGCAGCACATCCTTGACATGAATGGGCTGCTCATGGCAGATCTACCCAAATCCTAACGATACTCTGTGTGCTGATCCTTCATGGCAGATCTCCCCAAATCCCAGTGATATTCCGTGTGCTGATCCTTCATGGAAGATCTCCCCAAATCCCAATGATATTCTGTGTGCTGATCCTTCATGGCAGATCTCCCCAAATCCTAACGATATTCTGTGTGCTGATCCTTCGTGGCAGATGTCCCAAACCCCAATGATATTCCGTGTGTTAATCCTACACCACTGCCCACATGGAAGGAACGTTGTTTTCTGCCAGCAAACACCCAGGGCTGGATGAATGAGAGGAGAGGCAGGGCAGATGCAGCCTTCTTTTCCAGCCCAACCCATTCCATGATTTTATTCTACATGGTGTAACTTCCCCAGAAGGGTATTGAGGTTTTCCAGAGCTTTTCATGACCACAGGTGAACACACTTTCCAATGAGGAAGGTGTTTTATTTTTTCCTAGCAGAAAATCCCCTAAAATCCCGTCAATTTTGGTTTGAAAGCAAAAAGTAAGGGAGTTACTCTCAGCAAAAAGGTTCATTCATCTTAAAAGAAAATCAAGGACATTCCAGACAAATTAAATAATGATAGAGGTGATAAAACCCACCTGCTTTTTGACTCCAGGTTTCTGTTTCTTTTTAAATCAGATCCGTGTATTAAAGATATTCAGACTGAGGGGGTTTTTTTGGTGAAATTATAGGGCCAGATCTGTATCTGTTCCAAATTAGAAGAGGCATGTCCATCCAGGAACCATCATTTCATGATGCTGTACATCCCTTTTCACTACAGTCTCAGGGGAAGCAGATTTCTCTTGGGTTTTATAGGGGGGCAAATCAAAGCAGGAGACTTTCCTAAAATTTGCAGGGAGGTGAGGGAGAACACTGGGAGGACAAGCAGAATATTCAATCACTCCCTGCCCTCTGGCAGTGAGAAGCCTTTCCCTGTGTTCTGTCCCTCTATCCCTTGTCCCAAGTCCCTCTCCAGCTCGCCTGGACCCTCTTTCCACACTGGAAGGGCTCTAAGGTCTCCCCAGAGCCTACTCTTCTAAAAATTGCTGTAATTCCCAGCTGACCAGAGAGCAGGGCCCTTCTTGGAAGGATGTCCAGGTCCAGTGAGAAAGGATCCTTTTTGGGGGTGTTTTCTGTTTGATGTTGCCACAGACAGCAGGGTGCTGCAAGGAGTTGGGCTGCCAGGGCCCTGAATTAGGGATAAATATAAAAAACCTGCATGTGAGCAAAATGGGGAGTGGCTAATTTGGTTTCAAGGGCTCTAAACGCCTCTGTGCCTGGAAGTGTGTTGGGAATTCAGGGAACGGACACGTCACACGGTGGAAATGCAGCCCTGATAAAGCTGGCCTGAGCGAGAAGTGCAGCTCTTGGCAGAGCCAGCTCCATCGCAAAGTCTGGGACACTCAACCACGGAGGGTGGAAGAGGCTTGGGACAAAGGAGAACTCGGAGGAAACCGGGATAAAACTGTGCATAACAGTGGGACAAGACTTTAGTGAAAAATCCAAGGATGAAAGATGGTTCTTAGTTAAGGGCTACCCCAGTTAGGAACGAGCATTGCTTCACCACGGCGTGAAGAGGATCAGCTGGAAGTAGGAGCTCACGGGTTGTGTTTGGTGCTGGACCAACAAATCCCACTCCCTTAAAGCTGACAAACTCCATAATCAAGAGAGATATTGCTGAGAAAGAGGCAAAACCTTTAAAAAGTCCCTTCCAACCCAAATTCTTTTAAGATTTTATGAAAATAAGTGAAGGGACTTGCCCAGGGCTAAGCAGTGAGTGAGGGAAGGGGCTGAGGTGTCTTGGCTCCTGCGGGTTGTACCGACCTGGCCCAGGACCCACAAAGGAGCAGTGACAATAAATAACAAGCAGGGGTGGTGCTTTTTACTCTTTCCCTTTTCACGACACCCTTGGAGACTCACACAAGTGACTAGACCTGGACCTTTTAAGGAAAAGGATGGTCCATGCTTCAGGGAGACAATTTCACTGGGGTTTGTAGGAGATTTAGGGAGATCCTCCTAGGGAAAAAAAAAAAAAATATATATATATTCAGGAAATGGACCTATTTTGTGGCTTTTCCATTGCTGTTCCCTTTGTATGGTTGTGTTGAGCATGACAGGCTGGTTTTTAACAAATCTTACATGCATTTGATGTGAGCCCAGGGGAGAAGTGGGAAGGAGAGCTGTAAAATGGCAAGCCCTGGCTGTCTCTGCTTCCAGCCTTTCCTCGGAGTTAGATAAGAGCAGCAGCAGATAAGAGGAAAAGCGGGTCTTTAATTCAGTCAGAATTTCACTTAGTGTGAAGGAAAACATCTAATAGGAGAATTAGACTAAGCCAGGAAATTGCCTCTTAAACCTGAGCTCTCCTGTGCTGGTACAGTCAGCATTTTATATAAATACATATCTACACATCTGCCTCTCTCAGTACCACCATAAAATCCTGCTCTTAGCACAGTGGCCGAGAAATTCTTTTAAACTCATAAAGCGAAGCCAGCACAACCTTTTCAACTACACAGGCTGGAGCATTTTTCCAGGTCTCTCCCAGTGTCAAATATTCCCAGCCTCTAAAGACACCTTAAAGATCATCTTGTTCCAATCTCCTGCCATGGGGAGGGACATGTTCCACTATCCCAGGTTGTCCAGAGCTCCATCCAAAATGACCTTGAACGCTTCCAGGGACGGGGCAGCCACAGCCCTGGAGATTTGTGGTGTCTCCTGCTCCAGGTTTGGATACCCAGTCCTTCAGTTGTCCATATAAATTGGGCTGTGATAAGGACAGTTTTGGGGATAAGGTGAGCATCCCTGCAGCTACATCAGGGCTTGGACATCTTTGAAGTTCTGATGGATCAGATTTTGGGCACTTTGGTCAGTGCCACCCAAGTGTGCACGAGCCCCATGTTGGATCACTTCAGAGCATCTCCTCAGTGACAGCTAAGCAGGGATAAACCTCTGGATTCCTGGTATTTGCTTAGTAAAATTCTTTTATAAGCAGGAAATTTGTGGCTTAACCTCTAGACAAATATCCTTCTAAGCACAGGTGTGAGGGCTCAAAGTCCTCCATCCAGCACAGCATAAACTGGAGATCTTTGGAACTTTCCTGAACAACCTCAGATTTTTTTATTAGAAAATAAAATTTGCATTTCTTCCAGTTCATCGCATGGGTCTGAATAAAAAACAGAGAAGCTGGCTACATATTTTCTTTAGACAAAGCTTATCCCAGACAACTGGAGCCTGGACTTTGCTTCTTCCCATCGTGTGGACTATGGAGATTTTTTCTTGCTCCAGCAATAGCCTGTGCTCACTAGAAGCCACCTCTGCATTTCACGGGCTCTGCCAAGCAGACAGGAAATTAATGAAGTTTAAATGAAGAGCTGCTCCCTCTTCCAGCCGTCAGATCCCTGCTTTTGATTCAGTAAAACCCTGGCAGAGGGCTCCTGATCTAATCACGGAGGCTTGCACTTGGTGATCCAATTACTGCCAAGTTTCTGGACTTTGGTTTTTCCTTTGATGAGAACATTTAAACCTGTGAACTTCTCAGGGGCTGGCTGAAGGCTGTCTGGGCTCTGGGATCTCATTTGGGAAAGGCAGGAATAAAACACCGTGATTTTCTACAGATTTGAACTTCTTGAGCCTGTCTCTGAGTCCTGATACCCAGCACTTATTTCTGCTCTTACCTACAGGTCTCCACCCCTCTGCCAAGCCTGGCTTGAACGAATCAGTGAATGCAAATGTCATCTGGAGGAACGTGCAGCCAGCACACTCACCCAGCCTCATTTTTAAAAGGGAGGCTACAGACACAGAGATAACACTGAGACTCTTTTCCAACAGAATTCTCCAGCCCAGATGTGCACAAGTTTACAGTGGCCATAAACTAAAACACAAGAAGTTCCACCTCAGCATGAGGAAGAAATTCTTAATGTTGAGGGTGGCAGAGCACAGGAACAGCTGCCCAGGGAGGTTGTGGAGTTCCCTCTCTGGAGGTATTCCAAACCCACCTGGATGTGTTTCTGTGTCGCCTGCTATGGGTGACCTTACCCGGTGGAGGCATTGGACCGATGACCTCCAGAGGTCCCTTCCAACCCTAACAATTCCATGATTCTTTGAGAGCTGGGCTGAGAACTGATGGTTTTACTTCATGAGAGAGTGCAGGACATCTGCTCTGCCCACAGATTTTCCAGCGCTGTTGCCCAAACACTGTCACGTTGTACCCTCAGTCTTTCACGTCCGAAGGGTGCCACCGATCCCACCATGTAGGGGAAAGAGGCTCCCAGGGTCTGCCCTGGGAGATAACATCACCCCAGTGACTCCCAGAGCCTTTCTTGAGGTGCCGCTGGCCGGTGTTTGCTCATGTCCTCGCATTGTTCCCAACCCTGATAACGCCTCTGATCAAGGCTATCGACTCATCACCACAGCAGCATCAGCCCCCCACGTTTGGCTGGGAGGACACCAAACCCTGTCTGCTGATAGATCTATCCCTAATCCCGTTCAGGAGTGTTTTGATCAATGGATAAATCTCTGTTTGTGCAGCCAAATCCCTCCTGCCTTGTCTGCAGGCTGGGTGTGGGGATAAATGTCCTCAATGTCCCCCTCAGCTCATGCCATCCCGGATCCTGACGATGTGGAGAGCACATTGCAGTCAAGGATTAACCCTGTGGGGCTTTATTACCTTTATTTGAGCAGACGGACAGCTGAGGTCTCAGGAAAGGTGTAGTGGCTTCTCCAAAATCCCAAGACAATTGAAAATTGAGCTGGGAATTCCCAAACCTTCAGGACATCCTTCTGCTCCAACAGCACTGCACCAGCTCAGGGTGTTCTTGTGCTTACAGCTGAACACAGAAGCCTTGGCCAGAGACACTTTTCCATCTAAATTCCCGATATCTTTTTGAAGATGTGACCATTTGCTAAGCTTTATTTACCCAGCAACCCTCTTCCAGTCAATGGAGAGGAGATAAGGACATGTAGAGATCTTGATGAGATCAGGACCCATCTGACAGGACAAGAATAGGCTGGGGAAGAAGAAAGAAAAAAAAGTAAAAGTAAAGTCTCCTGATGATCCAGGCTCCAAGAGAGGCCAAATCTGAAGGGAAGAGTTCTCCCCTAAATAATTCTCTTTTATTTCTTTCACAAATGTCAATATAAGGCTTTTGGGCTCCAGCATCAAACCAGCAGCAGAGAGGAAAAAAAAAGAGAGAGAGAGAAAGAGAAATCAGAAAAAAAATTACAAAAATAGGAGGAAAGCTCTATATATTTTCCTTCCTTTTGTTTTTTTTCTTTTTCTCTACATGAAAAATATAAAATTGACCCAGAATTATGAAAAAAAACCAAGAAAATCCCATCACCAACAGATGTTTACACCACATGGTCAATATTGGTGGTCAACTACACGGGAAGGAAACAAAGAGCATTTCCCAAAAGGTTCTGTCCTGGAGGCCCAGCTGGACCCTCTTCAGATGCTTCCCAGTGGTGTCCAGATTATTGTCAGCAACTGGTGGAGAGGGACAACCCTTGGAGGTGTCCAAGGAAGGACTGGGTGTGGCACTCAGTGCCAAGAGGGGGATCGGTCACAGGTTGGACTCGATGATCTTGGAGGTCTTTTCCGACCTAAATGATTCTGTGATTCCATGATTCTCTGATGTGAACTCATGGCATCTTAACTCACATCACCTCTGGTCTGGGGACGGAATCCCAAGGACAGACAAAAGGCAGGAAATGAGGCAGGAGCAGATAAGGCCCAAAGATGTTCTTCACACAACCAGCCACTGGGAAATGGAAGATTCTGAGGTGTCCTCAAGAAACTCCCGTGATTTAATCCAAATGGGACATGAAATGTGGAAATCAAAAAACCATAGAACCATGAAATCATAGAAAGGTTCGGGTTGGAAGGGACCCAGTTCCAAACCCTGCCATGGGCAAGGACACCCTCCACTATCCCAAGTTGCTCCAAGCCCCATCCAACCTGGCCTTGGACACTTCCAGGGAGCAAATCCTCTGTTCTTCCTAAGAGTTTCTTGCCTACAACCTCAAGGACAGGGACAATGTCACCCATCTGTGATGCTGAGATTTGCCCAAAGAAGAGGTGAGTACAAGAAACATCTGCAAGGGGTGATGATAGAAACAGGAATCTGATACCAAAATAAAAAAGCATTGGGGGCTTCTTATATATCCTGGTATTTGTGGTGGAGATCTGTGGTTCTCAAATTTTTATTTTTCCATGTAAGAGGAAAAGCGAGGAAGAAAGAGTTAAACACAAACAGCCCTGATGTTTTTTGGCTTTTTTTCCCCCTTTATGTGTTTGGTTTTGCTTGCACTTATATAAAATGTAACAACTTTTGACTCTGGTCTGGTTTTCCCACTGCACACTGTGAACAGTCAAGGCTTTTTTACTGCAATAAGGAAGCTGACTTGTGAAAATGTTCTTTATTCTCTATATGAACCACCCTCTCCCAAAACAAGAAGGAAAAGGATTCAAATTGTTTCATCTATAATTAGTAAACCCCATCTGAATTCATGCTCCCTCTATATTGTCTTTTCATGAACAAAACCTGAATGCTGAACATAGCTGAAAATTATTAGAAATATTTAAACTTCTGCTTAGAGAAGTCCAAGCCCAGCTTTGCTTTTTATTGCGTTTAAACAGTGATTCATACAGAAAGGTCTTAGAATTTTCTTAAAACAAGCAAATCAACCAAAATCAAACCAAAAAGCCCAAAGTGGAAGTAAAATTCATTTCAATTTTTAAAAAAATCAAAAATACTATTAAACTTTGGAGCTTTGTCCAGCCAGAAACAACAAATATTGAACCTTCCATTCTGTTGGTTTTGTTTTTCCACCTCTTCCATAAATGACATTTTTCTTGATTTTGGGAGGATTTTCCACTGGAAAAGAACAAGTGTTCCTTAAAGAATTCTACTTGTTTCATGTGTGTTTTCCTGGAGTGAATATTACACAAGCAGTTTTACCACAGCCCGAATGGAAAGGTGCTAAAAATGAACCTTTTTTCATTGTCAGAAAAAGACAGTTAATCAAAAGCAGGTATTTTGGGAAGGAGCCCTCCTTGTGTGCCTGCAACCATTTCTCTGAGGTGGTTTAGAGTGTCTTTGGGTGTTAACAACTGGAATATGCTCCGATGCCTGCGGTGTCCTGCTGGAATTACACTGAGATTTCACAGCTGTTCTGTCAAAAATCCATAATCCTGTGAAAAGGCACGGGACTAAGTGCTCTGGGAGAGATGGCTCCTGTCCTGGATCTGCTGTCCCCCACAAGGCTTTAATCCCCCTTTCCCTTGTCTTCCCAGATGATAAGATCCACCTACCCTGCAGTGTTGTTGGGAGGCTTAACGTGGTAATCTTTATAAAGTGCCATGGGATCTTTTGGAAAAGAGAAAAGAAAAAGAAACTAAAAAGAGAAAAATGTAGGATCCAGCCTGATTCTGGTGCCACATGGCCAAGGAGTGACTCCCAGGGAGCTACAGATCATCTGTAAGCCCCCTACCAAACCAAATCATTCTGCGATTCCATGATTTTGTGACAAAGACCAGCCCAAGATCAGCTGTCTCTGGCTGATTTATCACTGCAGAGCCCAGCAGCCATCCTTCATTTATGCTCTTGGGTGCCAGCGAAGGGGACACTGCAGGGACATTTTTCCAGCCCATGGAAAGACCTGTCCCTTTGAGATGTCTTTGCCTTTCTGTACTGAATCAAATCTGCTTTGTTCACCTTGTTCCTGGTGGGTAGGACAAGATGGGGCTGAGCACGAGGTGCTCTCTTGAGCAAGTCAAATGCCAATTTCTGGAGAAGAGAATTCTCTGGGGAGATCTTAGAGCCCCTTTCAGTGCCTAAAGGGGCTCCGGGAGAACTGCAGAGGAACTTTGGATGAGGGATGGAGGGACGGGACACAGGGAATGGCTTCCCACTGCCAGAGGGCAGGGACAGATGGGATATTGGGAAGGGATTCTTCCCTGTGAGGCTGGTGAGGCCCTGGCACAGGTTGCCCAGAGAAGCTGTGGCTGCCCCATCCCTGGAAATGTCCAAGGCCAGGGTGGACAGGGCTTGGAGCAACCTGGGATAGTGGAAGGGGTCCCTGCCCTTAGCAGGGTGTGGAATGGGATGATCTTTAAGATCCCTTCCAACCCAAACCTTTCCATGATTCCCTGATTCTGTACAACAGCCAGAACTACACATTCAAGCCCAGGATTCTCCCGTCTCTGACTGGTTTGGTGGGATTCTTGTTCATTTCGACTAAAACCCTCCAAAACTCAAACCATTGTCCAGGATTCCATCTCTCTCCTGCTACGCTGCGAGTCTTGGGAATCACATTATTCCTGACTTGTCCAGTGCGTGGAAACGCAGAGGTGCATCAGTTGCCCAATAGATACCACAGCTTATTACCAATATCAGCACTGCAATAATGATCTAAGAACGAAGGCTAATTATACATCAATTTGGCAACATGTGTATTCTTTCCACATGTGCTGCACTGGAGTTTTGCCTGATGATAACAATATCATTTCATGATAAAATGAACTTTCATGTTATTGTGCCTTTTACAGTTACAGCCTGTGGTGTATTTTCTTGCTTTTCCCCATGGATGACAAAATGCCACCTTCACCCAGGGTTTCCTGTCCTGGACAGCCTCCCTAAGTGGGTGTGAAGCTGCAGGATGAGTCCAAAAGCCAAAGGCAGACTGGATTTCAGCAGATTTAAGGGACCATCAGCTCTGCTTCTGTCTGCTGACACTGGTGCATCAAAAATATTACACCAGTGATATTTTTCTTTACAAACCCAAAACAGGAGAAGAAGAAGAAGGAGCAGGCTATTCCTGATGGTAGAAGGAAATGGGGATCTTTATTTGTGCAGCCATAAGAATCTCAGTGGCACAGTCAGAATTCCTGCTGCCCTGAGTGACGCTGGGGAAGGCTGCAATGTTTGCTTGGCTGGAGAACAGCAGTGCAAGGGGGATTTTTGTGGGATATTTCTGGAAAATTGTGCGGATGTTAATTAGGAAATGAAAAAAAAATCCCCTGATGTTGCCTCAACTCCAGAAATTACTGTGGAGATTACATGGAAAGCAAATATAATCCAAAGGAACTCCAGCAGCACTTCATAGAACAACGGAATTGTTTAGGTCGGAAAAGCCCTCTAAGATCACTGAGTTCAACCACTCCCCCAAAACTGCCAAGGCCACCTCTGAACCATGTCCCCAGGTTCCACATCCACGCATCTTTTAAATCCCTCCAGGAATGGGGACTCCACCAGTGCCCTGAACAGCCTAAGCCAGGGCTGGACAATCCTTTGGGTCCTCCTTTCCTTTGCAAATTTGAGGCCAGGGGATCTGAGAGAGGCTGAGTTCCAGCCCAGTGTTCCAAGTTCAGGGAATTCATCTGTTCAGGAAATTAATTTGTTCAGGGAATTCACCCATTTGCAGATCTAGGTGAAGAGAGGAAGATTCCCAGAAATTCCCATCTGCCCCCAGTATCCCTTGCTGGAGGACATTGCCAACCTCAGATCACAAATTCACCCTGCGCCAGGGAGTTCTTTCCTTTTCAGAAAAGACCAGATATTTTTTCACCTTATTTTTTCAAGTTTTTGTTTTAGAAACTGTCAATATTTTGTCGGTTTTTTTGACTGGCATCTTGTCCAAGGTCAAACCATCCTGCTGCATGACCACTCAGTCCTGCCAGCACTGCCTGCACATGAAACCCTGCTTGTCCTTGGCTCATGTGAGTGTACTTCACATAGATTTGGGCTTGGAAGTTCAGTGCTTGGAATTTTTGGTGCATGAAAAACTATTTTGGCTTCCTGGCTTTACTTTTCTGTGAAATTCACCTCTCTTCTTTTTTCCTTTCCTCTCCAGAATAAGTGGATTAATTCAACCACTGATACATCTGTGCAGAGAGAGAAACTATTTTTTCAGCCCAGAAGGAACTCAGCGACAAAACCTCTGTCCCGACCCTGCATCTGCCACCCAGGGGCGGAGGATTTGGGTCAGAATCGGCTTTTTTTCATCACCGCATCCAACCTCGGCGCTGCATCTCCCAGCACCCGGTGCGCGATGCTCGGAGGGAGCGCAGGGGCATCGCCTCCGGGTCCGGCCCTGCAGCCCTTCCCTTCCCGGCGGCGGCGGGGCTGCCCAGGGCACTGACCCCAGCGCCGGGGAGTCTGGAGCGGAGCCGGCGGCCGCCGCTCGCCGCCGTCAGCCCACACCTCATCAATAGGGGCTGACAGCCCCGGCCCCGCCGCCCCGACGGCACCGCTGCCGGCACGGCACGGCTTGGCACGGCCCGGAGCCGGGGCTGCAAGCGGGGAGACCCCCGAAGGTGGGGTTGGAGGCAGCCCCATGCATCCGGGATGTATCTGGGGAGAGAGGCGGCAGAGTCGGGGTGCAGAGAGCCCCACGGGGGTCAGGGTGAACGTAACCCCACAGGGATCCAGGCATTCCCACAGGCGACAGCCCCAGGGGTCTGGGATAGAGGCAGCATCACTTGTGAGGGGATACGAACTTCCCAGCGGGGCAGATTGAGGGGGTCAAGGGGGCTGGAAGGGGGGCACAGGGGTGTAGGGGACCCCACAGGGACAGGTGAGGACGTTCAGTGAGTGGTATAGGCGAGTAGGAAGGTAAGACACGTTAGTGAGAGAGGTACAGGCACACGGATAAATATATGGATAAATAAATCGATATTCTGGCAAAGCAGATCGGCACAAAAAAAGCAAATAGACATAGGACTGACTAGGGAGTTACAGAGATGTATGGATATAGGGATATATGGCTAGATGATGGATAAATGGATATATGAATAGATGATGGATAAATGGATATATGAATAGATGATGGGTGGTGATACTGAGGTTCAGCATTCCCAGGGCTCCAGCCCAGGCATTTCCAGGCAGAGCAGCCTTCCCTGCCTGACGCACGAGGCTTTTCCAGCCTCTCCGAGAATGGGAAGGGGTTTTCCGTCACCGCTGCCGTTCCTACCAGACACGAGGGGCTCTGCCGGGGCCGGTCAGTCCCCGACAGCCGGGATGTCACAGCACGGGTGTTCCACACGAGTGGTTTCACTGTCACTGCGTCAAAGAGGGGTGACAATGATGACAGCAGAACCACACGTGTGGAGGGCGCTGCGAGTGGGCGACAGGAGCCCCGCTGGTGACGCACCCCCTTCATCCCCAGCGGGTTCCCCCCACCGCAGGTGATGTTCGCCCACTCGTCCCTGCGCTGGTGGCCCCGGGGTGACCCCCATCCACGGGTGACGTGTGTCCACAGATGCCACGCAGACATTCGTCACAGCGCCGTGGCACAGCCTCTGTCCCCCGGGGGAAGGTCCCTCTGAGCTGGGCTTTCACGTCTCCCCACAAATCCAGAGAATCCCAGACAGGGAAATTCGGAGCCCTGACGTTTTAGGCTCAATTCGCTCGATTTTGGCAGTAAAGCTGGCAGGAATGCAGCGCATTGATCCACGCTGTATTTTCAGTGTCCTCTGGGACACATCTGTCCCCTCCACGCACACAGAGCGGCACAGACACGCAGGGCATCGCATGTCCTGTGGTTTCCGTTTCCTAAAAGATCCCCGTTCCAGGTGGGTCTCAGATCCTGCCTCTCCCCAAATTGCCGTGGCACTGACCCTCACTTCTCAGCCTCTCCCCTCCTGCTGCATCAGAGCACGGATCGCTGCTCCACGCGTTCGTGGATTTGTCCCTGAGGAAGTCACTTGTATTTATTTCCACTGGGGATTAAAAAAAAAAAAAAAAAAACAAACCAAAAACAAACCCACAAGAGAAAGCAATAATATATTATTTGGGGGCAGAAGGGATGGTCAGAAAGGATTTAGAAATTCCCCTGAAGCTCCACCGAGCCGCGATGCTCCTTGGCCACCCCTCTCCCAAGGGCAGTACCTGGCCTTTGCGATGGGGGTGGAGGCGGGGGGTTGGTGGCACTTTAGGACCACTGCCGTCCTGTAAACAGATGTGACGTTTGTTTGGGAAAGTGTCTCTGCAGGCGTGACAAGAGCCTCTGGTTCAGCCGGGGCGGGGGTGGCAGGCGCAGCGGGGTCCCCTCCCTCTGTGCGGCCGCGGTGGGGGTGTCCCACGGTCCCTTCCAGCCGTGCTGTCCGCGGCGTCCCGCGGCTTTTCCTCGCGCTGGGGTGTCCCGACACGTGTCTGTGGGCAGGGGGGGACAAGGGGGTCCCAGAGCGGGGACTCCGAGGCTCCCCAGGGAGGGGCGTTCAGGATCTGTCCCCCAGGAGGGCGGGGGGTTCATCCCTGCCCCCGCAGAGCTCCAGCGGGGGATGGCGCTCGGGATTTTCCCCCTTTTGCTGGAGCAGGGGAGGGCTGGAGGGGCAGGGCCGGGGGCAGCACCCCCCTGTCCATCCCCAGACCCCCAGACGGCCGGGAAGGGGGCGGGAGGAGGCGATGCCGTCCCGAGACGTCTCCTGGCTCGCAGGAGCCTCGTCCCCCACTCGCGGCCATCCCTCCCTCCCAAACCAGCCCGGTCCTGCCGCGCAGCCCCCAAAAACCGGGGCTGCAGCCGTGCCGTGCCCCCGGCTTGGGACCCCCCCTTCCCCTCCCCGGGTGCAGCGGCTGCTCTAACACAAATCAGGGACAGCCTAGAGATACCTATAGATAGATACCTATAGATAGATGCCTATCCGTTCTGATCCATACCGCCCGCAAATGCCATCCAGCCGAAGGCTCCGGAATTTTTGGAGCCGATTTCTCCCCTCTCCGCTGTCCCGAGGTGGCCCATCCCCTCCTGCAGCCTGGAACTCTGAGATTCCCCGCAGCCCCCTCCTCCAGACCCTTCCCAGCTGCAGCCAAGGCGAGGAATAAATAAAATAATTAACGTAATACTAATAAAACCCCCAAATACTCCCAAATAGCCAATACACAGCAGCCACCGGCCGCATTTATCCTTTTTGCTCTGCTAAAATCACAGTTTCCCCGCTGAATTTCCCCCCTATTTTAACCATTTGTTTCTCATTATTTTTAAAAATTCAATTTTTAGCACAGAGAAAAATTTAAATTAACTTTCTCCCCTCTTCCCCTCCACCCCCCCAATTCCTAAAGTTTTTTTGGGTGGGTTTTTTTTGGTTTTTTGAGGGAGAAGTCTGTTGCGTTTTTTTTTCATCCATCAACACCCGGAGCTTTAACTCTAAAACCGCCGTGGAACTAACTTCGATACTGGGGGAAAAAAACCAAAACAAAACCCCTCTAAAAAATAGGCATTGTATATATATATTTTTTTTTCTGCCTGGGGCAGAAGTAGGGGCTGGAAAGGAGAGGGGCAAGGCCAAAGGTTGTTCCTCTGGGTTATTTTCACACAGATTTCGTTAATCGCAAGGGGAAAAAAAAAGCTCCACCGAGTGCAGAACAGAGTTTTGGGTTGTTTTTTGGGTTGTAGTGTCTCTGCGCTCTGCTGTGTCCCATCTGCTTTTTCCGGGAGGAATTGTGTCCTAAATGCATCCTCTCCTTCCCGGCTGTTGGGTCACGCCAGGCTGGGCTCAGCGCGGTTCCTCACCTCTCCGATTTTCGGGATGCGCATCCCCGCGACTCCCGGCTCCACCGACCGATAATTCCCGGCAGAAAGAGGCTGGACCCGGCCACACTCGCGCGAAACAATCCAGGGAATTGCTTTCGTACGTCTTTTCCTGGAAGTAGCAAAGCCAAACCAGGTCCCTGAAATCTCCTCTGCTCCTGGTATTGCTGCTTGGGTGGGTTTAATCAGTTTAAATTGCATTTTTTGCTTTTTGTGGCTTTTTTTTTTTTCCTCTTAAGGAAAGCGCTGCTACTCTGTAGGAATTCAACGAATCTTTAGAAAATCGCTGCTTTAGGAGAAAAAATCGTCAGAAATTCTGCAAAGGAAGGAAAGATGAGTGTCCCGAACCCGGCACATCTGGATAGGCAGCTGCTTCGGAGAAGGGATGTAAAAAGAGACATCGATATATTTAATTCTCCTCTCTTTCCCTGTGTGCTGATTGCCCCGTGTTCATAACCATATTTTTATATATACATGTATTCATATATATTTTGAAATATATGCACTCACGTGTGTAGATATTATATATGAATTATTAAACATTATCGTTTATCTATTATATAACAATTTTTAATATATTTCATAGTTTACATATATATAGAACCAATTGATAACACAGGGCGTTATAAATTATAAACCATAAACTATTTCGGTACGAAAGTACATCCATGTTTATATGTAACACACATTAAGTCCTGTCTAAACTCAATTTTTGTATCGATTTGTATAAAATGACACACTTCTTATGAATTACATATTTTCCCCCGTGTGTTGAAAGTACAAATACGCGCAGTGACACCGTTGCTGATATTTGTTATGTATTTCTCCGCCTATAATTTTATTTCTATAAGAGGCTGTAATTATTTTCATCCCGATATTTGGGGTTATCTCCAACAGTGTTTTGGGGTTTGGGGAGTCCCTGTGCCTCCTGGGTATTCCAGAGCAACGTGAGGGCAGAGGATGAGGGGATCCCACATCCCCGGGGACTCATTCCCGACCCTGGAGCACCCCCCAAGCTCTCCCTTCACCTTCCGTCCCCCTTTAATAAATCGCTTCCCCCATCCCTTCTTCCCCCTCCACCCCGTCTCTTTCATACGGAGATTTTAAATATTAATTTAATATTTCTATTTCTAAGCACCAAAATCCGCTGACATCTCCCCCCAACACACACAGACTTAGGACAGGAACCCCAGATTTCCACGGGAAACTCCAGAGCGTAGGAAATATTAATGGTGTGAGAGTTATTCCCGGGCAACGGGACAGGGGCACCCCCCGATGGCTGGAGAGACCCCGAAGGTGAAATGAGCCCCTGGGAGAGGGGAGCTGTGGGTGCAGGGCTGAGCCCCGCCGTGGGCCTGAGACCCCAAATTGCAGAGGGGTGCAGCACTCCCCCTACATTTCACCTTTAACCCATCAGCCTCTGCAGGGCATGGAGGGACAGAAAACGGGTGTCCAGTTTGGGGGGAGCACCCCCAAACTGTCCGGGATAGAGGAGAGACCAGCTGCCACCTCCTCGCTCCATGATTTGGGATCACGGCTTGAGGCAGAAGCATGGAAAAATCTCCCCTGTGCGACACCCCCAGCGAAACTAGGGGATTGGGGAACTGGGGGGTGTCTGTACCCCTGGGAAAATCCCCCTGATTTTTTCTGGGAGCCGGGCACGGGCATCCCTGGGGTGCACAAGGACGTGACGCTGCCCAGCTGGCAGCGTGGGGGGCCCGTGGGGCCATGCCCGTGGAGCTGGTTTGATTTTATTATTTTATTTTATTCCTTTTTTTTTTTTTTTCCCTCTCTCCACAGCCATGAAACCTGGCGCCCGGCTGATGGTGCAACAGATACCGGCCACCCCCTTCACCCCCCTTCCCTCCCATCGCCGCCCACTTCCACGTGACGTGGGCAAACCAGTCAGCGAGTGGGACTGGGCAGCCTGGCCGTACTGGGGAGCCCGGAGGGGGGCAGCGCTGCCCCTAATCCCCCAAGGAAGCAGGAGCCAGGCATCTCTGAGCCCTCTGCCTTCCCCACAGCGAGGGGGGTGGTCCTGCCCCCGGCCTCGCCCCCCTCCACCCCTGTGCCCCCCCAGCACTGAAGGTGGGTAGCGCTTCTCTGTGCCCTCGCTCCTCTTCCTCGCTGTCACGTCGGGACCCCAGCGAGCCCCTTCCCAGAGGCCTTCCCGAAAGCTTCCTCCTATTGTCTCCTCGGGCTTGAAAAGTGACTCGATTTTACTTTTATTTTTGCGGCTGATTTTTTTATTATCACCAGTACTATTTGTAGGGCAGGAGGGGAACTCGCTCCTTTTTCCCCTCCTGTGGATCCTGCTCCTCTTTAGGGATTCCTGTGGAAATGCTCCGTCCTAGGCCGGTTACACACCAACCATTCCCTGGGGGTCGGGGGGACACAGACCTCCCTCAAACCCCCTTTTCCCGGCTCGCTTCCATCCTTACCCTTTCCCAACGCTGCCTCCGGCTTCTCTCCCCTTCCTCGGCCGCCTGCCCGTCTCCCGCTGTCCTCCCAGGGTATCAGTCCTTATCTGCTGGTTATCTCTTCTGCTGCTAAATTCAGCCCAGCGGAGGGGTTCAGCCGGGGGAATCTGTTGGTTGAACCTAAAGCAGTCCCAAGAGTTATCTCTCTGGCCATAATTCGCCCCCGCGCCCCATCCAGCCCTTCTCCCGGTGTGAGGTGGTTTTCATAGAATCCTACAATTCCAGAGTGGTTTGGGTTGCAAGAGACCTAAAAGCCCATCCAGTTCCGACCCCCTGCCGTGGGCAGGGACACCTTCCACCAGACCAGGTTGTTCCAAGCTCCGTCCAAAAGGCTCCCTCCGTGATTTGCAGAGAAAACAGCACCTCAAATCATCTCACTCCCTTCCCGGACCCTCCCTGGGAAAGGGATTTCACCCTGACTCCTTTCCACAAGTGGGTTTTGGGGTCTTGCCATCGCGAGCCACCCGCAAGGCCCCGATGGCATCTCAAGGCCCAAACCGACCCCAAATTCCCCCAAATTCCAAATCAACCCAACATGAGATAAAGCACCCCTTCCCTCCACCCTGTCCCATGACTCTGGGAGATTCCTCCCCATCCAGACCTACGGCATTCCCAGTCCCCAGTGGGTCACCCCACTGTACTCCCAGCTTCTCCCAGTTCTCCACACGGGAAAAACGGGGGAGAGGAATAAAAAACACTTGGGAGGGGCAGTTTTGTGGGTGCTGCTTGGAGTCTGCTCCCCACTTTGGGCAGCACTAATGGGGACTGCAGTGGGCCATGCTCCCCGTCTCCTTTAAGCCCCTTCGGTCACGCGTGGCCGGGCTTTAGGGGGTGCGGACACGCGCGGGGCAGGCGCGGGGTGGGAGGGTCGAGTCATCCTTCCTCCTCTCCTTCTTTTCCCCCCACTTTTCCCTAATTTAACTCCCCCCCACCCCAGCCCACCTCAGCCGCCTCCCGCCGCCCACATCAAACGCCGGCCCCGGGGGCCATTAACAACTTAAAGCACCGATCGTACCTGCGGGACAAAGGTTTTTGCTCCGGGCCAGAGGAGAGAGCATCGCTGTCTCTCACCTTCCCGGCTCTGTCCCCCCTCCTTTCACCTCCCCCCCTTCTCTAACCTCCTTATCTCCCCGCCCGGGGGGGTCCCGGCCCGGCCGCCGCCGCATCCCGCATCCCGGCAGCATCTCTCCCTGCGCCTCCGGGGGGTGTTGGAAGGGGCGGGAGGGGGGGAGG
>VWPU01014802.1:7482-143318 GCA_013398955.1 Callaeas wilsoni | reverse complement strand
AGAACCCAAACCCCTACAATAGAAAATAGAATTGTTTTAAATTCACCAAAATTTAGGTTTAAACCAAAATTCACAGATTTCTGTTCTTTCAAAGTAGCATTTTTAATATTTCATTCAAAATATGGGCTTAAGAAATACAAATACCCCAGAGTCATTATGGACCAAAAAAAACCTAAAAACCCAGAAGATTAAAAAAATAAACAGTAAATGAGAATGTGGGTATGAACATCTAGGGAAGAAAACCAGAAAAAGGACAGCAGACTAGAACAGGCTGCTTGCATAACATCTTGACTGTGTGTACCTCCCAGGAAAGGTGCTTGGGAGGCCTCCTGTCTTCAAAATCATGGGGACCAGAGGAAAAAGATAACTTCATGTCTGTAGTTACGGCTTCAACTCATATATACATACACACTTCTGTGTTTATACTCTTATCTGTGCTCCTGGGTTATCATATACTCTCATGTGTTTACAGTGTGTATTTACATTAATTTGATGGTTAACCTTCACACAGTCTTTTAAATACTTCCTGAACAAAATTTGCTTCCATTGTTCCTATGAGCCAGTTTCACATTAGCATAGTTGGAAGGTGAGGGCAGGGAGAATATTTTTAGTGTACTTCTAGGCTGAAACTTTGAATCTTGCTCAAATGAATGAAATATACAATTCTAATTCTAAACTTTTGATAATGCCACACTGGTCCCAAAACATTTAGATCCTGCTGAAAATACCAGGGAACGTGGTTTTGGTTCGTTTGTGGGTTTGGGTCTTTTGTTTAATCTTGGGTTATTTTAAATTACTACACAGTTGCTGTTGCTTGATTTCATAGATGACATTAGAGAGAGAAATCATGAATCCCGGCACCCCAGTAACTGCTTTTTGCGAACCTGTGTGCAGGCAGGGTGGCTGAGGCAAGCTCGCCTTCTAGCCATAGAGAAACAGGCTTCCAGCTGGCTGAGAGAACAGGCTCCTCTCCCTGTGGCTTTCTTCCTCTGCTGGCACCATCTCCAGCTTCTCTGTGCTTGAAGCCAGCAACCATGTGGCTCTGATGCTGCACTGCAAAAGGATGATTGAAATTTTACTGTGCTAAACTTGCAGGGCCAAACTTTGGTACCCATCCTTGGTGGAAACAGCTACAGCCAGCCCCACACAAGATTGGTGTGAAGGGCAGCACAAGACCTTTTATGATTTGGGAGTGTCAAAGAAACAGTTTAGTGGGGGGTAAATGCCAGTGGCCTTGCAATCCCAATACTTATTAACAATATGCAGTAATAGACAAAAGAATGCACAATAACAGGTACAAGAAATATTACTGATTTATTGGTGGGAATGGCAAATCCTCTCCTTGAAGCAGTCTGGAGGCTTGAGCTGTGACAGGAAGGAAGTATTCTGCACTGATCTTAAGAGAAAATTCATCCTAGCTTTAAATTTCTGTGCTGCCTTTTTTTTTTTAAGGGATGGACAGTAAGGAATGCTTAGTTGTATTTTCTCTTTGCTTTGCATTCTGTATCTTCATGATGGTGTATTAAAGTAACAGTGTGATCTGCTGCAATCCCAGGAGCAGCACTAATGTTACTAGAAAGAAAATGTTCTAAGGATATTATCAAGACAATTTCTGCAGGGACAATTAATATCCTTTAACACACCAGCTTATATAAGTGGGAAAATTATGTACAGATTGAGAACAGAACTGCTAAAATAAGTTTAACATGATCATCTTAATTGGTTATTCAGTTTGAGGGGAAATGGTGCCTGTTATCTGTCACGCAAGGAGAGGAGACCTTAGCAATGGAAAATGCAGCATTTTCCCCATTTCTTATGGGACAAGGAGAAGGACATCTTTATTGCCCATGGAAGGTCGAGGTGGGTGTGGAAGTGTTCCCTAGGATGTTTCCCAGAAGATGAAGGGGGCAACCAGGGAAACGTGGCTACAGTTTACCTACTGCAAGGAAGTGGGAATAGAAAACAGAGGACATGTGCCTCATATTAGCCATAATGTGAAGGACAGTTGGTTTGTTTAGGAGGAGAGAGGAAGTGCATGAAAATTCCCCAGTATCAAGCAGGGCCCTGACATAATCTGATCCTTGGGAGGCAAATGGAGGTGATGACCCTGCTTGAATACAGATGAAACACTCTCCTGCTCCCCAGAATCTTGTTGGAGGAATCTTCCCTCTCATTTCTTCTACCACTGTAATACCACAAACTGAGCGAGTATGAGGTTTCTCAGATTACAGGGGGGTTTAACTCTAAGAAAAACAGATCAGGTAGTTGGTTGTTAGGGGGTTTTTAATGGCATTTTAAACCAAATCCAACAACTTGGTCCATGGTTAGCATTCACTAATCTTCCTGGCTTGAACGGCTGCTTTGGGGAGTAGCTTGGCAGAGTCTGTAAGCCCTGTGAAGAAGTAGTCTGAGTGGGACCTTTTTTACAGTCCATCACCACTCTGAATATATGGACCCAAGTGTGTAAAAAACAGGGTATAAAGCTAACTGTCCACATCTTCACCATCTTTCCACTTTCCTCCATGAACAAAAAAACCCAGTTGACCCTGATAAAGTAAATCGGTGGTTTTCAGTCTTACGCGTTTTATTATTTTTAGATGAACACAGTGCCAGAGGTACCTGTTTGTTTCTGTTTTGCCAAGTACTGATTATAATAGCCAAGGTTAAAAGATTTAGAGAACTTCCTTCCTTCTCTTCTACAGTCAACACTATTTAAGAAAGAAAAAACAGTGACTGAAAAGAAAAATACTTTGATTCATCTTAAAGACACAAACCAATATCAAATGGCTGTGACAAATACTTGTTTAGATTTGATTTAATGAAACTCTAAGTATTTTAATAATGTTGTTTTTTAAATCAGAAAATCCAGCATTTAAGATTGTTCTTCCATAGTGAAAAAAAAGTATATGCAAGAATCAGCTGGGCTTTACAAAAAGAGATACTGTACATAATGTGAAGATCAGACTTTTCTTTCCAAGCTCAGTCATTTTATACAAAATCAGAATCAAATTTCACCAGTCCCAGGAAGTATCCAAGAGATCCTTCCGTATTCCATCCTATTACCACGGGTTGCCTCAAGGCAATCCTTTCTTCTTTACTATATCCTGTAACTGTCTTTAAGCATGCAGAAACTGAATTGCTGTAAAACTGCGTTACCCTGTCACAGGTTTGAAATCCTTGGGAAAATTGTGATAGCTTTACACCTTAAATTATTTAAAGTATTTAAAGTTTAAAAGGTCTTTTTTTTTTTAACAATATAAAGAAATCCCATGCCAAATTACTCATAAAACTGTAACAAGCACTATAAAAATGTCAGCATTAACCAACAATTAGTATACACACACACACATATATGTGATTTATATCTCATTTAAAGATAGGGAAATTCTGTATGTTACAGCACAGACTACTGGACTTTAAGTGGGTTTTTTAATGTAGTTCAGTATCTTCAGGGAGTTCTCTAAAACACACATACTCTATAATAGGACAGCCAATATCGATGACTAAGGGTGGGTTAAAATTAATTGCCTGACATATGAACCAAACTGACTGAACAGTGATGTGAATCCTTCAGTGCTCCGCTGTGCTGCAGTGAACTACGCTCCTGCCAGAATCCATAAAATACTGACTTAACACTGAATATGCAACCATGAATCTTGGCTCTCTTGACCCTTCCCCAACATATTTTTTCCTCACTTCTCTTCCCATCCATTCGTATCCCCAGCAGAAAGCATAAATTGTATTAGCATAGAGAAGCTCATAAAAAAGCCCCAACGCACGCCACAAAAACAGTCCCCCGCCAAAAAAATCAAATCAAACAAACAACAGAAAGCCTTCCACATGCTGCTTTGAGTATAGCTGAAATTTCCTGCCTGACTCTCTGGGCTTATCGATCAGAGGCTTGAACTTTTCACCCCTTTAATAGTACAGGCTTTCTGATCGCCGCAGAGCGAGGCTCGTCTGCCCACAGAGGCTTCTCCTTGCGGGTGTGATAATAACTGACATCAATCACGTAGCTCCTTCCCCATTAGCGTTTGCGCGCTTTAAATTAGAAGGCTACTGTGATTACACAGCCTTTTTTGATTCCTAATAATCCAATCAATCTGATTTATACAGGCAGTGCAGAACTCAGCCCTCCTGCACAGCGTTAAGGAGCCAGTGACCTCCCGAGGTGCAGCTTCACCTCGATGCAGGACACAGACCACGGAGCCCGGAGTAGCAGCGGCAGTGTCCCGATGTCCCTCCCGCACACGGGCACTCGGGAAGCATGTGCCCTGAAACAAGGGGAGCTCAGCCAGCCGAACGAGCTAGAAGCGCTGCACTAGCGACTGTGCTGGGTACAGAGAGAGCAACAACCCAGAAAGTTGCTTGGTGCCGTTTTGAAGTCAATTGGAAGTCACGAAGCCAGGGGACCGGCAGAAGAAACACTGCAGGAAGGCGGAAAAGCCGGGATTTTTGTGCATGCTTTGTGTGAAATGTACAGCGTACAGAACGAGCGGTGAGACAACACAACATATCCGAGGCAGGTGCTACTCCATGGCTCTTGAGCAGCGCCCGCTTGACTGAGCGGACTATCAGGAGACGGGCCCTGGGGCCCTGCGGGGCCTGTCCCAGCCTGCAGGGCTACTCGGGAATTACAAAACGGCTTGGGTTGGAACGGACAGTAAAGATCATGCAGTTCCATCCCTTCTGCCATGGGCAGAGACACTTTGCGCTAGACCAGGTTGCTCGAAGCCCCATCCAACTTGGCCTTGAACACTTCCAGGGATGGGGCATCCGCGACTTCTCTGGGCAACCTGTTCCAGTGCCTCACCACTCTGGCAGTAAAGAATTTCATTTTAATATCTAATCTAACCCTACTCTCCTTCAGTTTGAAGCCATTGCCCCTTGTCCTGTCACTCCTGTCTCTTGGAGGAGGTCCCTGTCCAGCCTGTGTGCTCCCTCCGGGCACTGAAGCACGGCCGTGCTTTAACCACCGCGCACTCAGCAGCTGCACACCCAGCCCCTGCGGGGGTCGGTGTCCGATTCGTGCCGGCGCTGCTCAGAGCCCGCAGGGACCAAAAGCCCCGAGCGGCCACGGGCGCTGGGCAGGGCGCGGGCGACAGCAGCTCCCGCAGCCCCGCCGCCGCCACAGCGGAAGCAGCTGCGCCGCCGGAGCCGGCGGACGTGACCTCACGGTACGGCCCCTTCCCGGCCCTCCTCGCCGCGTCTGGCCGCTCCCGGTCGGCGGAGGAGGAGGAGGAGAAGGAGGAGGAAGGCAGGCGGGATCCGGGATGCTGCCGGCGCAGCTCGGGCGCGCGCCGCGGCACCTGCTGGTGTGCGAGCGGGGCCACGCGCGCCACCCGCGCTCGCGGCACGCGGCGCACGTGCGGGACCACGCCTACAGCTGCCGCGTGAGTGGCGCGAGCACAGGGGGGCCGGCGGGATCCCCTCGGGGGGGAAGGGAAGGGAAGGGAAGGGAAGGGAAGGGAAGGGAAGGGAAGGGAAGGGAAGGGAAGGGAAGGGAAGGGAAGGGCTGCGCTGCCTGAGGCTCTCACGCCGCCCGTCCCCGGGGGTTCTGCCCGTCAGCCGCTCCAGGGGCGCGTTGCCGGTGCCCCACTGGCTCCGGGCTCGGTGTTCTGGGGGGCTCCTCCGTCCTTGCCAGAGTTGGCCCGCCCGCCTCATTTTTGAGGAGGGGAAAAAGAAAAAAAAAAAGGCAAATTAACTCCCCTTGTGATTGTGGTCTCGCGCAGCATGGGAAAAACGCCCAAACTCTTTCCTTCCTCCAGGAGGGAAAGACCGGGCGGGCAGGAGGAGCAGAGGGTGCGCCAGTGATGGTGCCGATTTTAGGAGCTCTCTAAACACAGGCGCAGGGTCCAGTTTAGAAAGGAGACGTTGTTTATTCCGCGGAGGTTTCCACAAATCAAGCACACTACCTATCAAAACTTTTCACTGTTTCTACATTTTAGCAAACAAAGGAATTAGCATACATTGGCTACAAGTTACAGATGTCTCTTATTAATTAGTATTCTACCTTCTGTTGGTTGATGAGTCCCTCATGCTAATTAATCTGCATGCTCAGTCTTGCTGTGTTTTGGAGTCAGGGGGTTTCTGGGTCGGTGGTCCGCGAGTCAGTGGCTGTGATCTCCCACCTGTCAGAATTACCTTTTATCCACTCAGAGCTGATTCAGCACAGTTACTGGATTTATTAAGTTTCTTACTTACCTTGGCAGTTCTGCTAAATGTCTTTGTGGCCCATAAATTCTGCATTCTTTCTGCCCACTTTCAGTGGTACATCCTTCTCCCCAAGCTTTGTTAACCTCACCCTAGGTCTGAGATCACTGAAGCATGTCCAGCCCTGAACTTCAACAAAGACACCTGGACTTCACTTAGGGCTTGTTAGCGGTGCTCTTGTTTCATGGATTAATTCTCCTTTCTTGTTGATTAGGCTTGAAAGTGCACAGAGACCAAACATCAAAGAACATCCTTGCTTAAGAAAATTTTAAGCTATTCCACATTTTGCAAATAATCAGACAGGACCCTGTTTCATAACCCCCTTCTCATTCCCTGTAACTCTCTGGGCTAATTGTTAACTATTTCTGACTTCTGAGACATGTTTTAGCAGCTAATCAGAAAGTGTTCTACTAGTGTAGAAGGCAGCTTATTTGTCAGTCCTTACTTCTCTTGAACACATATGCCAAGGGAGATACCTGTTCTCCAAGAGTTTTGGGAAAGAAGTTTTTTGAGGGATGAAAGGAGGAGCAAGGAGACAGACCTTTATGCTGCCTGGGAAGCTTCGTACTTGCCCATGTATTACTTGCCATGTATTTACCTTGTTTTCCCTGGTCTGACGGACTTCAGGGAAAACAAAAGGCTCTTGATCTATGGAAAACGTACAAGACAGGCTTTAAGCAAAAGGTGCATTAAAGATTCTACGCTGGTCTTTGCTTTTCCACTAAGATCACAGAAATGCTTAGCCTACCTTTTTTGTTACCACTGCTTCAACAAGTACTCCAGCAAGGGCTGAAGGAGGTGTCCCAGTGCGACATCAAGCTAAATGTATAATGATGTGAAACAAGATCTTCTGTTAACTCATGCTGTGCAAGATCACATCTTTACATAATACATCAAATGCTATTGTATAGCAAAAAAAAGAAAAAAAAAAAAAAACCAAAACCCAAACCAGCAAATAGTGTATTTGGTGTACCTAGAGACTATGAAAACTGATGCATTTTGAAGACAGTAGCCTGATAATACCTTTTTTCCATCTCATTTTGATATAATATACTGATTTGTCTTTGAAAAATAGATGTTTTCTTTTGTATTTCTTGTTGTTTTGTTTGGTTGGGGTTTTTTTCAGAACAGGTTTTAGGATAGGATTTACATTACAAGTATGTTCCTAATAGGTGTCTTTCTTGATCCCGGAATGTGGCATGCTACCTGAAGTGCTGAAAAGCACAATTGCAGATATTGGAGAGTACTACCTGGTGAGGAATTTACCCATTCATGAATTGGTTGCTCATGAATTCATTGATGCTTTCGTGAAGAAAGGTAAGGAGGAAATCAGAACAGAACAAATGCAGTACTAATAATTTTTTTTTAATTGTACAGTAAAATTTTTAATAGTCTTATTAGTATTTATTCTGAAAAGTGTTTTAAAGGAAGGGGAGGAAAAGTACTAAGCAAATTCTGCATTAATTTGTTTATATGCTTTTTTCTGCTTTGTCATGTGTAACAACATTTGTTTACACCCACCGATTCCAAAACTCCTGTGATTGTTCCTTATAAATTTCGCCCTATTCCATCTCAGTTCTGAAAGCGAGCTATCAAGAAAGCTTCCATGTATCCTCACACCTGTTTCTTTTACACTTCACAATTCATGCAGATTCTTGTAGAAATCTTCCTTCTCCCTTTCTCATTTCTTCATACTTCAACACAGAGCTGTGCTGAGCTGTGTTCCACAGCAGGCGAGAGAAAAATATGCTTTCTTATTTTTATTTTTCACTAAGAGAGTTGTGACAGCTCATCCTTACCCAGTAAGAGCGAAGAGGATACGAAGAAAGATACGGCCTCTGCCCAGCCGCCTTGCTGTTGCATAGTCAGACCATGCTGTTTTCATCTAGCAGGGCCCACTCCTTTGGCTTGTGATAGCTGTTGTACCCTTCAGCTAATAGCCAGAGAGACAAAAACAAACATTACAGGGAAAAGAGAGGAGAACAAAGAACATGTAGATGAAACAGGAGAATAAGAGATCCGTAACTTGCTAAATGTGGGACTCTTTTCTTATTTCCTTTAATCTGATTAAGGTTTTTTATGCCAGTAGTGGTATGGAAGCAATACAACATTTGTACACAGAGTTAAGAGCATCTGACACTTGTATTTTAAAAAACAAAATTGATTAGTGGCAGATAATGCGACAAAATTATTTAGTAATGTGAGCATCTTCCACCTTGTCTTTGTGTGAACTGGTAATAGAAATATGTCTGGAAAAAAATTGAGTTTTCCATTTGCTGACTGGGGAGTGTCACAGGTGGAAGGAAAGAAAATGTTTTCATATTGGGGCATATTGTTAATGTTATCCCTGTTATAGGTCCTTTAAAATATTGCCAGAACAGGCTTATAAAAATAATAACAATGCCATTTTGCTTGAGAAGGTGGAAGAAAGTTGGTTGATGAAAACACGAGAGTGATTCAGATGGAGTTTGGCATGTTTGGTTATCTTGAAGTGAATTGCTTATCTTGTCATGTCTCTCTTTACAGACTGTAATCTCATGTTTTTCTGCTTTACTGTTAAAGGTTCATGCTACGCACTTACCTATAAGACAAAAATTGATCAAGATAATACTGCAGCTCTGCTACCAAATGGTATGGGGGATTTGTTTTAGTTTCAGTAATACGTGTCAGTTGTGGTCTGGGTTGTTTCTTTTTTTTTTTTTTTTTTTATTTGGAATGATGTGAACTGGAAAATAATGCTTACTGTACTTGCCAACTTTGTTAGAAATATGGAAAAAATTCTAATTTCAGCTCTTTTTTTCATTCATGCTGTTAAATTGTTTCATCTAAAGGAAATTAAAAAACAATAAAAATAATCTTCATTTATGTATAGTCAAATTGTCAGTGCTTCAACCATAATTGCAGTTGCTACAGGGGATTATTTTTGTGAAAACATTGCATTCCAACTTCTCGTTTCCTACTGGTCTTTATGACAGAATTTGTACCGAAAAGAAAGTTATCAGCACTGCTTAGGAACACTTTTAAAATATTAAGTGTTTATTCTCCTGAGACCTCACCTTGGGTACTTCATCCAGCTCTGGGTCCCCAGCACAGGAAGGACATGGACCTGCTGGAACAAGTCCAGAGGAGGCCACAAAGATGCTCACAGGGCTGGATCACCTCTCCTATGAAGACAGGCTGAGAGAGCTGGGGTTGTTCAGCCTGGAGAAGAGAAGGCTCTGGGGAGGATCAGAGCACCTTCCTGTACCTAAAGGGAGCCTGAAAGAGAACCACAGAGGAATTTTTAAAAGGTCATGTAGTAATAGGAGGTGGGGGTATGGATTCAAACTGGAAGAGGGTAGGTTTTGATTGGATATTAGGATAAAAGTCTTTACTGTGAGGGTGGTGAGGCTCTAGAGGAGCCTGCACACAGAAATTATGGATGCTCCATCCCTGGAAGTGTTCAAGGCCAGGTTGGATGGGGCTTTGAGCAAACTGGTCTAGTGGAAGGTGTCCCTGCCCACAGTAGGGTGGTTAGAGCTGGATGATCTTTAATATCCCTTCCAGCCCAAACCATTTGATGAGTCTATGAGGATTCTGTGATTCCTCGAGAGCTATGTAACATGTTAAAAGTCTGTTTCAGTTGCATCACAGTTTTATAACAAGACATCATGAAACATCCCACATCTCAGGTGAGAAAATGAACATATTTTGATCTTCACTTATATTGTCTTATATACTGCTTAACAGTATATAAGATATAATAGAAATACAAACTGGTCTATCTGCCCTCTACCTTAAGAAGCTGTAATATGACAGGTACCCATGAGGGCATGAGCAAATTCAGATGGTTCAGAAGAATTATTTATGTGTCTTAGCACAGTCCTGGCAAAATGAGTGATACAGGTGTTACAAGCTCTGCACAATTATTGCAGAGACAGTGTTACAGTTCCTGGTGATGTCATTGTCTAAACTCTTCCTCTGCAGCCTTATTTGTTTGTGTTCTGTGCTGTGCTGTTACTTGTGCCGTAGAACCCAAAGACTGTTGTTGAGAGCTGTTGTGTGAAGCTCTGTACCAAGCAGCAGCAGCAGCCAGATCTGGTTTCTGAGAGTTGTTCCAGCACGTATCAGCTCATCACTAACAAGCATAGTTTACTCAGTGTGAGTAGTCCCACTGGACTTGGAGGAACTGCTTTTGTTTATTTAGTTGAGCAGTGCATGTTGAGCGCGAATGTTTACTGAATCAGGCCCTTGTGCAATGTAGTGCTCAGCTAATGACACAGCAAGTGCTAGGGGATGAGTGGAGGAAAGATGCCCACAATGAACTGAGTAGTACAGTAAAAAAGCTATGATTATCTCAGGAATAGTATTACGCTCTTCTTACTCTAGTTCACAAGACCTCTTTGATAAAAAAAGAATAATTGAGTTATAACTTTTTTTTTTAAGGATTAATCTGGTAATCCATTTAACTGGAACTAAGGAGTCTGCATTACATTAGTAATACCATTGATCCGAAGCTAACGTTGTAAAAGGTATATGGTTCTCAAAAGACTTCAAAGGGAACCAAGTAGAAGATTATTTCTATTAAAATTTGTTTTGTTTATAGGTAAACTAATCCTGTCAGTGGATAAGGATACTTATGAGGAACTTGGACTGGAAGGTCGTCCTTCTCGGTATTCAGGCAAAAAAGTAATGAGATATAGTAAGTATGATTTACATAAACAGGGCTTATTTAAGAGGCACCTTGTTAGGATGTTGCAACTTCCCTTTCACTAAAATCAGTTATTGTCTAGGTTATGCTTTTCCAGATGCAAATACAAGGACTGCCTGAAGAGAGGAAGTACTTCTTCTCCAAGTAGTAAAGCAGCTTTACATCATCTTTTCAGTACTCTATAAAATTTTTAATTTTCAGGGACTCTCATTGTGTTGTTTCTACTGGAGTGATGTAGGACTCAAGAATTTTTGCATATTCTGCATAGTGTCTATACCTTCTGATTTAAGTCAGAAAATTTTAAGCTGATGAAGGAGGTGTTGAAAATGTGTGCACTATACAAAATCAGTGAAGAGCCCCACCCAAGACTGCTTGCTTGAAAGGGAGAATTGTACTATGTTTCACACATTTAAAATGGTAATCTCCATGTACCAAGTACTTGGAAAACATAATTTTTTAACAGCTGCAGAAGAGACATCTTGAGTGTGATTTTTATTAATTTGTCTTTTTAGGAAATAGAAAACCTAAACATGAACACTGTGCCATCTCAAATATGTTGGAATTTGCAGCAGTTGATAGGTATGGTTACATAAAAACTTTAGGAGAGGAAACTTGTTATCTCTAATAAGTATTTTGGCAAAATGTGACATCATTTTACCATTCTGATTGTCAAAATGTATCATGAAATTTTCATTTGAAAAATAAATATAACTTATCCATGGGACAATTCACCTAGGAAAAAAACAACCTATTGAAAAAGTGTCATTGCTGTACACATGACTTTTGTTGTTAGAAATTCTAGTTTGGTTTTTTTTTACTGCTAATAGCTCATATAAATACTAAGATATTTCTAAGGCACTGCTCAGGGACTTCTGTCAGTGCCATTTCAAGAGGAATCTGTCCCTCTAGTCACTAGGAAGCAGTTCCAGATTATATCAAAATAAGGACAGCAGGAGGTGAATATTTATTTACGTAACGGGGAGTCATATTTGCATAATCAAATATTTTGTAAAGATTCTATGTATGTAAAAAGGAAGTTTAATGTTCTTTGGTTTCTTTGTGCTCTTCTAAATTGATAATAAAATTTATTTCAGTTGAGTACCAGTAGCTATTGTGCATTTTCTGCAGTTATCACTATTGACTTGACTGATGCTGGCTTTCACCCTGAGAGCAAGAAACATAACAGAGTGCTTTGGGCCTTGAAAGAAAAGAAGCCTTTAGAATTTGACTTCCTACTGGCTTGGTATAATACAGGTAATAAGAATTAAATGTAAAACTAAAATGCAACTGACATGAAGTCCAAATATTTTTAGTTTACTGTTCTTTTCTAGTGATTGTCCAAATGCATTTTCAGTGGAGGGAAAAGTTAGATTAAAATGTGTATGGGTGGGATTTTTTGTTTGTTTTGTTTTGTTTATTTGTTTGGGGTGGGGAGGGTATTACTTCCTGTGCACAGAACATCTCAGTTCAGGAACACAGCAGTGATTCATGGGAGATATATTAGCTCCTTTCTCTGTGTTGCCCAGGTTTTCTGGCAAAACTGTGCCTCTTTGATGGTGCTGCCTCTTCTTTATAAATTTGTAATGTACATAACCATTATCAATATGCTTTTTGTTTTGGTTTTTTTTTTAATTAATACACATTAGTTATGTATCTGGTTACATACTTAGGATGGGGAACTGTGATTTCCTCAGTAGTTACAGGACCTGTACAGTCCCTGTTTACATCGTGTGCCATGTGCCCGGATACACAGTGTGCTGTTTGATCGCTTTATTCTCAAGCACTTGTTTGAGGTTGGAGCCAAGAGGTTGCTATAAGAATCTGTATTGTTTCAGATCATCTTCTAGCATTTGCTTATCTACTGTTTTCTAATTACACTAGGTTTTTTTCTGAGACTCAAGTATTGTTCCTCCTCTGAGGGAAATTTTTCAAAGTCCCCATTTGTTTGTATTACCTCCAAACAGGCCGTATGTGGGGATATGTAGCATTTGCATAGAATTGATGAAAACTGCAAGTATCTGTACTGAAAATCATGGTTTTCTTCATCACAGATGTGTAGCTTTTGGTGTTGTTTTGCTTTGAGTCTCAACACTAGGGAGAAAGGATATTAGAAAGGTCCCTGAGAATGCTTTCCCATCTCTTTACATTCATTTTTCCTGGGTTTTCAAGACCAAGTCTGAGAAGGAGTTAACTGATCTGAGAAATGCAAGCTGCTTACAAGCTCCTTTAGGAGTGTCCCATGTTTCACTCTAGTCCTTCATGTTTCCCCTCCCCCTTTCTAAGTACTAATCATATGACAAGGATGCTTCCTTGTTTGTCATACAGAAATTGTTTAAAGGCTTGCAATTCCCATCCTTGTAATCTTCAGGAGTCACAGTGAAGGCTGTTGCTACCATAAATGGTGACATAAATCCAACTGAGGTGGCAGATCTTCACGCTCAGCTTGCTTGGATTTATTTGCCCTGGACAGAGAGCAAAATGCCTCTAGGGCCACTATTTTTCTTACGTTTGCTGCTGCCCATGTTAACAGCATTCAGGAAGAATAGCAATTTTTTTCCTTACTTTCTTACATCCCAAAAACAGGTCAGGTCAATCATTTCCTGAATATGGAGTTAAATCTGAATGCCTTTCTGTGCAAGAATCTTGTGCTCATAACACACAAAAGACTATTAGTTCCTTAGTACTGACAAAAATAAAACTTTTATAGGTTTTTATTAATAGATATGAGACACTGTGTAGATTCTGCTGGAGGGGAAAAAGTGAGCTGTGTTTTGTCAAGAGAATCTGTGTCCTCTGTGAACATTCTGCTTTCAGCCTTCCTGCTGATAACTGGTGTTTCTTGCTATGGCCAGCACTGCAGGACTTTTGGTTTTCATACCTAATTTTCCCACATTGTGGTTTTGGCACCAAGAAGAACAGGAAAAGGGAATATGGAGTGTCTCATGTCTTTAATGACAGAGGCAGTACAATCTTTTTCTATTGCTGTAATTTCTATCACAATTTTACATGTTTATTGGATGAAATTCAGTGGCCTCTGAAAAGCTTTGACAGTGTGCCTGGTTGCTGTTAACATAGAAAGCTGTGCTGTAGCTAGAGGAATTGTTCTTTTTAGGGTCTTGACTGTAGTCTTTGAGACTTCCTGCATTTAAGGCTATAACTGAGGCTCCCACATGCAGCAGAGATGTAAAATGTATGATTTTCTATATTTTACTAGGAATTCTAGGGCAATATTATACATTCTTTGAACCTGTTAGTCTAACAAATGCCAATAGAAAGTAAGGAAGATCATCTCTTCTGGCACTCTTCAGACTTAAATATATCTATATAAAAATGCTAAATTAAGAAGAATTCAGTGACTGCCTGTCTTTGTCACTGTGCCCTTTGGAACAGCCTTTTTTTGAAGAATGACTAAGAAAGATGAGCTTAACCCTTCTTTTTCTATTCCCCCAAATGATTGTCCTTGATGACATGAATATGGCTGATTGGCTTTAGGCAGTCCATATTTTCTGATAGCAAGTTTTAGATACAGTATTCCACAGTGAGCTCTACCCCGTTCCTGAATTTCTGCTGTTTACACATGCCTTTTCTGTAGTATTTAGATGTTGCTCTGCACTTCAGACTTTTCATGAGTAAGGTATTATTTCTTGGTCTCCTAGACACCCATCGTCACTTTATGAAAATAGCATACATTATCTGCCATTTGAAATTTGGGAGAATTGATTCCATGTCAATTACCTTCCTGCTTCAAAAGCAAGTTGGTTAATACCTCTGAATTTAAAATATGCCTGCGTAGGTTAGTTTTTTAGTCTAGGTTAGGATTTTAGAATTTTACCTGCTGTTTTGGATCTCTTACTAGTACTTTCCCAAAAGTCCATCAAGGTACATTTAACTCTTACAGCCATACTGCATTTGAAGAGTTATTGGAGGCAGGGGGGGAATGGGTGTTTATTCTTCTAGCAAATGACATTTGTGATGTATTTTGATTTCTTTACCCTCTCCCCTTCTTCTCTCTTCAGTCCTTATGCTCCAGATTATCATAGAATACCTCTTGATAAATCTGTTCTTAAACCTGTAATCACATGCTCATTTTTCCATTATTTAGGGAAAATGCTGTTCTGAGATGACGGTCCTGCTCTGTTTTATCTGTTCCTTTTCAGGAACACTCTGAGTTCCTCTTTTTAATGACCTCATTTTATTACTTACCCAGTTAATTCTGCTTGAATTTTCTATTGGCAAATCTACACTTTGTAGTTAGATAGCAAATTTACTAAGCTGTACTAAGTTCCTGAATCTGGCACTAACTTTTATTTCCAAGAAGATAAGGAAGCTGAAGATTCTAAGGCTTTTGCCATGGACTAAAAGCATGTAAGCAGTTTCACGCTGCATTTTTTTGTATTTATATACAAATGTTTCATGCATTCACTGCTTCTTTTGTTTAGTAGTTTCGTAACAGCTGTTTGTGGTACTGTGTTGTTAAGGTGCAGGGGGATCAACACTGATGTCATACTTTTCAAAAAACCAAATAAAGGCCCTGAAGCCAAAAATAACGTTCAGCACCTTAAGGGATTTGCAGTGTCCATTGTTACAAAGTAATGATCTACAAGGAAAGCCAGAGGAGTCCTGCAGTACAGAAGAGCTCTTTGAATGGCTGGGTGCTGTCTTGAATCAAGTTAGCTTGTAAGTATTTGAATTTGTTTGATCTTTAAAAATGTTTTAAGTAAGGAAAGCCACTATTTATTTGAAGGATAGTTGAATAATAATCAAGACAGACACTGTTTTGTAAGTGGGAGTCTTTTATGCAGTTAAATGTTTGCTGTAAGTCTTGAATGACTTTTATCTGTGATTTTAGGGGCACCCATGTGTCCTGGTTTGGGCTGGGATAGAGTTAATTTTCTTCATAGTAACTGGTGTGGTGCTGTGCTTTGGATTTGGACCGAAAGTGTTGATAACAGGGGATGTTTTAGCTATTGATGGGCAGGGCTTGCACAGTTTCAAGGCCCATTTCTGTCTCTTGTACAGCCCTGCCAATGCAGAGGCTGGGGGTGGGCAGGAGGCTGGGAGAGATCCCAGCCAGGACAGCAGAGCCCAGCTGAGCAGAGGGATATCCCACACCATGGGATATGGTGACGTGCTCAGCAATAAAAGCTGGGGCAGGGGTGGGTGGGAAATGTTCAGAGTTCCAGCGTTTGTCTTGTCAAGTCAGTTAGAAGCCCTGTCTTCCTGGAGATGGCTGCACATCTGCCTGCCCATGGGAGGTAGTAAATTAATTCCTTTGCGTGCTTTGTTTTCATGTGGAACTTTTCCTCTGTTTATTAAATTGTCTTTATCTCAGCCCATGCATTTTCTCCCTTCACCCTTTCAGGTCCGGGTGGGAGTGAGTGAGCGAGCAGCTCTGTGGTGTTTGGGTGCTTACCAGGGTTAACCCACAGCACCATGAGATCTTTGATTACTTGGTCATTAGTTACTTTGGCATTAATTTAGATGATATACATAGATCCTACTTGTTTGGTACAAGTTTTGATTACTAAGACATCCTATAGAATATTTAAAGCATATTTATTTTAGTTGTTTTATTGTTTGTTTTTTCTTCCAGAGACAACAAATCCTCCAGCTTCTTATCAACCTATTGCTGCCCTGAGCCCAACACAGTGGTGGAAAAAGCTTTTTTGTGCACAATCACAGGCTTTATAATTCCTGAGAAGATTATTCAGTTATTGGAGCAGCTGTGGTAAGGGCTGACAGGAGCACATTACTAAAACACTTGTACTCAAACATTTTTTAATATTTGAAATAACTTTTAAATATTTTTCAGTTGGAGGTAAATAGCAAAATGTATAAATGAAGACTCTTTTTTTTAGTTAGGAAATTAGCTAGAAGCTTGACATCAGTATAAAAAAGTAATAAACAATTTTGGATGCCTCAAATTTGAAAAAGCCTGCCCTGTATTCTAGTCATGACTTTGGTTTTTATCTGAATTTCTAAGAAACTGTGTCTGTACTGTACTCCTACATTTTTAAAATGTGGAATGGATAATATCTGGCTTTGATTATTCATAATCTATTTCCTCCCTGGTGGTAAAAGTATTTGTGTCCAGCATACCACGACTGCATTACTTCTTCCAATGTCTTTTTTCTTCCCTGATAGCAATTGTTCTCATTAAATATTCAATTTTCTGAAAGACAGTGCATGCTGTAGGAAATTCAGAACTGCTACTTTACAACTTAGAACTTTTTCTAATTGCTACAACTTGCAGGTTTTCCATATATAAAATCATGGTAGGAATAATAGATAGTCAATCTTACTTTGTTCCCTAATGTATTCTGATAGAATATGTTCTTTCAAGTTTATTTATTATGGACTAAACAGGGGGTCTTAACTGTTAATAAATTTTCACTAAAATGTGTCTTTGATTGTTTTGCTTTATGCTGTAGACTTGAATGTGCTGCCTATTCTATTATAATCACTGGTTATCTTGTCTACTTGCTTGCAGCTGCTATTTTGGTGAACCAAAACTGGCATATTGGCTGACACTAACTGTGCATGGCTTTGCAGACAGCCCTGTTTCCTGGAGAGAAAGCGAACATGGTTTCCACAAAGGAGGAGAGAACTTGTACAACTTTGTCATTTTTAGAAATCTGGACTACTGGCTTCAGATGGCTGTAGGAGCTCATGATGATTGTCCTCCATAAAGCTACATCCACAAGAGAAGTTCTCTAATAATCCCATGTTACAAAAACTAATAAAATATTTTTTTATGCAAGTAGTTATGTAACAGATTAAGTACTAAGAGTTCTGTACATGTTTTTGTTACTTGTAGCCAATGGAAGGAATGGACTTTTGTTTCTTCACTGTCATACAATGCCTTCTAAAACTTCACAATTCTAGCTTTTAGGAAAAGTTAAGTTTTTGAGAGTTTTTCTCAGAATTGGCTGTAGGTAGTCCTCTTTTCCAGGAGCAAATTTGGAATTTGAAAGTGAGCTTTACAGATTGCTAGCTAAAATATTTGACAGGAAAGCTCATTTTGGAAGTGTTTTATTCCTTTACATTAAAGATCTGCAAAACCTTCATATCCCTGTTTAAGATATTTCAGCCTACACGCTAGCAGAAAAAACAAAGGGGGAAATGTGTTCTCCCTGATTTGGTAGGGGGTAGGAGAATAAAGTTGAGGAGAAGAGTGTGTGATTCTTGCTTAAAGGGAACTCATGTAGCTGAGTCTCACTGTGATGTTATTGCAGACACATTTCTGGGAAGAAAGCTGTGGACATGCCCTCACACAACGCACTTGATGTGAAACAGGTTTCATTAACAATAAGTAGTAATGCTGAGAGCATAGGCAGCCATAAAGAATCCAGGCTACTCCTGTTGAAACCCGTGGAAAGGTGGATGGTGGTTAGGGGAAGGTGGGATTTGGGGTTTGTTTTAAAGAGTGGGTAAATGTCATTAAAGTACCAATGCAGTGCTAAAATTGAAGTTGTTCTCTTGATGGAGTGAGAGATTGGTCCTGGAGACTGGAGAAAATCTGTAGCAGAAATGTCAGGGTGAGTGGCACAGAAAAGCAGAAAGACCATGGGAAGCAACTGAGCTCTATTTTTATCTGTTTATTGTTCCTCTTCAATGAGGAGCATCATGCTGGATGATTTACCAGCTGGTATTTGTCTGCCCCACCCCTCTCCTAACCATAACCCCCTCTTGCTCAAGTTTTGCTACATGTCCTACAAACACAACTGTGATGAATCAGCAGACAGTTTTCTAAATCATGACGTTTCTCAAAATCATGCTGCCATAAGATGTTTTTAGTAGGCTACCAGGAGCAGAAGTTACATGTACAGACACAGACTCGCCCACTCAACAAACTGAATAGACAATGGTACAAGGGTCTGGGAAAATTCTTGCCTTAGCACATGACTAGAGAATACTTAACATGGTTTTGTTTCATTACTGCATCAGTGTGAAGAGCTTGAGTTGTTGACTAAAGTCTCCTTTTGAAAGTGTCTGTCCAGGTATTATGGACTTTCATAGAAGAAACTAGTAACAAGAAGTATCTTCCTTTTTCCTCTTGAATAGAAGGTCGAGTTTTTTACTTGAACTTTCCTGGAAGGTACACCTGTAGCAAAAATTCTAATACAAAGTTACAAATCCTAAATTTTTATGAAAAAATGAAGTTTGTAGCTTAAGAGCTACTAACTGTAGGCCCAGTGAATGTGATCATCCTTCTACCAGATTCTAGTAAAACCTTTTCCTCGACAATGTGTATGCAGGCATACAAACAAGTGTAGTATGTGCTGCTTGGGGAGGAAAAAAAAAGCCACTCAAAAGTAAGACTCGTGTGGGTGGGTTTGCTTCCCACAGAAGCAGCTGTGGGACC
The DNA here is from genome assembly GCA_013398955.1 of Callaeas wilsoni. NCBI lineage: Eukaryota > Metazoa > Chordata > Aves > Passeriformes > Callaeidae > Callaeas > Callaeas wilsoni. The sequence continues at coordinate 124,050 of VWPU01014802.1, read as the reverse complement.
AGGTGAAGTGAGTTTTCTAATGAGTACTTGGTTGCAAGAGCAGCCTGGGCTCCTTGGCAGAGCAGGAAGTGCTGGTGGGTACACAGTGATTGCCTCAGAGACCATTCTGGAAGGCAAGCTAAGGATTTTTTAGCTCTCAGTTCTCCTCAGCGTGTGAGTATTAAGGTTAATTTTTCATATTCTTTTTTGTGGATGTCTAGGAAAACCTCAGCAGATTGGTCAGTAGTTACCTTCACCTCCTGCGTACATAGGCAATGGACTGCAAGCATTTCTCAAAGCTCAGTGTTGTAGTGGCTGTGCTGCTTCCTACAGTCCATAGTTGTCTGCTGGTGCTGGCTTCAAGTGGCTTTTCCAGCTAAGGAGGGGATTAAAATACCGTTTCTGAATCCTGTAACTTGAGATGCTGAGTTGGTTTCTAGCTTTCTCCTGTTTTCTTGAAGCCTGTATAAAGTACAATTGAAAAACCTTGTTGCTGTTAATAGGCACTGCAGTTGGTCTACCTTTCTGCTCTGTGAGATGATACTGTGTTAACCAGATCCATGCTTCCTAGCAAGGTCCAGTGGTGCACTTACCTCTAAGGAGAGAGGCTTTCCTCTGCCTGCTGGATTTTGTAGTTGCAGAGAAGGAAAAACTGGAGTGGAATTTAGTGCTGTCTTACCTCCTGCAAAAAACTGAACCCGAGGGAATATTTTTTTCCTAGGATGAGGTACAGCAGCCTGTTCTTTACCATCTGTACAGTCAGAGAGTACTGTGTCTCCCCAGGAGACTCCCAAGCATGGAGGACACCCTTGCTGAGAAGAGGAATAGGAAGGCATTGCTCACGTGTTTGGGGATCCCATTAGGAGGGAAGATCTGAGACTGAGCCCGGTGGGCAGTAGTTCAAGGAAGAACTGGGCAGGGCACGTGAGATGGAGATAAGTTTTTGCCTGAGAATGAAAGATGGTTGATGGTGATGTTCCCTCTGTGCCTGCCTCTGAGGGAGGACAGGAAAATGCAAAAGGTTCCTGAGAGCTGCAAAAGTAATGGGGAGCAGCTGTGCACCAGCTGCTTCTGAGATCAAAGGCGACTAAGTGCTTACTAAAAAATTTTGCCTCTGGGGAGTGTTTTATCTAGCATGGGGAAGGAGAGCCAAATATCTGAATGCAGAGACAAGCCTGAGGCAAGCTGGTTGTGTGAGAAGTAGAGGTTTTGTTGTCCTGGAATGCGGACAGACAGTGATAAGCTGCTCCTTGAGAGCCAGGGAATTGCTCTGCTTTAACCTCAGCCTTTCTACTGAGCTGTGCAGTCCTGCCTCTCTGCTGGTGGATGGAGAGGTAATGTTGAGAGGTTACTGGGGGTAGCAGACCCCTCTGGAAACGGGCCGCAAAGACCACGTGCTTTTCCACGCACACTAATTTTGACTAAGTGTTTATGTTTATTCATAGATTGGTGGGTGTAGAACAAATAGAGGACAAACTTTCATGTTGACAAAGGAGGATAAAAGCTGAGTTAGTTGGATAGCATGTGTTACACAAAATCACTCTAAACAGTACATATCTGCCTTTTTGGTTTGCAAATGCTGACTGAATCAGAAACCTGTCTGGAGAAATAAAAGCATGTATCCCATAAAGGTGTGCATCCCTTTAGGAAGAGTGGGAGACTAATGGTGGTGATAGTACCTTGTGTGAGGAAGGGAATATTCGCATGAGGGGACTCTGAGAAAAGTTAGAGATAAGGACGTGAAAAGAAATTTCTTAGATTCCAGAGATGCTGTGGTTGCAGAGGGAAAACAGCAAGATTTGTCACAGGTGGGATTTGGGGAATGCATGAGAGACAAGAACCTGCGCTCATCTAAGGCAGCTTGAAAGGGAGGTGACAGAACTTGATGAAAGAGAAGTATAAGCTCTGTTCTGGCTGCATCCTGCTGTCATTTACTGGGAAATATCCATTTTGGAGAAGTTAGTCAATATGTAGAGTTAGATGACTGGAAAAAAAGCCAAGTTCATATCTCATCAGCCTGAGTTTTGCATAGCAATTATGGGAGTAAGGAAGGTTTCGCAAAGATGGGCCATAATGTTCTTGTTGGAAGTAATTTGTGTGATTTTATTATTCCTTGCTACAGGCTGCCTCTCTTTGGTTTATAGAGAAGTTATAGAGTGTTACAGAAATGCCAAAAATTTACAACCGCCTTGAGATAGGTCAGATTCTGTTGATGTTGCAGTTAATTGCAATTAGCAGCTGGGCTTCTCACCTAACATGGCAGAGACATGGTGGGAGTTTTGCTCGTGCAGGGAGTGCCCCTGCTACAGCTACTACAAAAAGAAACGTTAAGGCAGACAAAAGATATAAAGGAAAAGGAGAAGGGAGGGGGGTGTTTCTCTTCCCACCTCCCCCCCCCCCCCCCCCCCCGCTCATGGGAGATGCATAGCAAATCAGTGGCTGATCTGAGATTAGAATGAAGGCTTTTTGTAGCTAGTCCAGTACTCTAGCTACTAGATCATAGTTCCTCTGATGCTGTTAATTAAAGATTAATGCATGAAATTGACTCTGTCTTAATGTGACAGCTATACTGGAACATGCTTGAACTGTTTCTCTTTGTCATTTTTATTCAGAGAGTGGAGCTTAAAGACCAAAAGTGGAGACTAATTCAATTAGTGGGCTATTAAATAACCACCACCTTTTGAATAGTAACAAGAACTTCAGAAATATCTACTGTAAAATAAGGCAACTTCTTACAGAGCAGTGGCCTCTGTTTCACCCTTGGAAGTAGCTTCCAGCACTACTGAACAATACTTACTTTAATGCAGCTATGTACAGGAGCAAAAATGGGGAGCTAAAGTGACTTTGAGCAGTTTTCAGCTTTCCAGAAAGCAAAGAGCAGGAGGCGAGTTTCTTTTAGTTGGCTTTCTTAGAACAATTTAGTTATTAGAATATGGATGTGTCTGACTTGGGTAGTTGAATAATATCCTAAGTAGCAGTATAGGCTCTTCTGTACCCTCCCCACCCCACTGTAAAATATAGACAAACATTGTTGTTAATATTATTGCTGTTAATGCTCAAGGCAGTTGTCCAGGTTCTATAGATACCAACAGCCTTTCTGCATCATATATCAGTAGGGTTACAGAGAATGCAAAGGGACTAAGTTTTATTGTGTGGTTACCCTTGAATAACAGTGCATTCATTGTTTTATCATGAAGAAAAGTATTTCTAATTTTGTCACTGTTGAAGTTTTTAGCCCTATTCAGTGCTGCCAGAAGGAATATGCATTTTTAAAAGGCTTTGTCTTGAGACTCTATAGGAAGCTAGTTCTATTACATGGCAATTTTCAGAAGTTTTTGTAGTTTGGCATGGAATAAAATCCTTAATGAGCTGGGCACTACTCTGTCATTTGGAAAATGCCGATTACTATTTATGAAGAGAGTTTTCTTCTTTGTTATTGAAGGGAATGAAGAATTTAAATGGTCAGCTTTTGCAAAGCAGATGCAAAACCCAGAAGTGATACCATGGTCCTTGTGCCTGTTTTTTGATCAGATACTAAATCCATCTTTAGCTCTCGTGATGTCAGAACCAAGATGTTGTAGCCCCATAAAATTATTTAAATGTGCTCACATATTTTTGAGCTTTGCGATGGTTTGGTATAATTTGCTTTCCCATAATTGACTTAAATGCCATATCATGTACTTGTGACTGATTTGACAGGAAGGTGGTGGTGTGTTCCTGGTGTCACTTGATGTCTGTGCTGCTGTACAGGATGGCATGACTTGCATCTCTCATGTTAAATACTGCAGAATCACAGTCTGAGACTCGTGGAACCTCTGTGCCTGCACTGATCTTAAAGGTCCGTAGGAATAGCTGGCATTTAGCAATTCAGAATATGGGTTTGCAAGTTCTATGAATTAAGTCTTTAAAATTCTATAAGCACCTTCAGATTATATCTGTAAAAAGCAGCAGTCCCTACAGAGTTTTGGAGACTTTGAAAAAGCAGATCATTGTGGTGTTTATTCGTAGGCAATTAATTTCCCAATGGCACTGACAGCCTTCAGGCTGGATGCCCGGCCCCACAAAGTGCATTTACTCTTCTTCTCAGAACAGAGGTGCTGAGTAGTGAGCTGCCTACACTGGCTGGGAGACAGTGTGAAGGACTACAGTGCTCTTTTGGATTCTAGTGCAGCCTGCACTGGTGGAAGTGGAAAATTGCTGGAGGTTTTTTGGTTGGGTTTTTGGGTTGGTTTTTTTTTTGAGGGGGGTGGGACAGGACATGAGGACAGACAGTTTGAGAGAGAAAGAGAAAGGTGCCTGAAGTGCTGTCATAGAGACCTCTGGGTTTTACTTGTAGCCCTGGTAACAAATTGCCGGCTGACCTTCTACAAATAGCTCGGCAGTTCTGTGCTGCTCTGACACTTTCCCATTCAGTGCAGCAGCCTGAAAGATGCTACTTGCTTTGCAAAGCACTCTGAGAGAGCCGTAGGTAACCATTTAGTGTTCACAGAATTTACCTCAGAACCTAGAATTGGTGCTTGCCACATCCATTTTCCTCTGAAGACTACTAATCAGGGCAGGGTGGTTTTGGCCAGGGCTTCAGGGCAGAACAAGTCCTGTCTTTCCTCTACCTGCCTGGAGGGTGATGTAAGTGAGGGAAATGGGATGAGGTTTACTCTGCTTAAGGCAAGACTGTAATGTGCTGGAAAAACATGGCTCCATTTAGTCAGCAGCATCGCAGAGAACAGAGGGATAAAGGGTAACTAAGGGTAACATGGAGCATTTGGGATATTTATAAAAATGTGAAATGAATTTTCTTATTAAAAGTGGTTGTGCATCATTAAAGGCATCAAAAGCGAAGTGGGAACATGCTTTGTGAATCAGGAGGAAGAGCAGTCCTTAGCAGTTGCTAATCTATTTATGTTCCAGTCATGCTCAGAGTGTGGCTTTGAGGTCTGCAGCTCTTGTAATTGCCTGGAATATGTCACTCTGCAGCAAGATTCATTGTTCTGTTCTCCCTGAGAGGAAGGCTGGGATTTTTAGCTGTAGGATGTTGCTTTCAGTCGAGCAGAGAGACACGGCTAAATTCCCGTGCATTGTTTTGCTGAAACACTATTAATTATGGCTCCCATTATAAGCATGTCAGTTCTATGTGATCTAGGCAAAAATTGATGCTTTTGGTGGGAAGCAGCCAGACCTTTATTTTGGGGATTACACATGAGGTTTAAGAGCCAAGTTTTGATCCCCGTTGACAGAAGTCCCTTAAACTTTGCAGAATCAGTAGGATGCTTTTTTGGTTCCCTGATTTCTCAAAGGGTCAGAGACTTAATTTTTTTCTTTCGTTTTTCTCTACTTCTTGCTGCCAGGCTTTCTTTTCTATTCCCCAAGCAACGCTCAAAACATTTAGACATTAAGCCTCTCATTAAATTAGAGTGAAATCAGAGCTCCGTGCCTTGCAACGAAGATTTAGAGGGGCAAGATTCAGCAGGGATTGAACACGTTTTCAGGAAGCGATATAAGATGTGGCTTCAAAAGGGCTTCCAGCCCAACCTCTTCCCTGTTACTTTGCATGGGAACCTCTTTCCACTCTGCCTTCCCTTGAAGAGAAGTTTTTTTAAATAATGAAGAATTCCTGTAACTTTCTTTCAAGTCCCCAAGGTATTGTTGACCGTGGGAACCTCTCGTATAGCTCCTATAGAAGTGGGAGTTTGGAGTGTAGCCATGACACTTCCATTTAAGAAAGCACACAAGCTCTAGGCAAAACTCTTCACTGGTGTTGGTAGACCAGGTGGAAAAGCCAATTTTTATTCTATAGATTTGTTTCTTTTGTGAATGACAGTCTATGCTGACTTTTCCTCTCTGGGGGCTCAGAGTGGAGTTGCTGCTCAGTTTCAGCTGAACATGAGACTTTTTTCGATCCAGATGCTGTTCCCTCTGCTTCTTCTCTAATGCATGGCTTGATCAAATGAATTATATGCTGAGGACCTCTAGGGTGGTGACCTGTGAAGAAAATGTCTTTAACATGACTGTCAGAAGGTAGGCTTACTCCAGTATGCACTGGTGAGTTGGTTCAGGAAGTTCAAGTCCTCCTGGATTCACTGCTATCTGTTTCTAAAAGTTGAAAAGTGCAGCGGTAACATACAGTGGATGTTTGGCTGAAGCTTTTCCAATAACACAGAAATGGCTTCAGTGAACCAGACTTTGCCCAAAATGTCTTTTTTGTCTCTGTAACTTGTGAGGACATGCTAGAAGCACCTCGGGTTTTTAAGGTGTGCCAGCTCATACAGCTACTGCTCTAAAAGGGTTGTGGTTGGCCTCCTTTTTGCCTCTGAATTCAATTTCAGCAAAAACGTCTAAAAGGATAAAGAAGAACATGAATTTAGAAATTGGTCTTGGACACGGACTAAACATGAAAAATCTTGCCTTGAATCTTTTAGATAATAATCTAGAAAGTATACGATATTTTCCAGATGTAAGATGAGGCTCTGGTGTGTTTCTCTGCGGACTCATCTCCAAACAATCTGAGAGTCTGGTGAACACAAGAGAACAGAATGTTTAGATGGTTGATTGCAGTGCGTATAAAGAACTCCCAGGTTCTTCCACAGGGTCCTGAATTTGATAAGAACTTGGTTTTTTTCTTCCTAATGAACAAATAAGATACAATGCCAAATACCTCCAAGCATGTTTAAGTTTATTCCAGTCACAATCAAATGAGATATTGCCTTGTTCTAAGACAAAATCTACAAATACAAGAATCTGTGCAAAAACTCTTTTGGTTTCTTGCCCTTGTACAGCTGTGGCAAGAAAAAAAGCCTCTTGATGATTACCTGTGAAAGGCATTTAAATGTTTCTGTTAATTCATCTGCAAGCATGCAGGCTTATAAATAAGTACTGCTGTGGATGGCATCATCTGGTGACAGTGGCCCCTAGAGCTGTCCTCTCACCAGCTGTGAGTTCTTCTGTGTGACCCTGAGTTAGGGCATATTTTTCTGGAATCAGATTTATCAAAGAATCCCGTTTCCATTTAGAAGTAGAAATAAGTAGCAGCTTCTTGTGGACTTCAGTTTCTCTTGACTTCAGTGATCTTCAGTTTGCCTTTTTTTTTTTTTTTTTTGTCTCCACAGATGTTTCCCTGTGTCTGTAATTTGAAATTACTACAGTCAGTTTTATTGCAGAGGGTATAAACTTTATTCCTGCTGTCTAAACCCTTCCTGCATGAACTTTCCAGATGTTCTCAGTGAAGAATTCACTATGGGTAGTAGCACATTTAGAGCGAAATGGTGAAACCTCTGAGCACTTTGCCCAATATCTAATCAGTTCTCATACTGAACATGAAATGCCACAGCCTGCTAGCAGCCTCATGTCAAGTGCTGTACTAATGTGTAAAAACAGACAATCTTTGCCTTCCAGTGATTCCTTTAAAAAAAAAAAGTCATGGAGAAGAGTAGCAAAGCTGCACAAAAGATTTTGCTGTTACTAGACAAGGGAGGCTGGAGAAGAGGGAAATGCACTGCAGAGTGTTTCACACAAGCCAATGCTTTTAAACTTGATTGGCCTTTTTAAAGAAGGATCAGAAATGTTGTCCTTGCCCCATGGTACTGCAGTTGGACAAGCAGCCTGTTGAGCTGTGTGCCTGTAGCTGTTCCGAGGGTGTTGCTGCCAGCAGGATAATGCCCTCTTTACCGGGTTTTGGGGAATTACCGAGGGAATCCCTCACTCCTTGTTTTTCTTCTCTCCCAATAGCATCTGGCTTGCCTTGGTGATGGAAAAGGTTGGTACATGGGAAAATCCTGAAACAGACTGTCAAGAGCAGTAACAGTGTGAGAGTGAAAACCAGTTTCATGATACTGTCAAGAGCGTGGGGAAGTTTTCTGGGAAGGAAATTGAAGCTGACCCAAGAGAAGTCTGGACTATTAAGTTAATTATCCTGTCATGAGGTTTTTGAAAGCAAAGATGGAGCTCTATTAGCATGTTGGCTTCATGGCAAGTGAGAGCTGGCTGGAGCCTGTTCATCTGCATGTATTTTTGGGATGAATTAGAGTTTAAAAGCCTGTGGGTTTTCTTGAAAAATGACATTTTGAAAGAGGCAAGTTGGCTTCTAGGATTCAGAACCTCAACAGAGCCAAAATAAGCTTCATATTTCTTAACCCCCCTGTCACTGGGAGGTCCAGATTATCCCAGGTGATATGCAAATACACAAGGATGGAGCACTGTGAGCTGCCAGGTTTTCATGAGAAGGGGGCAAAGGAAAATAAACCACAGTTGTCCATTATGTAAATATATGGCAGGTATGAAAAAACTGAGCTATTCAAACCTGATAATGTTTGTGAGGAAAGGCAATAAGAATAGGAAAAAGAGCTAGGGATATGAGTTAACTGAAAACTCAGACTGTGACTTCAGCATTTGGCACAAGTCAGCAGAATAAATAAAGCACAGAGATGCTGGGGAGGCAGGGAAAGAGACGTGTCCAGAGCAGCATAAACAGCAAGTCTTGAGCCAGGGTACTGTGCATTGTGTTAGCAGGCATCAAGTTGGGTTTGTGGGAAAGATGGATAACAGCAAAACAGGCTAAAGGATTTGAATAAAGGCAACCAAAAGATTGTGCTCCAGTCATTTTTGTACTCTGGTATGAATAGGATGCAGCTCCAGGGGACTTCAAAGATGAATACTGACATAATGCTAGGAGAGAAATGGGCTTTCTTTTTATTAGAAAAGATGCAAATTAGATAAAATTGTGATTTATGTCATCCTGAGCATGTGGGGAGCTGGCACCAAGGGCTGAGAAACCAGTATATTACAAAGGCCCAAGGAAAAAGGAACCGGATCCTGAGGGACTGCTTATTCTCTCCTGATACAAAATGATCATTAGGACAGATAACTTATTAAAATTAGGTAGTAAATATAATTTTGGGCAGACGGTAGCCATCAGTGCTCAAGGCCTACTTTCATATCAGTGTGAATGGGCAATTAACACTCTAATTGTCTCGGTTTCTTTCATGTTGTATTGTAGCAGCTCTGGGTAGGTCAAACTGGAAAGGTGCCAGGCTTTCTCCATCACCCCTGTTCCTTTTCCAGATATTGCTGGCCTCTTAATCTGGGAAAGGTTTTACATGTCCTTGTCAAAAGCTGCTGTGAGTGTTGGTGAAGTTCTGCTTCAAGGGTGGTTGGACAAAAGCGATGCAGCAGAGAGGGATGAAGGGTGTTAAATACCTGGGCAGTTACTGTGCTGATCTGAAAGACGAGGAAGAATGTAGTGCCCAGCCTTACAGGGGTTCCTGTTTCATGTGGCTCCTGCCTCTTCCCTCAGTAAACCTGAGGGACACCATTTCTTATAATTCTATATTTTGTGTGATTCAATCAGGGGATGTGCAGTTCCTGCTAAAGAAAAAACTACTGTATGGATCAACTCCTTCCAGGCAGGAAAAGCCTGTGCAGATCAAATAACAATCCAAAAACATTTCACTGTTCCACTTTCTGTTTAAAAAAAAAAAAAAAATTAAGTTTTTGGTTTACCACAGAGGCCATCAAGAAGGATGCCTGATATCTACTTCTAGAGTTCCTCGAATTCCTTGTGAAAGCTTCCCTATCATATATAATCTTGCACCAAGAATCTTTACAGTGAAGCCTCTGAAGCTGTGCCAGCAGGCCCTGGTCTGCAGTTTGGAGAACATTTCTTATTTCCACAAGTGTTGAACTCAGAAATTGTGCTGCAACAATGGTAGGTCATTGTGGCAGGGGGATGAAACTGAGTTTAAAGATGTCATAATGCAAAGGTAATTGGGTGACTTGTTAGTGAAACCTTTAAAAAAAGAACACTAGAGACAAAAATGAGTCTAAAATTCTTATGATGGGCAAAAACCCCGTAAACTTACTGGGTAAGTTATCCATGCAGAATATACGTTTCGCTACTGAATGTTATGCATGGTGTGTGTGGGGAAACTGGGTAAGTAGTTGACTTATTATGTATCAAACATATTTTAAATAAAGGATTTTAAAAATTTAAGCAAGATTTATTCCGTTTGTTTTTAGTGACAGTTGTGTGTCTGAATCTCATAGTTAGTGTCAAAAATATAAAACTTCACTACTATCTTAAAGCCTAGGTTCATTAATTTGCTCAAATAAAAAAAAAAGTAGGTATGAGGGAAAATGTATAACTGAGATTTTTTGAGAAGTTGGAGGTCATTTTGCTTTGCTGCAGGGCTGTGCAAATGGTTATATGCCTGTCAGTTAAACTGGTTTGGGGTTTTTTTTACTCATTCTGGGCACCCAGCCAGCCTAACTCACAAAACTGCAATTATCATGATTGTTAGGAATAGTTCCACTTCTTCCCTTGGATTTCTTCTGCCTTGCTTCTTTTCTTCTTTGAGGAAGTCTTAAATTTTCCTGTCGGTTCTGAGGAGACCCTGATTTTCCCCTTAGGGGTTCCCACAGAGACAAAGAGTTGCAGAGGCTCTCCAGCTCCCCGATAAATGTAATCCTACCAGAGGCAGCAACAGGCCAGTGTCACTCCACAGGATCAAACCCCCAACCTACAAAGCCAGGTCTTGCTGCTAGGAGACCCACAGTGCTCTGGGTTTTTAAATTTTATCATTCAAAACAGATTTTCTAAATATATTCTGAATTTGAAGGCTGACAGGCTTTGGCATTTGCATCATTCCTCATTTATGACCACACTGTTTCGGTGGCAGTTGGTCAGTGAACGCTTCCAAGGCATTTTGATGCCCCTCCACAAAACATGAATCAAAGGGAAAGAGCCGGCAGGAGATGTTGGCCACCCAGCAGCCTTTGGGGGCTGCAAGCGCCACGGTCTGAGGGTGCCTGGGGTAGGCAGCATTTACTGTGCTCTTGCCTCTGGCCCCACGGTCTCCAGAAGGAATAAGCCACTTCTGTCAGGCTCCTGGATAACCCCTTTACAAGTCAAGGATGTAGGTGTGGATGGCTTTAGTTATCAGGGAGAGCACACTGGAAGGTGCACTTCCACGCTGCTGGTGCGAGCTGGGATCGAGCCTGTGAGGTGTTGATAGAGCCTTGATCTGATGGGGAACGTGGGCAAGTCTGTGACTCGGGCAGTGCTGCGCTCTGCTCTTTTATCATCGGTGATTTGAGGGTCAAGCGTGGCAGCAGTCCCGGCGCGGGCGCCTCCGCAGCTCCTCAAACAGAGCTCCCGCTGTGCCCGATAGCAAGGACGGATGTAGGAGATCCTTAATCTCGGCTGTCGCCCCTGCGGAGGAGCCGCGCCTCTTTCCTGTGTTACATGTGGATTCAGGGTGGCATGCTCTGGTTCTCCTTCGTCCATGTGAGCGGTTTCAGTTTGAGGCAGGGGCCTGAGAGGGAAGATCCAGCGCTTATCTCCCTCGTGCCTTGTGCTGCTGTGCCTCAGTGATAACACGCCTCTGGCTGTTGGTGCTGCAGCTCTTCTTCATCAGGATGAACTTACAGGAGCTCTAGGACAGTCAGAGATGGGGAAGTAATTATGGTGTGTCAGGTTATTGTGTAGTGCTGGCCAGATACTGTCCATGAGGGAACTTCTTTCATTCAAACCACCTTCCTGGGATACAAAACTCCGCTGAAGATTTCTGAAGTCTCATTTATTTTCAGCCAACCAAACCCCTTCAGGAATTTCTGGACAATTTTTATATGACTCATTAGTTTAATTATTTTATATAAGCACTACAGACTGTTATACTGCTTAGGATCATAGAATCACAGAATATACTGAGTTGGAAGGGACCCAAAGGATCACAAAGTCCAACTCCTGGCCCTGCACAGCACCATCCTAGAGTCACACCACGTGCCTGAGAGCATTGTCCAAATGCTGCTGTCAGGCTGGTGCTGTGACCACTTCCCTGGGGAGCCTGTTCCAGCACCCAGTCACCCTCTGGGGGAAGAACCATTTACTAATATCTGACCTAAACCTCCCCTGACACAACTCTAGGCCATTCCCTCAGGTCCTGTCTCAGCCCAGTGGCACAATTGTAGTTTTAATGCCTGTGTGTCAAGAACTGTCTGGAAGGAGATGTGCCACGCCTCTCCTTCAGTGAGTTTTGCTCCCAAAGCATTAACTTACCATGTGAGCATTGGGTGGACCCATCCTGCTGTTAGGAAGTGCAGTGAGGGAGCTGAATGGCATTTTAAATGTAGGCTAACCACAGATTGCCAGAAACTCCTCACATATGTTCAGGTTTTGAGGTACCTCATTAATATCATTCTTGCACACCTGCTGCTTTTTCTTTTCCTCTTCAACCAATTATGTTTAAACTGTTTAATGTCTGTGAAAAATCTGTTTGCTGAGCTATGATGTCTAAACCTGTAGCAGAATGTAAAAGAATTGAGTGAATGTGAAAAAGTACATTTGCCTTCATCTGAATGGTTGGTGTGACCAAGGGGGTATCCGTTGTAGGGGAACCTGGACTATAGACCTCAGGGCTGTATTTTTTTCAAGTATTAAATGCAGTAGCCTATCTTCTTGTACCAGGACCTTTCAGAATGATCAGAGATCTGAATTATTTTTTAAGAGTTTATTCTGAGAGTGAGTTCTGAGAGATTTTCAAATTTCCTGCTTTACATCCTTAGGATTAACAATTTGCAAAGATCTTCTGTTGAAGGCGTTGGAACCAATTCTGCTGTCCCACGGACTAATATCGATTACTTTAGATGTTTATGATTCTAGGGGAAACGAAACCTGTTCTTATGAGCTGAAAGATATTATCCAAAATGTCCAAAAGATTATGGAGTTGTTGCCCCTGATTCCTCCATCTGACTGGCTGGTGTGGTTTATTTTTCTTGAAGAAAATTGATGTCAAGACCTAACCTTTTTCTTTCTCTTCCCTTGGATGCATGGACTTGTTTCATCTCCATCCAGAATGCAATTTTCTGCCAACAGGTAATTCCTTCAGAAACATTAACAAACCTCGGAAGTGTGGCTTCAATTATTCTTAGATACAGCATAATACTGTTTTCAGAAATACCTCTGTGAGTGTTACAGCCCAGCTCTTGAGATAACAAAGTTAAAATTGCAGAGTCTTATTTTGATGTGCTTAGTCCTGAGATGCCTACCAAGAACCAAGCAGAAAAACTTCTAGTGGCCATGGTGGCTTCCTTTTGTTTTCTTATTTTGATCCCCTTGAGTCAAGGCGTCATTCAGTTTAAGAACTCCCAGCTTTGCACTGTTTTAATTTTGTTAACTGTTATTTAACATCCAAAATAATGCTTCCAGCATGTATGTTCTGGGTTTATCAAATTTCCACCTTAAATCCTCACCCATCTTTCTGAGCATAAAGGCAGGAGAGGTGGGTGTGTGTGTACAGTTGAGAGAAGGAAAAATACGGGAACAGTACATTTTTTAACATTTGAACATGGAAAGAAAACCATAGTATTTTGTCATTTTTACATTACATCACATAGAGCAAGCATGATTTCTGTAGAAGTGTTTGTTTCAGTTATTCCTGGCATAGCAGGTGGTTTTAGGTTTGTTTTGGTTTTTTTAGTAATACTGTTTGGTTAAAGATCTCAGCCCACCTTGGCAAGCGCAGTGAATTCCTAAAACTTTGTATTTGTAAGGAACAGCATCTGCATTTCACAAAAGTTGCTACTGTCAGCAGCTGGTTTACTCAGCACGTGATTTTGGGGGTGGCCTCAGCAAGTGCCTTTTCTTACTGAGACAAACGGTATAGTTTTGTCTGGCAGTCAGAATATTTTGCTGGAGAGGGTTATGAGTCTTGGAAAGCAGAGTCTAGGAAATACCAGTTTATTAGAGCACTATGAGTTGACTTCTCACCGTACAGAGTTGCACAGTTGCTGTGCAGTGGGTGTGTTAGTTATACCCAGACATGGCACAGATGTGTTACAGTGGCCCTAAAGGCTCACACTACCCGCTGTCCTCTTGGGTAGTCCACGTAGTTCTGCTTCAGCATGACTGCCATGGCTGGGTAACTGTTCAGCTTCATTGATTGAGCCGGAATTTGGAAGAAAATGCAAAATTTCAAGGAGTTGCTGAGGCCAAAGCAATGTTTCAGGTGTAAGGCACGGATTTGTTTTGGTTAAGTATTGCAATCCTGTTTATCCTAGAAGAAATAAATTTCTTTGAATTAATAACTTTTCTTCATGCTTTTTCAAGGCAGGATGAAAGATGACACCTGTTTTACTGAAACAAGTTGAGCTCACTCCCATGAGTTGAGCTGTACTTATGCCTGTTCTGGCTGATTTGGTATTGTGCAGCAGAAGTTGAGTTCCCAAAGACTAAAGCCAGCAGTTTTCCAGAGTTCGATGACCCTGCAGTCCAAGCCAGAGAGGAAGTTTGTGATGATGACTGGAGAACTGGAAAATGAATGCAAGTTGGCGTTTGTGTCTTTTCGCAGCATGGCAGAAGTTGGAAGGGACCTCTGGCAGTCATCTGGTCCCACCCACCCCTGCTCAAGCTGGACCACCATGAGCTGCCTACCCAGGACCACGTTCAGAAGTTCGAGTACCAGGATGGAGACTCCACAGCCTCTCCAGGCAATGTGTGGCAGTGCTCAAATCAGCTCGACATCAAGAAAGCATTCCCTGCTGTTCAGAGGGAGCCTCCTGTGTGTCAATGTGTGCCCACTGCCCCGGTGCTGTCACTGGGCACCACTGGAACGAGCCTCGCTCCATCCTCTTTGCACTGCCTGGTGGGTGTTTATTTACATTGATGAGATCCTGCCCGAGCCCTCCCTTCTCTGTGTTGTCTTTCCAGGACATGGAATCAGGGTGGTTGAAGTCCCCTATGAGGACCAGGGCCTGATACTCAAAATCTGAGTTTGCACAGGTACTGATAATATCCTCCAGACTGTGTGGAACAGGTTTACGTCCACCTGGTGTTCTTGTCGATTGTAGCTCTTCCAGAATTGAGCAAAATAAGAATGAGGGCGCAAGGGAGAATAGCTGCCACTCCTTTACGTCTTCCTGTAGCTCCTTTTACTTCCTACATGCTGTTTTTTTGGTGGTTTCTAATTCCGCTTATTTGGTGTATTTTTCCCAGTGCAGGAGGGATGAGGACTGGAATTTCATCACTATCTTCTCATTTTGCATCACACTTCAGTATCTTCGCCACCAAACTGCTTTTCATCCCGTGAGTATCTCAAAAGATAATTATATTTGGGGCTTGTTTGTTAGTAAGCTTGGTGCATGACTTTGTCAGTCATATCTCCCCACCGAGTAGGGAAAGAAAATGCAGAGGCCCATGAGTGAAATATTTTCTGGAGACATCTGAGGGGCAGTACAAGGCAGGACCATGGTGATCTTGTACTGTACAGGTGCTCTCCTTCTAGATACTTCTTTCCTTGGAAAGGCAAATTCACCCGTGTGCCCTCTCCAGCAGAACTGAGCTCCTGTGCTGCGTGACTGAAGGTTGCCAACTCCGACTCTGTTGCAAGCTCTGTAACAGTCTGTGTTGACAGCTACTGGCAGTTCCTTAGGATGGAAAATCATGTGGCAAACTGTAATTGAGTGGAGGCATTTCCTCCCTCCTACTCTCTCTCCTCATACTCTCAGAAACATACTTGTCATGTCCCATATGAATGTGAAAGTGCCTTAACTTCCAGCAACAAACCTAGCTAGAGCACTGGATCCATTTATTGAACTAAGTTTTACCTGTCCATTTGACCAGAAATGTTTTGTTTGTTGCCTCATTCCCTAACTGGTTGAAGTCACATTTTATCCACTGTTTGGATAAAGTATGAACTGTATCAGTGTAAAGTTAAGCAATTTATAGCTCAGTATTGTGTTTTTTCTATTCTTTTCAAGTATCCCCGACTTTAAGAAAGGAATCCCACCTAAACAGGTAATTTACTTCCCCTGAACCTTTTTTCCAGAATGACAATGGTGCAGCTTCTGAAGTACGGGGTCTCTTAGTCTCTTAGTAAGTGTCTCTTAGCAGTCCTGTCAATCCGGTAGAGGACTTACTCAGAGGAACTCTTTCAAATCCCAGATTAATGCAAATTAGGGAGTGTGAACACAGAAAAAATCTACAGGCAGGTTTAGATCTTCAGATTACCCCAAAATACTTCTTGTTGTAGGTTAGCTTACCCAGAGTTAAGACCTTGCTCTGCTTCCTATTTTTGCTCAAAGTAATTTATCAGCAGAAGGTGGGATTAAGTGCACAGAGGTGGCGTTCAAACAGCTCCAAGTACATTCAGACCATGGGTCTCTGCTACTATTTCCTCATCAGAAGAAAAGTTCTCTTATTTACCTCCAAAACCAAACTTGAATGTGATGGAACTTCCATGGGGAAAGCCTTAGTGGTTAGTGCAGTCCAGTGGCCAACTCTTGTCAGTTTGCTGGTTTGGGTAGAGGCTGGGCTGTTGCTGATTTCAGGAAGAGAACTCAAATGTCATGGAAGGACTCCTACACTGCATTTTCAAGGCTCCTGTGCCACTTTTACATTTCAGCACCAACACAGCCACTTGCCTCACAGAATGTCTCTATGCTCCCTAAGGAATTAAGCAAACTGTGTAGTAGCAATACAACCAGGATAATGGATAGTCTTGCCAGGAGATGCAGGGACCAAGAATGAGCAAATTTAAAACTAGCTGAATTTTATATTCCAATACCATTATTCCTAATTCGACTAGACACTGGCACCCAAACAGGAGATTTGCCTTCATGCCTGAAAGAAGAAAAACCAGGAAACTTTTTGTTTAAAAAAAAAAAAGCCCTATGGAAGTTCTCTTGGGAGTCATTTAGAAAGATACTAAGTTCTTGCATTGCACTTAGGTTTAACAATTTGTGCTGCTCCAAAATGCTCTAGATTCACAACTAGATTTAACACACAAGAGCCATTTCGAAGTACCACTACTTGTGGGAGGCTGTGACCCCAAACCTGGAGCTTTAGAAGTAATGC
Source organism: Callaeas wilsoni (assembly GCA_013398955.1). NCBI lineage: Eukaryota > Metazoa > Chordata > Aves > Passeriformes > Callaeidae > Callaeas > Callaeas wilsoni. Next base: position 107,231 of record VWPU01014802.1, on the reverse strand, counting down.
TGGTTGCAGAGTTTGCAGATGCCTGGGAGAACCTTTGTGACTAGGGTTGGATTCAGTCATCAGAGACTAAATCTGACGCTTCAAGTTAGGTAATCTGTGCACTACTGCAAATTTATGTAGAACAGTACAAGCATCAGCAATGAATCAGGCTCGACAAAGACCTGTCTCCTCTGTGAAGAAAAGCCTTGAAAACACTCATTTTAGAAATGTTAAAGTCAGTTTTTATGATCTCTCAGATTTTCTTGCTTGTTATTAGAATAACATCTATAATGTTAGTGTCTTTGTTCTATTATGGCTTTGCAGAGACTGAACCAGACTTTGCTGTAACCTTCACACACATCAAAAGATATTTACTGACAAGAAGGGGAGAGTATTTTCCTGAAGAAACAGTATTCCTGTAGTCCAGTGTATGGACAAAAGGTGCGTATTATTTATGCAAGAGAACATAATTTGTCAAAAGTGTCAAGTTAGTTACTGACATTGTATAGAAAGTGGACTGAATGAAGGACTTCTTCCAGTCAGACAGGAATTTACGGAGTCACCAACTCATTCACATTTTATCATGCAAACTGTAGGCAGTATAATAGCCTGACTGATAGCAACACAAAAAAAAAATAATTAAGTAGAATTATTGTTTCAGTTGAATTGTCTGTACCGTCAACTGATTTAATTCTAAATGTCTTCACTGTAACAGTTTTTTCTTGTTTAAAGAAGGCATAAATAATCCCCCTGCTGATACATTATATATATGAACGCTATGACCTTAGTGGTGCCAGAACAGGGATCTTTATAGAAACTGGAGTTGAACTCCAAAAGGTTTAACATTACAGCACTTGTAGGTAAAGGTATCTTTTCTTCTCCCTTTCACTAAAACCAAATTCAACCAAGGAATTCTAACTTAATCCCCACTATTGTAAGGAAAACAGTCTATTTTTCAGAGTGCAAAAACACATTTACTGAACGTTAGTTGGAACTCCAACAAAATAATTAAAAGTAGAATGACTCCCTATGTCTTCTTTCCCCATCTACCTCCTGTAAGAGAAAACGTCTATAAAATTTACATCAATAAATTAATATAGACGTTTTCCCCATCTACCTCCTGTAAGAGAAAACGTCTATAAAATTTACATCAATAAATTAATATTCAAGTTTTAATTTGAAGGAAATTAAGAGCATTTTAAACAAATAAAACAAATATTAAAGCCTCTAATTTACAAGATTTGTTTCAGCAACTTTAAAATTAGAATGGAAGTGTCTTTGAAAAAGACAACTCTATGAGAGAACCACATTTAAAATGTGTTAAGAAATATTAGTTTTATTTAACCAGTTTTCACAGCTGAATATTTATTCTATAAAAACTTTACAGATTGTACAGTTTATATATAGTTCAAACTACTAGAACAAAGAAGTAGGTCCCACAGATGCAAAAATACTGTACCAATCCAAGGTAAAGGCAGATTTACACACTGTACAGCTCTCCACTGGGAAGGGGAGGTGGGTCAGTTCCAAGTAAAAAGTTCAAAACTGTACAAAAATAAGGTTTGATTTCTTTTTCATTCTTCATAATACATTCAATAAGATTGCAAGCACAGATACCCAAGTAATAATAGATATCTGCAGTCAGGAATCAATAACCACTCCTGCAAGGAATGCAAAATAGGTCTATTTACACAGGGCACTCTTTTACACCATACTGCATATAGTGTATATTTCAAATAATAAAAAAGCATAGACAAAGAACATTAAACATCTAATATAAGGTAGTTTTTTTTTAAAAGAGTTTTTTTTTTTTTACTTAATAGTGTGCCAAAAGAATTTTAACTTATTAAATAATATATTCTAAGTGAACCTAAAATTTATGAACATAAAATGCATTTTTGGTGTAATACATCAATTAAACCAGCAAATAGGAAAAAAGAACCAAAAACAAAACCCAAACTGTATATAAAGTAGTATTTTCACCCAGCAACAGAAGCACTTATGTAGTTATTTTAAAAAAACCAACATAAACAAACAAACAAAAAAACCCCCAAACAAACAAAAAACAACCCAGAGAGGCTTTTTAAAAACCCACTAAAACTAACTTATAACTTAGGATATTCATACATAAGATATTCAGTGATTCACTAATACTGCAAAACAAGCTTTTTTGTGTTGGTTTTTTTTTTCCTTCCCCCTTCCATTTCCCTCTGGCTCTCCCTCATTCCCTTTCCCTAAGAGACAGTGGTTTCTTCATGCTATCTGGGTAAGCATCAGACATACTCCTGCCCCTTCCTCCCACCCCTCTATACCTCTCCCCCAAAAAATAACAGAGTGTTTCCTTAGCATTAATCCTGAGCACACTCTCTTTTTGGGGATATGTGTGACTTAAGCATAGTAGGGTTTAGTTACCCCAAAATTTTAGAATGTTCCATTACTTGAGGTATTTCAACCTTCTTCTGAGACAATGCCTTTTCTCTAAGGTGACTCGTTGGGCAGAGAAAGCAAGGGCTGGCTAATACCCGTTTCAATTCTGTATTCTCATGAAAAAGAAAAGCATTAATCCAGACTTCCCTGCCACACAGAAAATAATGCAACACCATTCACTTTTTAATTCATTCTCTATTTGATACAGTACTAGCCAAAGATAACAAAAACTAGAGCTTTTAAAGAGATGTTTGGTAGTGCACTCTATCATTTTTTAGCTTGTGTGTGTGTGTCTACATACACACTCTCACACATATTACATTTATATATATATATATAAAAGACATATATAGATATATGCACACACACACACTTGTGTGTGTATATATCTGCATGTAACAATCAGGGAGAAAGGAGTTTTGTTCAAATTTAAGAGATACAGTACTTTTAAACCCCTTGACAATAAAAGGGGAGGGGGGTGTGAGTCCACTCCTGTTCCCAAGCTGAGCAAGGGGTTAGTTTATATAAGGTTTTTTTAAAATGGGCTTATTTTGCTCGCCCTGGTGTCCAAGAAATACAATTCCAGTGTCAATGGGCATCTCATCAGAATTCATCAATTCTGTTCTGCAGATATTTTAACATTGAGTCCATCCCTTGTGCTGAGCCCCAGATTTTCTTCAACACTTCACACTCCTTTTCATTTGCTTGTTCCAAGTCCACCTTCATGATGTTACGTACTAAAGCTTTGGATTCTTCAAGTACCTAGGCCGAAATTAAAAAAGGGGGAGGCGGGTCAGTATTGCCTGAGAACTGAGCACCACATGTGCTTCTATGGGTATATAACAGGTTTATATGGACAAATCCTGGAGCTGATTAGCAACTTAAACTTACCAATTCATGGACATACGATGACTGTAAGAAATGTTTCTCATAGTCATCTTTCTTGTGGCATCACACAAAATTTCATTTACTTTAAATTGTGCTGGTATAAAAGTGCACGAAAGTGTGAAAATAATGAATCATAAAATAACTGTGAATATATATATATATACACAGTTTTGTAACTACAGGAAAGTGCAAGTCCATAGTAGTGAAGGCTAATCATAACACTATTATCCCAAACTGCTCTAATAACTAGGCAGATCTTGATTTCTTAGCACTTAAAATACACTGAAAAAATCTCATTTGTTTTTTCTGTTTAGAAAAATGAACAATTTGCTTTTAAAATCCAAAACTTCTAATGCACAGAACAGTTAATTTGTGCAGCACCTTCCCTTGTAAGGAAGTTAAAATAACCACTATTCAATGTCATATTGTGCAAATGCCAGTAGTGCACACAACCACTACGTGTTACTCATAAAACTAAAGTCCAGCATAATGTCAAAGACTGTATTTATTTCCTTGGTAATTTAAATTACAGCTCAAGCTAACTCAAGATTTCTGTGCAGATGTTAGGGCAACTGTTTGTACTGTCGATTAGAATAAGCTGGACTTCAGCAACTGTGTTCATACCAAATCATATTATAAAAATCCAATGCTGGTTTATGTTCCTTATCAAATGCCACAGTACATTGTAGTTTAGAAGAGTCAGACAGGCACTTAAAAAAGAATACTAAAAAAACCCAAACCAAAAGTATACATAAAAATCTGTCAAAAAGTATTGCTGTACTATAATGCAGTCCTTGTTTCATGAAAAGGCTTTTTTTTTTTTTTTTAGGACAAAAAGATGTAGTCTAGTACTACTTAGATTAATTCTTATTCATCTAATCATAAAAATACAAGATAAAGGAAACTTACAACTGAATTACATGTGACAAGTTCTTTAATTCGAACCATTACTTCCTGTGTGAATGTTCCCGGCCAGAACACTTGGGAGACGAGTCCTTTGGCACAAGCTTCCTGCGCCGTCAACTTCCTTCCACTGAACAACATTTCATTGGCCTGAAGGGATAAAAAGTTACTTCTGGTATGAAATGTAATGAGACAAAACTCATCAAAGGAAAAATGTTCAAAACAAATAAGAAAAAATGCCTGCACTGTTTGAAATAGTTTTTTTACAGCTCTTCCAAGTTTTAATTGAAAAAAGAAAAATACTGGCCTACAGCTGGTTGGTCCGTGCTGTTGACCAGTACTAGGTCAGTAGTTATTGAAATGTAGACATCTATGATTAATGGTTAAATGTGAAAACGTCTTTTGTCATTTCCTGGCTGTGAATGTTTGTGAGCTCTGGCTTTTGTGCAGTATTGCTGACTTGGTTATCTGTGTATGTGAGAATAGGTTACAATGCCTGGCAAATTTGTAAAACAGCAATGAATACATCTTGCCCTTTATAACGATGTATTCCAATTTCTGACCAAAGTCATAGAAAATAAACATTCACATTTTCTTCAAGAGTCCAATACTGAACTGATAAATCCTTTCAGAATCTGATATAGCAGTCTTATTAAACAAACCCAGTATTTAAAAGATCTTCCGCATGGTTTAAGGAACAGAATCGAGTACTACCTTCTATGCAACAGGATGCTCTCTCTAGTTCTGTAAATGATTTTGATTTGTAATTATCATGCACCTCACTATTTACCAATTTCCCCATTAAAGCTTTGTCCTACAACCACTTTAATTCTAGCTTTAGTGAAGTTTTTTATACAGTTAAACTTTGTTTGCAGTGACATTTACATGGAAACAGCCAGTGGAAATTAAATAGTCAGCATAATAGTCAACTTCAAAATAAAAAAAAAAAAACCAAAACCAGTGTTATTGTTTCTTAAGGACTTGTGTCCACTGAAAAATACAACAAACCCATTACTGGACTCTTGAAATGTAGGAAATAAGGCTGTTCTAAAATACAAACCTGACAGGTGTAACATTTCTGAGGGAAAAATTCTGAGGCTTTTAATGTTTTCTATACTGGAAATTTTGGTAATTATTTCAGCAACTTTCAGTTAAGAATTTCAAATAATTATTTATTAACTTAATAATTAATTACTTATTTGCTATGGTACCATGCTCCTGGTATTGCCATTGAAGCAATTTGGAAACTCTGCAGTCTCTTATTTGTTCCTTTATAATGAAATACAAAGTCTGGGTTCTACTGGCAGTTTGCTTCCTGACTGCCAGTCCATTAGGAGTGCAAGGAAAAAACCCAGCCGGTTTCCTAGTATACTTTACTTTGATTTTACCATCAGCACATCTCGCATAGTTACTATGGAAAGCTGTGATTCACGTGTTAGTGATACATGAGTTTATAAAAACCCAAATCTCTTGCACTACAATTGAATTCTATGCCCTTCTACCTTGTGTGAACACAAAATCAAATATACAAGGTTTATTAACCATTCCTTCTCATTTTCCAGAATGTATGTGAATAATAAGAACCTGAAATACTAGCTTAAAATCAGAGATGTACACATGGTTGTCTAAAAAAGGAATTCTTTTTCCTACGCAGTTGGGGAAAAAATATTCTTTCAAAATAATTAAAAAAGCACTTAACACTTCTAAGAAAGATCGAAATGTGAAGTCAATCTAACTAGCAGTTAGGAAAGGCAAGCATTTAAGCCAGGTGGTCAGGTCTATATATTCTTCATTCTATATATGCATCTTTGCAAGGATAAAAACGAATGCTAGAAAACCTTTTTTCCCCCTAAAATTAGTTGCAACAGCTGAGTTCTCCTGAACATGAAACATTGTGAGAATGGTGCAGCTATCTCATTTCTGCCAGCTGTAACACAGTATTAGCATAAAGTCTCACAAGAAATGAGCATTCCAATTAATGTTCTCACTTGACAGGTTTTGAAGGGAAATGTCTTGCTCTGGCATCTTCACTTTTGATCTGTACACAACATATGCTGGAGACCAACTGCTAAACAAGCTTTAATCATAATCATGCCTTGTACCTGCTGTAAAAATTAACACACTTGGTGGTTACTTTCCAAGAAATATACTACAGCAATAGAAATGAGGATGATAAAAATATTTCGCTAATAGAAGATCGCATTAGCAACCCTCATTTTCTACTCTAAGTAGAAAATGTCTCCTTCAACAGAGGAACTTCACTGAGACCTCTGGACTCTCTTCCAGTGAGGGCTTTGAGGCTCACCAGGGTCCTTTTGTGCAAGCCCACAGGCACCAGGGGCCATGGAGCACCTCGGCTCTCTTGCACTACGATCAGGAGGCAACTGGCCTCTGAACCAGCCCAGATCCTGGCTGTGCTGTGGACTCCAGGCACTATGGAACGGTGTATCCCTCATGACTGACAGAAAAGCATAAGAAACCCTGCCAAGCGTGCTGGGGACTGGCAGGGAGACCCAGTGTGTGATGTGTGATCACACAGCGCCTGTGCTTTGCATCAAGGACCAGAGAACCAGAGCAAGAACACCATGGCAAACACATAACAACATCTCCCCATACAAGACATCACCTTAATGTCTATTACAGATTATTTTCAAAACTCAAAAGCCAAGTTTAGGGACTCTTCTAAAATTATTGGTATTTCCAAGACAGTATCAGTTTTGAATCCTACGGTTCGGACTTCAAATTTCCTGTAATAAGCCCATAGTTAAAAATGTTTATGAAAAAAAAACAAAAAACCCATCCATGACAGACCTGCTCACACACAGAAGGTGACTGACCCCGCATGGAAGATATTTCCAGTAATCTTGCAATGGAAGATTTTTACATACCTGCAGCTAACAACATTGCATTTTAAGTCTGTCTTACAAGAGTTAGGGGTGGCACTGCTACTGCTGAATTGATACATTTGTAGAAAATGTTATGATTTATACAGAGGCCTTAATTCTTTGTTTTGTATATTTTTTTTCCCCCAAATGTTTTGCATTTCACACTCATAACATCTTCCTGCTGACTCCTCTCTCTCTCTTTTACAGACAAAAAGCATGCTTCTTTTATCAAAGTCTTCAGTATGGATTCTGAACATATTTCATGAAACATGCTGACTAAAGTTCAGCTTTGTTCCACAGAGACAGTGCTATGCTGCAGAGAGTCAAGGATAGTACAGAAACAGTGGATTTTTCTCCCTTTTGGCACTGATTATTTTGGAATTGTTACCACTGGAAACTTTCAATTTAAATCTTTATTTAAGAATGAGAGCATTCACAAACACACATGAAAGAGTACACTAGGGAAGAGCTTCTTGTGTTTTTTGTACAACTTCTAAAGAAATAAAAAGTAACAGCCACTAGTCTTTAAAGGACGAGGATGGATGGAATGGATGGATGAATGGATGGATGGCCAAATAAAAAGGGAAAGGAACAATCAGTAGTTTGAAACATGCTAAGATATTAAGATACTCTTATAACTGTTAATCTACTTAATTTACCTTTTCTGTTCTCTTCTAATAACTAGATCCAGATATGACACAATTAGCTATTAAATTAGCTATTAGATCTTTTAAAACTAGTGTTTTAATATATTGAAGTGTATATTTTTAAATCAATAAATACCTACAGGGAAAAAAATGGCTTTTATAATAAACAGCAATTTTGGAAAAAAGGTGTAGCCACAAGCACCTGTTTCATACTGTCCAAACTGGAATGGGACCTGAGTCTACATTTTCAAAGAACACAGCGTGAAAAAACACTAAGTGACAAGAAAGTAGCGTAGGTAAGAGATTCTTAAATAGCTTTTTGTTAGGACTGCATGGAAGCCGAAATACTTATTTTGCATAGTGGCGTAAGACTGCTCTTGGCTGGTGCCACAGCGCTCTGCTGTGCAGTGACACCGAGTGCCACACTGTGCTGTGCTGAATGCAAGACACCCGTGGTTGGTCCCCGCGAGGCAGCAGCAGGGGACGTGTGTCTTGGTACACAAGGCATGACCCTTCTGACACCAAGAGGGTCAAAGGTGGGATTAAGTCCCGTGCCTGCTTTCTGTCCCGTGCGTGCAGGAGGAAGACTAAGTTGTAAGAGCATGGAGCAGAAAAGCTGTAAAAGGTGGCTTCTCATGAAAGGTTTTCATGAGAAAGAAAAAAAATCTAAGAAAAAGACAACACAGCAAGGCAAAAAGTCTTGAAAGCACACTGGATAAATTATCCCAACTGAATTGTGAAGCTGTCAGCCCCTACCCTGCAAGCTACTTACAGAAGCCAGGCCCATTATCCGAGGGAATGTAAGGGATGAACATCCATCTGGACTTTGTCCAAAAGTAGTGTATGGTGTCTGAAACCAAGCCTTCTCGTTGGCCCAAACCACGTCACACAGAGGCAATATAGATGCTCCAAGTCCAATGGCTGGGCCATTTACTGCTACAATGATAGGCTTCTTAAACTGAATAAAAGTATTCACAAAATTCCTGAAGAGAAACAGAAACATGCACTCACTACATATATCAAGAGTGTAAAATATACCAGCCCTTGAAAACTCCATAATAATTCATCTCCACAGCAACATCACTTTCAAACCCAAGCTGATAACCTTCCACAATGAGGTGGTTATTTGGTGGATGAGGGGAGAGGTGGATGTTTTCTACACAGAGTTCAGAGTGAGGCATTCAGCAGTGTCTCTCGTAAGAGTTGCATCGTCACTGTTGATGTATGAGCTGGATGAGCAGACAGTGAGGTGGACTGAAAAATGTCTGAATGGCTGGCCCAGAGGGTGGTGACTCACGGCACAGGCCAGTGATTTAAGTGTTGCACCCCACGGGGTCAGTGATGGGTCCAGCACTGTTCATCAGCTTCACTAGTGATTTGGTTGATGGGGCACAGCGTATCCTCAGGATACAAACCCAAGCTGATACACCAGAGGACTGTGCTGCCATCCAGAGGGACCTCAATAGGCTGGAGAAATGAGCTGATGGGAACCTCCTAAAGCTCAACAAAGGGAAGTGCAAAGCACTGTGTCTGGGGAGGAATAACCCCAGGCATCAATGCTGGAAACCAGGTATGCTGGAAACCAAGCTGGAAAGCAGCTTTGCAGAAATTGAGCTAGGATTCCCAGAGGATATCAAGTTGAACTTGAGCCAGCAGTGTGCCACTGGTATCCTGTGCTGCTTTAGGAGGAACGTTGTCTGGAGGTTGCAGGAGTTGATCCTGCCCCTCTGCTTAGCCCTAGTGTCATCTGGAGTCTCAGTGAGACTCCAGATGGTCTAGCAAAGGGCCATCGAGGTGACTTGGGACTGAGAGAGCTGGGCCTGTTCAGCCTGAAGAAGAGAAGGCTCAGGGGGATGTCATCAGTGTGTATAAGTATCTGAAAGGGGATGCAAAGAGGACAGAGCCAGGCTCTTTTCAGTGGTGCCCATTGAGGCAGTGGGCATAAACTGAAACATGGGAGGTTCCCTCTGAACAGCAGGAAACTCTTACTGTGAGGGTGACCAAACAGGCACCCAACAAGGTCGTGGACTCTCAGTCTTGGGAGATATTAAAAAAACCCCAGGGAATGGTCCTGGCCAACCTGCTATAGGTGACCTTGCTTGAGCAGGTCAAACAAGACGACCTGCAAATGTCCCTTCCAACCTCAACCATTTTCTGATTCTGTAAGAGCCTAACACTACTCCCAGCCCAACACACCATAGTAGTTGGGCAGGTGCAGATTTAACACCCCTCTACAAGCATCAGCTGCACTTTTGGCACATTCTTGTGCCTCACAGCTCTCTCAGATAAGGCTGCAGCCTATCCTCACCTCTGGGCACCACAACCATGGCACAGCCCTGCTTGGTCCTCACTGTATTTATGTATGGCATTGGCATAGGGTATTTACCTGGGTTTTTAACTGACAGTAATAAGGTATAAATGAAGATGAGCAAAGCATTATTGATTTTCCTTGAGGAGCTTTTCTAAACAAATAAATCTGCTTTTTAAAATTATGAACATAAATAGTAGAGCTCTATTATCACATATCCCACATCTGTAAGCTTCCCCTCCTCATCTCCCTTCTTTTGGTTGGTAATAATGCTCTGGGTACTATGTTATTAAGTGACATAGGCATATTCTCATCCTCATTGATCACAAAAAAATGACAATTCATTCTGGTACCCACAAAATACGGATGCTTCTCTGTTCTCAAACAGTAATGCCTCGAAGAGCTTCTTGGGAAAAAATAGTCATGTGTGTATGAGTACATACACAGCTAATTTTAAAGTTTGCTTCCTATCTGTGTTACATATTTTTGTATTTCTGCAAAACAGGACATTTTTACTATATTGCATTCAGCACAAAAGGTTATCACACTGCTTCTTAACTCATTCTAGTGAACTGAAATAGCTAAATGCAAACCTGGAACCATCTCATGCAAGTCATCATACAAACATCCCATCTAGAGAATTAAGATAATTTCAATCATGTCTGAATATCCCAGAGAGGCCCATCTCTAGCATATATATGAAAAATACCTTATTTGAAAGGGAGGGTGCATGTTCGTAGGTCTTTTAAGTTACCTTTGCCTATTTTATTAACAATGAATATTAGGTGAAAAATCAAGTTTCTAGAAGGGCCCAGATTAAAATAATGATAGAAGCTCATTGCTAAGAGCCTCGGGCTACATCTGAAGTCACTGCATGAGAAACATTTACATGAAATGACTGAATAATTTCCTTTGATAAAAATAACTATAATCATCTTTACAGACCAACTGTGCCTCCAATGAAACACGCTTTACACGTCCATGGCCTTTTTTTAGAAACATGACCATTGGTAACAGCAACAGAAGACAGGGCTCTAAAAGAATATAGATACTCCGGAAGCATGCAAGAGACAAGGATCTCAAAACCAGTGCTCAAATGTACTTGTTTGTATTGTTAATATGTGTCTCCAAGACCCATACTTTTTTTCCATATATTTTCTTCTACTTAGTAGTAGTTCAGCTCATTTTGTTTAAATGTTAGGTTTGGTACCTAGCATTGGGATGATTATCACCAGGATAATAGAGGATCATCCTCCTCTAAAATATCCATCATTCCACTGCTCTGAACATACTATATCAATTTACTCATTCAACGCACGTCTGGAATTTTGGTGTATTAAATTTGTTTTCCTGAAACCCTATGGCTACTGAAGTATTTTAATATTGGGTTTAACTGGAGGAGTATTACAATACTCCCAGTTTGCATAGTTAAATTTGAAAATTAAAAATGCATGAAATGACAACCCAAGTAGAAAGGGACAGAGAGCATAAAGAAGTTCTGCACGCTATAATGTAACAGGTGAATGTCTGAGATCTTTTTGAGTAAGAGGCTTTTGAAACATAGATAGAACAAGCCAGGACACATGATGAAGAATACCCATCAGATGACTGAAGATAATCATACATACCTAATAGCTTCTGCCATCTTAGTGCTTTCCTTTTTTCTATCATCCGTTAAACGACGTATAAAATAAATAAAATCAAGACCACAGCAGAAAATGCTACCAACTGCACTGAATAGCACAAGTTTACTGTCATCTGCAGCTGCTGTGTTCAGTGCACTTTGGACTTCCTTCATTACCTGAAAAATAAAAATTTCATAAGAATAATTTTAATCCATCATTACAAAGTAGCATGTTGTTCTCTTCCCTTCCTCCCCCTATGAGACCCTTCATCTTTAATTTTTCCCTAGGATTCACTCAACCATCATATTAGAAAAGTTAACTTTCTTCATTATCCAAAAAAAAGAAAGTTAATGTATTAGAAGCTTTGCATTTCAAAAATGTAATTAGACCAAGATAATTAAATCATTAAGGAAAGATCTATTAGATGTTATCTGTAACTAAAGCACTCATTCAGCATTTCTGTAATTTGGACAGCAGATGGCATATGCAACCAGTAGAGAAAAAAAAAGAACCTTAATTGAGGCTAAAGCTTTTTTCAAGTTGCATATGAAAATCACTGCACATCCCATAAAAGACAGTACACATCAACATGGTCAGATAAGAGTTTTTAAATGCAAATGAATTACACATAAAGTCAACTGTACAAATAACATCTTGCAAGTAAGAACCTATATTCTGTTTTGTGTACGTTTGTGCCTGAATAACACGCAGAAATGAGGCAAGGACTTTGAATTCCCTTCCCCTCCCAAAATCAGAATTGTTCTGACCTCTGGATTTAATGAATTATTTTCAGACGATTTCGTTGATAGCAAGATGTGTGTGAATCCATCCTGTTTCCTGACAACAATGTCTCTGTACCGGTACGCGCTCTCCGTTTGTCTCACGCTGAAACGTAGCCTTTTATCAAAGGGCTGATCTCTCCTGTCATCAATAAACCTTCGTTTGCTGGCTGTCACTCCTGTTACAGATGTCTGGATGTTGGTTGTACCATTGGCTGCTAATGCTTCCATAAAGGTGGGTGTACCTGGAAATGGTTTAAACAAGTACAATTACATTTGATTAGCTCACCCATCTCAAAATCCCTATTAGCATGAAAACATGCAACTCATGTTAAAAACACACAGTAAATATGAAGTCTCCCGCAAGTTATTGAAAGAGATGCTGTGCACAGAAGTGACAAAGGGATTCAAGAAATTAATTTTATCATTTTGAGAATATACAATTAGAATAAGCCAAACAGACCAACTGTCACATACTTATTTTTAGAAGGAGAGAAAGGTGTATTTAACATTCCTAATACCAATGCACTTCAGTAGGTTAACGGTCTGCTTTCTCCCTTTCCAACATTTTAAAGTCATTTAACAGCATCAACATTGGTAAGAGAAAGGAAAAGCCTTTTGTTTCAAACATCAGAAGTTATTATAAAGGAGAAAAAGACATGTAGAATAAACCAAATAAAGAACTTGACTGACAAGATCATAAAAAGCATAACAGTCTTTAAAGAAAAATGGAAATGAAGAAATACAGACTATACTTCTTTGAGAGGAGCACAAGACCCATGCAGTGATGGATATTTTAATGGATTCATAGACAATGAGATCTTTCTCATGTTAAACATTTTTTGCTATTGGAATTGGCAAATAGACAATTAAGTTTTGCTGGTCTTGTTCCCAGTCCCTTACACAGAGAGAGTCTGAAGGCATGCAAATAAACAGGCATTCCTCATGTCACAGAAGGGACAGGTTTTCCTGTAGTCCCCCTTAGAAACATAATACCAAATAGTTACCATTCATTAGAGAAAATAAGAGAACACATTGGATGTATAATACATCTGTGTGTTTAGGTCTCCATGCAAAATCTGCACAGAATTTGTCATGCTAAAGTAATGGAGTGTGCACAGGACAGGAGGGTTAAAAATACTGGGAAAGTGTGTTAGTCCAAGACAGTAAAGTTTTGAACGACTTTACTTGAAAATTGAGCTCTGAGACTAAAATCTGCTGGAAAGCCACTGCCCTTATCTCACTAACAGGTACTTCAGAACATCATGCATACAATGTCTTAAGAAGTAGAGTTAAACCATGTATAAGTAAGTTATTAATTAAACATTATTGTAATTTGTCATTATCTTTCTGAAGCAGTTCTATTTTAAAATTATTTCAAATTTTGTTTTAACTTCAACATACTTCAAACACTTGTGTGTCCAATGAAGACATTAAAGAGGCTCACTTAAGTAACTGGAATGTCCAATATCTCGTTATTTCCACTGTACTCAAGTGCTGCTTACTTTGACTCATATGAAGTATGAGAGAGACAATAACAAAAGAGACTAAATTTAATTAAAATTTAGAACATTATACATTTTCCTATTTCTATCGCAGAAACTGTCTCTGGACAGAAATGAAGTTTTTATATCAAATGTTTTAAAACAAATATTTTATTATAAATACTTCATGATTAATTAGGCAAGTTGTCTGTTTAAGGATCTATACAATAATAAGATTTTATTCTACTTTTTAAGGTCTTTCTTGTATTAGTGATTTAATCCTTTCACCATCTCACTTTTAGTGAAGAAGTTAAAGATAACAGAATTTTTCAGTTGTTTAAAGTGCGGAGTAAGAAACTGGATTCAGTTTACGATCAGTTTTAGAGAGAGATGAACAAAATGAAATGGAAAATTAGTATTTTATATTGTCACAAAAAAGGTCACATTTATTCCCAAATTTTCCATGGTTTAAAAAATTCCTTTTTTCATTTCAGCAAAATAAATAAAAATTTGGTGTATACTAAATATGAAGTTGATGAGGAATGCTTTCAAGTTTTTCCCTTGTACACCGTATTATGGCAATTGCATTCCTTTAAAAGAATTCTCTTGAAACGGAATTTGCAGGAACACCAATGTTGCCCTGCATTTCATCAGGAACACAAGATGAAATGGTATCACTGTCTTGGTTTTCCATAAGAAATGTAAATTAAAACAACTGAAATCACCTCTGATTTTTAAACCCTGATCAAAGTTTTTTATGTCTTTTGTCCCAGCCATAGTGAAAAACATGGAGAAATGGGAGAGCAGGATAGACTAGACTAAGCCAAAACAAGGAGTCAGTAAACTTGCACAAGACCTTTGAGCCTGTATTTTCCCACAACTCATTCTTCCAAAGATATACTCAAATACCAGAAAATTACTTTTGAGATGCAAGAGACAATGATTACATACTTTGAGAGACAAAACTTCTGGCAAGAGGGATCAAGATGTAAACACCACAGGCCAATTTTCATGCTTATTGAACTGGCAAGAGACCTGATTTTTTTATACAAACCCTGTCTACACTTATCAATAGTTGGAGTTTCAAACCACAAGCAAGGGACAGCTGCATTTCAGAGGCAAAAGTCTCCTCTCTCCAATCATGTAAATACACTACTAGGATACTTAGACTAGAATTAAAAAATCTGTCAGCTTTAGAAACCATAATTCTGCACAGGGAGACTCAATCAGCCAGTACAGATCAGAAAATGGCATTGGAAGAGATAAAACATGTTTGTTAATGTTTGTCATTACTGATGGAAGTTTGGGACCCTGTATACCTGACAGCACAGGGGGCTCTTTCTCTTGGCATTTGGTTCTTGGAAGTAAAGTGACAACTCAGGGACATAAAGCCTTTTGTAATGCTTCATTTTCTAAGTGGCCAGGCAAAGGTGGTTTTGCTGCTCAGTCTTGAACACATGTTACAGCAAATAGAGACGAAAATAAAAAAGTGCAATTGAGAGTTAACTGTATTGCCATAGATTTCCTCACATGAAAACTTTGCATTAAGGTTACTTATCTTCAGGATAATTACAGCTACATTTTAATATTTTAGAAAAGAGTTTTGTAACAAACCAAAAGCAGCTTTGCATTTTAAGACATTAATGGAGATAGCATATCACAGATAAAACACCACAGCCCTCTCCTTTCAAACTGAGCTTCCAAAAATAGGTAAGGACTTGGAAAAAAGGCAGTTTATCCTGGATATTGTCAACTAATGAAGAACTGTTTGTTTAAGGCATAAAAAACAGCTTATAGTTATATAAAAACCTTTCCACCTGCAAATTGTTAACAATGTGATCTCAGAGCTGAAGACAGTACTACCACTAGACAAAGCCAAAGCTTCACTATACGGGTGCAAAAGGAAGTTAAGAGGAGTACTTTGTTTTGCAGCTGCTGACCAAAACCTGGTAACAGTTAGCAATTTCATGCAACTGCCCTTGGAGGGAAGAAAACTAAAGCTATGAGCAACAGATAAGAAAGGAACTGGTCTTATCCAAAGGAAGACAGACACAAAATACCGGTTTTGGGAAAGGGGCAGAACAAAGGTGTTTTCGTTAAAAACAAAACAAGTTACACTCAACTTCACAACAATCCAAAATTAAAATCCCAAGCACCTCTCTAAGATATGCATGCCTCACTGTTACTGAGAAGTTCAGCTTAGCTTACACAGCAAACCTTGAATACAAATACTCCCCTCCCTGCAACAATACTGGGGACACATCCAAAGAGATGCTCTAAAACCAGCCAACCTTCTTTTGCATGCTTCTTTTTGGGTACATATGTGTTGGTGCTCTTAATTCAGAGGTTTGACTGACAGAGTATGCTGTTTCTGAAAGGCTTAGCAGAGATGCCTAAGGAACAAACACAAGAACATGGGAGGTGTGAACAATACTGTCTGAGTATTTTCTTTAACTCCAGCCACCAGAAACTTAGCAATTACTAAAATTTGCATGCCCAGAATCATAGGCTGCACCAAATCCTGTGTAATTAAATTCTTCTTCCCCATGGGATTGTCCAATTTACTTCTGAAACCACTATGGGTTTGTCTTCCAAAGTATCTCTTGGCAGCAAGTTCTGGAACATACATGTTGACTTTCTTCATTCCTTTCATCACAGCCCTTCTCCAGATAGACTAGCTCCGATCTTATTTCCTTCTTCTTCCAAAAGCCAGTCCAAGCCTACCATTCTTCTCCACTCTTCTTCCTCTTCTACTAACTCTTGGAAAGGGGCCCAAAAT
Organism: Callaeas wilsoni; assembly: GCA_013398955.1. Classification (NCBI taxonomy): domain Eukaryota; kingdom Metazoa; phylum Chordata; class Aves; order Passeriformes; family Callaeidae; genus Callaeas; species Callaeas wilsoni. The sequence continues at coordinate 90,527 of VWPU01014802.1, read as the reverse complement.
GGGACACAATACTCAACATATTCTTTTTGGTTGGGTTTTTTTTTTTTAAACTACCACCAAACAGATGCTTGCAAAAAACTACCCAAAACAAACCAAATGCCCTTTTCCTGAGCAGCAACACATAGCCAGGAACCAGTCACTGTTTTATGTTTTGCTATAGGCACAGTTTGGTATGTAAGCCTGTTTTGTCCCGTCCTCAATGCCTGGCATTCATCTGCACTGAAAGTCAGCTCTCATTTTAATCATGAAATCACTCAGTATTTTCACAGAAGCCTGACATGTTCACAAGGAGCTTTGGGAACTCTGTCTTTCTTGTACCATCCTGCACCACTTATGTCCTTTCCTACACTAAGCAATGAAGGGGTTAACAAGAAGCATCCCACTTGAATGAGCAAATCAACAAACACCAGCAATGTCTTAAAGTGTTAACTGCAAAAATAAAACTGCAACTGTAACTGATTACAACTCAAGTACCAGACAGGGAACAAAATGATCTGGAAAACTGATTGGAAAAACAACTTGAATTTTCAATGAAAAAAATAAAATTAAAATCCGGTGCTAGAAGTAAGTTACATTTTTTCCCCTAAGTCCTTCTGTACTTTTACTTCTTCATTGTACCCTGCATATAGAATCCACAAGAGTTCAACATTAGTTCTCCAGTGCAGGTTGCCTCACATTTAATTTTTTGCCTACAAACAGAGGTGTTTTGTTACATGTTCATATGTATTAGCAATCTCTAACTGTAAACACTGCTAAGCTTTTCCAGTCTTAACTCTGCACTACATCAAATATTTCACATGAGACAGGAATTCCAGACAGCGATACCACAATGCAAACATAATACAGAAGAGTTTCCAATATTTTTTCCACTTCTTCTTCAGCAATTACACAGAAAGTATCTTAGAATTGTAGTGTATTGGCACAGACTAGAGAAACTAAAAATGAGGGTTCTAAACCTCCTACGTACGTGCCTATTTTTTGTCTGAGTATGCATATTAATAGCACTTACATTTTCGAATCAAACAAAAGTTCCACTTACTTTGAGACATCACTAAAAATATTTGCAAGGAAAAAAGTCTCAATTTATTGTACATTTCAACTAAGATGCTGCTTTGCTCTGTGTTTCTGAAAGGGCGTTCAGAATGTGCCGGTCGCTTATGTAAGAAAGATGCAACTTTGGTTAACTCCCTCCAGAATATGGAGTTCCATTGATACAGAGCACAAACCCACAGTGCAACCAGCAGTAAGTTGCGCACACCCCAGCATTAGAACGGGCATCCCCAAAGATGCCTTGGAGGAGAGGGGGTGGGAAAAGGACAATATTTCTTCAAATCATAGGCTGATGAGAACTGCAATACCCTGCTGCTGATACCCTCCTCAAAACACTTACTGTCAGGAGGGAGGGTTTGTTTGTGTGCTGTAACATTACCCTTGCTAAATAAAGTTAACCACTTTTCATTCTGTTTCAAGAAAATAGTTACACAGGGAACCATTAGAGGGTCTTCAGCCACCTTCTGTTGTTTTTGAATACATGTCACATTTCCATACAACAAGGACTGCAGGTTTTAAGAACAGATTAACCGGCAAATTATGATAGAACTTGGTGGAACATCAGCAGTAGGAAAGTACAACTCAGCAGCAAGCAGTCATGCAGTGGCTGGCAGGCTTGATTGCCAGTGTCTACCTTCAACTCCTAAAAAGTCCTTTTCTCATGCTGTTTAATTCCTACTCGTTTCCATATGTTTTGTATAGGTTTTAATTGTAAACGTCACTTGGAACCGTTGCTCCTGTTAAACCTACATTTCTTACAGGACAGTGCTGTTGTGGACAAAATTAACATGAGAAGAGAAACACACATGTGTATCCCAGTAATATTTCTCTACTCAATTTTTCAAGTTTTTCCATCTTACACTAGCTTTTAATCTTGACTGCCATGTCACATTTAGAGTAATATGGTAAGAGCAGCCTTTTTTCCCCCTTGTGCAGATAGTTTTCTCTGTTTCTTTGATCACTTAGAGCATCAAATATATTAAATATATTTATATATTATTTTAATATCGTTAGGAATAGGGCAGCATTACTGCTAGTATTGGACTTTAGCAGGTTATAGGCTATTTAACTATTTTTGCTTTTGAATGTCTTTCCTTCTCAGAGCATAAGCATCCATGTGAAGATGAACTCTCAATGCCAACCAAAAATGCAACTAATCAGAACATAAAATTCTATTGCTGGAAGTGGGCAACCAATATAAGAGCAAACAGCATTTCTTCACCCTCAAGTTAAATAGGTTTACCTTAGTCTGACTGTTTTATATCGTATAAGTGAAAATAAAAAAAAGAAGTTACATGTGTTAAAAAACGGGAATAACAGAACACTAGACCCAAGATTTGTTAAGACCATGCTCATAAAACCTACAACGATAACATTAATAATACATAAATTTGCAACATATATTTTAAGGAGTATGATTAAGTTTTACTGTCTTTGAAGAGGAACTGTGCATTTTTATGCATAATGTATTAAGTAAACTTTCCACAGTCTCTCGGTGGAAAGAAAATGTCCCCCTCCCAACAACTCCAAAAGGTTTTCCAAATATATCTCCATTCTTACTGTTTCACCAAAAATAAAGAAACAAACGCTCCTCAGGTAGCAAACTCTTTTCTCGTCTGCCTTGCATCAAGATAAATTAGAACTGTTCTTTTTTCCCCTTCCACTGCAGTTTTATCCTCCTTTTGGAGTGATTTGTCTTCCACTGAATCTATAGTCAAGATGCTACTGACAAATAGGAAACGGTGCACATGACTGTTCTCACCATTTTAGATAGCTGTAAGGAAAAAATATATATATATAAATTCCTAAGTGCCCCCAGTATTACTCCAGTCAAGAAATCCCAGCCATATTTCACAGTAGCATGCACCAAAGCATTTGATGCGGGAAGCAAAGAGTTAGTTTCCCTGCTCTTTTCCCACGAATAAGTACAAATAAGAAAAGCCTTTCCCAGGTTACAGACTCCTTTTTGAGGTCTTTTAATACTGGGAACATTTCATAAGGGAAAACTCTTCTATCTTGATTTTTTTGGAGCTGCAGGTTATGATACCACAGCATTCATTCAAAATGCTCTAAAATTTGAGAGTTAAGCAAGGACATCTCTCGGGGCTCATCTACAGAGGGAAGCTATTGCAAAATAGGCTAAGGTTTAAACTTGAAGTATACCCAGCTGTTTCACACTAACTGCTAAGGTGAACACATTCTATATTAGGAGCACTTCGCCTCAATTTAATCCAATCCCCAGAGTGATGTGAAAAATGGCTCTCTTTTTTGTGGGATATCAATGTCCTAATGTAAGGCTCATCTAGAAGAGATACTGCCAAAACATATTCCAGTAGTTTCACCTATAGATACAAATATATACGTGCCATGGTACACATTATATAATGCTTATAAGGACAATAAAACATCCTAAAATATCTTAGCTAGATTATGAATGCAATGTAAATAGATAGGTACAATACTACATTGGGAGAACACTTTCATTTACCTTTTTTTTGAAAACAAATGTGAATGCTAATTGACAGGTTCACTTATCACATAGACAAGGCTTTCAATACCAGAGTTTGCAAGAACTCCATTCACAACTGCCTCCAAAACCATTTGGCATTTCAATGCAGAAAAGTATAGACAGAGAATGCTTGGGACTTTCAGAGGTTCAGACACTGATGTGCACGTGTTAGACTTCTCAGGGAACCCCGAGATCAGAGTCCTGGAGTGAGCATCCCTGCTGGGAAAAAGCACCTCTGTTTTTATGTATTGACCTCAAGAAGGTACACGTGTCTTTCCAGCCACTATCTGATGTCTGCTATTCATAGAAGCTGTCTCAGCCTCCTGTGGGATATTTAACAAGACGTTCATTAAAAGGGGCAAAGGAACCTGAAGCCACCTTCCAGTACACAAGGGCACAGGCCTGTGTGCCCTAACACCACCAGCTGCATTTTATACTTGAGCAACCTGCAATACATAATGTTGCTGGCTGCTACTGACACAGGAAAACTCTTCTGCAGCAGCACCCTCTTATCAGAAATTACTGACCTTGGAAGAAATAACTGGTCAGGGTGGGAAGGGGAAGAGCAAAAGAGGAGTGTCTGACTTTTCTATCAAGTGAAAAACTAAACATTGCAATGTGGGTATTTAGTCCTGAGCCTTGTACTTGAGCAAGAGAGCTGTCTGCTCCTTGACCACTTCTGCTGCCTGAAGGGGTGTGGAGCGAAAATCAAGAGCTGGGCATTGGCACCAGTGGGAGAAAATAGGGTGAGAAGAAGATTACAGGTCTTGGGAAAGTCTAAACACAGCTTTAGGGTCCTCTGAGGAATGGACGATGAAAAATAGCTTTGGGTATCCCATGCAACAGGTGCTGGACAGTCAGATGCTCTGAACTGAAAAAGTAATTCAGAACAGTATCACCTTGCCAAATCTGCCCTTTTATACTGTTGCACAGGAATAAATTCTAAATATGATCTACTGGCAACAGCTGAAAGGAGGCACAACGGGAGGGAGTAAGTGACAACCCAGGCTTCCAAGCTCAAGCTGAATCTGGTCTCTCCTGTCTGCTTTTTGGCTTTACTAGCTAGGATCAGCACAAATATGAGGATCTGCCTCAACTGGAGAACTCATGGAGCATATCCAAAATTAGCAGTAATAATAATCATGATCATCATCATCAAAAAAATACTCCATCGAAACAACAAAACAAAGCAAACCTCAGAGGAAGTCCTAAAGTCAACAGTAGGAGACTACCAAGAGTAAGACTCAGATCAGATGCTTTGCATGAGAAAAAAATATGACATCCTCCCTCAGCTAGGCTTTGTCCTGTATCCCTGCAGGCTGTAGTACTGCACTCCTGTACTAGAAAACACAGGAGGCATTTGTCTTCACGTCATTTTGCCCCACATCTTGACCCCACTACAAATGGTATAATTCTCCACACCTGGGATTTGCAGAGACAGCAAAGATTTTGAACATTGCCCCCAGCGTAACAAGGACATGGATCTGCTGGAACAAGTCTAGAGGCCCTGGAACAGGATGCCCAGAGAAATTATGGATGCCCCGCCTCTGGAAGGGTTCAAGGCCAGGCTGGATAGGGCTTTGAACAATCTGGTCTTATGGAAGGTGTCCCTCCCCACGGCAGAGGGGTTGGAACTGGATGATCTTTAAGGTCCCTTCCACCCCAAACCACCCCACGATGATGGCCACAAGTCTTGGGAAAATGCCCACCATAAGAACAAGTTTTCATCAAATTTTGCAACAAAGTGGTAAATAAATAAATAACCCTCCCCCCCCAAAAATGCCCATGATAAATCACAGGGAAATAACCACAGCTGAAAGCAGTGAACAGAGAAGGCATCTCAGCCAGCAGCTGGAAGGGCTGGAGGCAGTGAGCTGTCCTTACACAGCAGGATGGATCATGTGCATGGGTTCTATTTGGGTGCGTGCTCATCATATTGCTGAGGAGAGCAATAAGCCTCTATGTGAGACCTTAGGCTTCCTACTTCATTTACTGTTGTCATATTTATGAACAAATTATCAAAGGAAAAATCTCACAGACAAAAAACCTGAACTGATAAGTCCATAAACCACTAATTAAGTAGTTAACACACGCTGCCATACATAGAAAATGGTTCAGAGCTGCCAAAGTGGCTTCCCTCAGGCTACAAAGCAAGGAATATAGAAGCCAGGATTATTAGTTACAGGTGGTCTCAATCCCCAAAAGCTATTTTTTCCTGTAAGAATCTGCTTTTATGAAGTACTGGGGTTTTTTTCTTTACAGAAATAATAAGTATCTAGATTAAAATACAAGTACCAACAATGATACTATTGCTAGACAGAAGAGATAGCTAAAGAAGCAGCAGAATTAGCATGGTGATATTTAAGTGGGACATACTGTTTCCGCAGCACCAATGTATAAATATGAAACCACAGCCTGTAAATTATTACAAAGACTAATACTGGGAGGCTGAAATGTTGAAGGGAGGGAGGGGAAATCAAGAAATTAGGAAGTTACATCTATGGCAGAGAAAACAACCAACCAACGGAAAAGCTTGTGGTTTAAGGCAAATTTCCAAACAAGTTTCATAAAAGACAAATCAGTTAAGGTCTGTCTCAGAGAGTAGGACTTAACAACTACTACCAATCCTACCAAAACCAAGGGAGATTTAGTTAGGTACCATAATGGCTGTTGCTACACAAAAGAACAAAGTGTATCATGTCTGATACTTTAAATCAAAGTGTGCAGTGGCCTCAGAGAGAATTTTATAGTTTGTGTAACTGGCAATAGGAAAGTATGGTTTATTTGACTATTTGGTGAAGTAGGCAGGAGCACATCTTTTCATGGGAGTCATACTGATGTGTTCACAGTTCAAGAGCAAATTCACAGATTTTTAAATGTATTATCACTGCAGATTCATGGAAGGACTCAGATCCACAACCTATTAATTTGAAAAAGCAGGGAAAATGAAAAAAAGAAACCTCCGTTTGAATTTTGGGCTTGCACATTGTTACAACTCCCACTGCTGCAATTCCAAAGTCCAGCACTGAAGCCTCGTGTTCAGCAGGAAGTTCATAAAGCTGTGCTCAGACTTACATTTACTAAGAGGTGGTTCATGGGTGACAGGGTCTGAACATTTTTAGGTACAGTAGATGCCTGCAATGCTAAATCTTGCTTTAGGAAACAATCTATTAACACACAGAGAAACCAAAAATATCAAGGGGAGTCACTGCACAAAAGACAGAAGAATTCTATTGAGTAAAGCAAAGATCGTGTATACAAAAGTAATGGGACTAGTACATAAGCAGCTACAATTGTGAGCTCAATTTTAACTTGGAAACCATTTAAACATGTCATAGATAAGACAGAATGATAGATGAATTACATGACTTGTTGTTTCCTGAAACCTGCCAGGGACCCACCTGTTCATGTCAGATTCCAACCACTAAACAAACAGAATGGAATTGAAATTTAATTTCTACTAAGATGAATGCTGTGCAGTTTTAGATAGCTGTGTTATGTAAAAAGATATTGCATTAAATACTTTTCAGACAAAGAGCAAGATACCCCAGGCATAAGGAGAGGGTGTAAAAATGAAACTGAACTTATACAGTAATTGAATTATTTTATTCAGGAGTGAGATGTAGCTTCAATTAACTCCACATGGTTAAACAGGTCAATAGAAACTGAGGGGAAAAAGAGAATGTGCTATACTTACAAGAAAATAGGAAGTAAAGAACACTGGGAAGAATACAGGGAGATGCTAAAACAGATAAAGAACGGGTATTAGAAATGCAAAGTAAAACTCTGAAGTTCTCATAGTTACAGATGCTAAACACAAATTATTTTTCCAGTGATAAAGAAAAAAAGAGAGAGGAGAATTAGACCAAAACCAAAAGTGAAATGTAGTGTAAGCTACAAAGGCAATTAAAATATTAGTGGTGAAACTAGCATGCCATAAGAAACCAGAAAAATATTTACAATGGGTATGAATATATTGTACATACAACAAATGACAGACTAAAAGGATTCATCATGGCAAGACTGTTGACTGACAGTAAAAAAAGAGAAACAGACAAATATGATAGTCTATACGGGAAATGTATCATACTAAGAGAAATACCTCCGAGACTTGCTTGCTTAAAGACTAGCAAATTTGGAAGGTACCTTGGGTAATAAAATCTGTAGTGATGTAGTTTCAGATATAGGTAGAAGAAACACTTTTAAAAAAAGGCAGCCTTAAACCTCTTCAGTTTATTTCTGTTTATAAACAAGACTGCTCTCAAAGTCATGTTTCAAAAGTGTCCTTCCAGTTAAAACCTACTGGAGATCCAAAGTGATACTCAGGAGAGCCATACGGGGTACCATAGAGAAATTTCACCTTTTTACAACAGGTCACTCATTACTTGGAATACATTTTACCAATATTTTGCAGTTTCATACCATTACAAATTATGAATCAGAAGCTTCCCTATCATACATACTTACATGAGAATTTCAGAATTCAAAAATAATAACCTAATCAGAGCAGCAACACTATTTTGCTTAGCATCTGAACTGTATACATAGAATTATTCTTAGTTCTGTCAAGTCGGAAATATGTTTAAAACAAAAAATTTTCTATCCGAAATTGATTTTGCTTCCTAAAATCCTAAAACCTACTGACACTCAAAAGTGGAAATTTGCAGCAACAAAGACTTCAGGGTTATTGTATAAGGATGCTCTGTGGACATTCTCTGTCACTTGCAGTTTGAGATACAGAGTTAAGAAATTCTGCACCTCCATTTGATCTCAGAATATGTCGCCGTATCACTAATGTGTTGCCCTAAGATCAGCACTTAACTGGAACAAAAGTTATTGCTTATAGTTTTCCATTCTGTTCTTATCTATACATCAACATATTGGTGTTTTGCAACCATAAACACCTTGTCCTTTTTTTAGTTACAACAGTTGATGATTTTCCACGCCAGCTACATCACAAAAGATACAACACCATCAGATATATCTCCCTGCAGCTCAGTTAAAATGCTATCAGTCTCAAAGAAGTGTATTTTCAGGCTGTTCCTTTGAATCGTCACAATTAAGAAACATGTTGTAGTTGGATTGTCCTTTTCATTAATTTTTAAACAAAATTATACACTTACTGAAATTTCTAAAAGAATTAGTGTGGGTTTTGTTTTTCAAAGAGGGATTACTCCCCTCCTGGCCCCACCTCTCGCCCCACAAAACAAGGTAAGAGACTACGAGCAAGAAGCAACATGATCATATCCTGGTGCATATTAGACCAACACTGCAAACAGAGTAACCAAGTTCATTCTCGCTACAAGGAGGAAGTCTGCTGCATGTATGTCCTTGGGCTTGATTGCTCTTGCCAGCAGACTGGCACTCTGTTTAGTTGGAAAATTCAGGAAGATCACTGCTTTCATAAGCCTCACCATACTCCTGAGACCTGGGCAAGCAGCACATACTGAATTACTTTGAGGTACTTAAGTATCAATCTAGTTTACATAACATCAAAATTAAGATTTGTTTCCTTTCACTGCTCTGTTTCTTCCTTGTACAGTCTGCCACATCAGAAACAAGTCACTCATAGCAGATACTTCTGCCTAAGCCAGACACAAGGCAGCTGGGTTCTTTAATACCATCCCTCCATCCACTGATGCATCTGCTGAACCATTCCAGAGTTCAACCAAATTCCAATTTAAAATTATTACCTGTGCTTTTACCTCCTTTGTTTTTCCCTTTCCCAGTCTTGAGAAAGACAAATGGAATCCTAAACCAAATTTATAAAAGCCATTAAATACAGTTCAACTACTGCTGAGTATCTGGGCAAAAGTATTAGTGTCTTCCTACTCTAGGCTCATTATTTGGACAGAAGTATCAACTTCTGACTACGTGTCAAGAAATGAGTAATAAACTGACATAAACAAATGAAGGCATGCCAGAACCCCCACAAAAACTGACAAAAATAATGTAACAGTAGGAACAAGCCCAACATTTTTGCGGGGTGCATTGGGTTAACTTTCAGCCTGACCAGTTCCCATGTGCTGCCGGTGACTGACCAGGAACTCATTGGGAAGAGGTAGGAGAATGAGGACAGGATAACAGAGTAACATGAAAAGCACCACGTCTAAAGATAAGAGCAACACATTCTTCTCCCATTTAATGACTAGCAAATAACAATTAGCGTTTTAAAACCCACTTCCTGCTGTGAATCTATCTTCTAATATTTCAGTTCCGTGGCTACAAAATACACTGCAATTGGGAACTACTTTCGCAAACATAACGTGACTTGGACTTTAGACCACATCTGTGCACTAGTTTATTTTTACTGTAGAAAACAGCCTGTGATGTAAACTCCTTACACTCTCCCAAAAAATCATGGGAAAAACTGTTGCAGGTATCTGCAAGAGAAATACAGTGCCATTTCATTGCTGCCATCAATTTGTAGTTCATAAATGCTTAGCTGGAGAAAAAAAAAAGAAACGAGAAAAGTTGTCCCAGGAAAGAAAAATGCAAACAGGATGTCCCACTGAGACACGAGCTACAGGGAGAGGTGGGAGGTAAAGCCACGCATCCGCTGAGGCTGCCAGAGCCTGCAGTGGGATGAAGCACGAACAGGGACAGTCAGAGAAGTGTGACTATTCATCACCTCCTCTTCAAAAGCAAGGACTTCCCTGCCTGCTAGGTCCAGCCGGCAAGAGTTTTGACTACAATAAATGCTAGAGTAGAGGGAGAGGAGAAGGGACTAAAGTTCAGGCTGAGGCTTCGCAAATCTGTCTAACCAATGTTCCAGTAAGTGCCCAGAAAATGTTGTTAGAGAGCGCCCTGACATCTCTGAGAATTATATTAGTGCAATATGTACCCAAAAAGCCGATTTGGGATTATTTAGTTGCCAACTTTGTCAATCTTCTGAAGGACACAGAAAACAGTGCAAAGGATACAGACTCTAAAGCTGTTAGGAAACGTTTTAATTCCTAAACTAATAGCTATGGTAAATAGTAGATTTCACTGCAAAACACATTCCTTTCACGTGCCATGACACATTGCCCATGCAGATTTGGTATTTAGGTACATGGCTTGATGGTGGACTTGGCAGTGCTCGCTTAAGAAGAACTTAAAGCCCTTTCCAACATAAATGATTCTATGATTACGAGCCCATGACACAGGTTTGTTTCCAGAAAGAGACTCACAGTGTTTCACCTTGCGTGGCTCTCTCACAACTGTGTCTCCTCAAGACAAGTCTTTCATCGTGCATACCAGCCAGGAAGCAAAGCCTTTCCCTTCCTTTTAGGATGGTTAAGGTTTGAAGTTCTATATTTCCCCTTCTTTTTCATCTAGCTTATATATGTTCCCTGTAACATACGAAAAACCAGTATGATGACCATGAAGTAGGAATTAATCAAATGCAGAAGTGGGCAAATAATGGATTTTGGCTCAGAGGGTAAAATGTAAACACAGCAAACCTAAACAGGTAGTTCTTTTGTTTTGAGATTTACTCCTTCTATGTAACAGTTTTCAAACTGTTCTGAAGTAAAAATGCTGTTTCAAAACAAGGTCAGATGTGTATTTAATAAATTGCAGTAATTTGTAAATAGGATTCTATGCTTCCCTGCTCAATGCTTTACTTCTGCTGCAATTCCTATTGTTAAAAAGAATGTTGCCTGTATCCATTCAGGAATAATATAATTTTAGCATTTACTACTGGAGTTACTGTAATAGTTTTAATTATTTTGGTGTATGAACATGAATCCATAGTCTTCATGTTACTTGTAGCAAAAATAAATAAGAAACAATAAAATTTGCAAACACTAATACAGCAGTTAACTCACTGGATTCTCCTTCAGAAAAGTTAAAACTGAAGCAGAAGAAACCCAGCACTAAATGCTACATTTAAAATTGATAGTAACTTTAGCCCCACATATGCTTAGCTAAAAGACAGAAATTACTCAACTGAAAATATGTTTTCTTTATGTGGTAAAGGGAAATCAGTGGCTTGAATTCAGGCCTGTGCTGTTTCTAGACCACCCTTTGAAAGGGTCTGTCAGTGACTCTGTTCTGCTTTGGTAACTTAAAAAACTACATGTCAGTGGTCACAAAGCAACTGGAAACAACAACTTATAACAATTATTTTCCAAAAACACCCCCTCTCCTAGTAGGATTCCACTACAAAAGCCAAAGCCTTTGCCCCACGCAGGCTCTCTAGTGAGCTAGCACTGATGGCCCTGTACAGTCATACTACACAACAAAGCAAATAATCAGGACTCATAAGCAAAGAAAGCGAAGTACAGTCCATTTAAAAGAATGTACATCCACTGCTGTGTTGCAATCCATCTTATTATATGCCCAAGAGCTGCCTTACAATACAACCAAACACTTCAATAAATAAACCCAAGGCAGACATCAAAAACAAAAATTCCCCCCATTTTGTAGTTCTCACAGACAAAAAAATGTTCTACAGCAACCCAAGCACCTCCACAGACATGCACATTATTTTCAATGAAAAATTTGCTCATAAAACTCTTTTCCACTACATCCTTGACCAGCTAGAGTTATCAACACTTCTGATGTCCCGAGGGCACCTACAAAAGCAGATGGCATTCTGACTCTATCACATTGCCTAAAACACCTTCTGTTCCACCAGATGATCCTCAGAGAAAATGTACCTCCATTTTGCAGTTCCTTGCTTTTATTCCTGCACACTGACACAACAGCTACTAGGTGGCACATTCTGTAACCCCAGAGCTACAGGTGTTTCTCACTGACCCTGATGGATTCCTCTGCATGTGAAAACAATTTGACTGAATCAACAACAGCATCTGCAGAGCAGTCTGGGGGAAAGAAGAATGGATTAGATGACAAAGGTCTTTTCCAGCCCTATTTCCTAGTGTTCTGTGATGCATATGTGATCACACCATGTAGCACTTCTGCCTTGCCCCCCACCCCCCAAAGGCAGTTGCCTTTCAACAAGCTGGAATACAAAGACAAGGTACCTGGATCCATGGTATCAGGTGCAGATTAGCAAACTGTGGACAGTGACAATTGGATTCTCAGCTAACTGCTGCTTTCAGTCCTAATGGGGAGAGCTCTGCCTGTGTCCTTGAATCAACCCTGGAGGGAAAGAATCCTCTTCTGTGGAGAGGCCTGAATATTTGTCTGCGAAGCCACAACCACAGTTCCAATATATGTATCTGTAGCTCTGCCATAAATCTTAGAGTCTCATGCTATGTAAGGTCTTTGTAAGAATGTTCCTATGGATTACAGTCTCCACTCTGAAATGATAATTTCTGCAATGATCTCAGTGCTGTAAAAATTACTCTTGGTTTACACATTATTTGTAAAATACTTCCAAATCAGAAGACTGGACTCTATGACTGGGTACAAGAAATTATAGCCTTCTAACAGTTTCAAAATAATGATGAGAAATATAGCCTGGGGTAAGAGGAAACTTCCAGATGATCAGATTAAAAATGACAATTCCATTTTTCTTCAAGGGTAAGGAACAAGAATAGCCATTCATCAGGGGAAACTGCTAATCTTCTTAGTTTCAGCATAACCAAAATACTATCTAAATTAAATATGGATGATGTTATTGGATAAACTTTGTACAATACCTTTTGGACTGCCCAAGGGAGTTTATGGTAACTCTAGGAATCATTCTCTGAGATGACCTTCTGCAATGCTTGGTGTAAAACTAGAATTTGGCAGGGTTACAGATAGAGGAGTAAACCTAGTCTGATTCCCCTAATATATTGGCATTTAAGTGTGGACCATAACAAAATCACTTTTCCCCTGACTTTGGGGGAGTCTGGACTACCTGATAAAACAATAGCAAGAGTGGACATACACAGTTCAAGAGTGCCATGCTTCCCTGGCTTACTGCATTTATCAAGGTGGGATGACAACAGTTAATTTTTGAGGGTGTTTCTTCCCCTTTTTTAGACTTACAGTGGTTCTGCAACTGCCTGTTTTGTCCAGCATTGCCCAGTGTTACTAGTTACTCACAAATGCTGAAGTTATCTGATACACAAAGCATATGGGGAAGGGGGAAATTAGGTTTTCCGTGAGTGTCAGCCAAAGCAGAGCCAGTTCTCTCTTGAGGGGCCTTCAGTTTCCTCCTTTTTCCCCCTACTAAATCAAGGAATACTTTGTCAGGGAGACACCAGCCACAAGAGTGTTCAGCAGCTGAACAAGAGTTGCAGGGGGGTGCTCCAGGCTGGTGGTGCTTCTGTCCCTCTGCCAGTTTGCAGCTGCTGTCCCAGGCTGGCAGGCAGGAGGTGATGGGCTCCCAGCAGGACAGGCATGGAAAGGACTCAGCAAGGGCACAGAGACACCCCTGTACAGCAAAGCACAGGGTTACAATACAGAAAGATAAAAAAGGCTGATGAAACTCAGCAAGGAGGAAGGAGGTGGAGGGGAAAAGAGTTGAAGCAGAAAGGGCACTTAGCTGTCTGCCAGCAGAGGCAGCCGCAGCCGGCTGCAATTTGGTGAGCAGCCCCTTCCCCACCTGGTCTGCCCAGAGAGCCTCAGCTGCCCCAGGTCCAGCCATCCCATAGCAAAAGGAGCTGGTTACAAAACTCAGTCACTTCAAAGCCAAACAAAATCCACCCACAAAACAAAAAAAAAAAGCATCCTTTTAAGGACATCTATTTCTATGCTGAGGAGATCTGCTCACTGAAAAGGAGACTGCTTCCTCTGCTGTTAGCATCATGTTAGTAGGAAACATCTGCAGGCATCGTTAGATTCATTTCCAAGCCAGACTGTGTTCAGTGTAGGCGATCTTCAGGCAACATAATGGATAAAAAATGAAGAGGGTTTTGCTGAGTGTGCACACAGCCAAGCATTTTTAGAAAGACTGGTGGTCTTTAGAAAGAAAGGTGGCCAAGTCTGAATGGATTATAACATGATAGCAAAAGCACATCTCTGATACACAGGCCAAAGCTCTGTTAAATTGCAAATCATTGCACAAAGGCTTATGTGAGGAGCAGATTATTGGCTCCACTGCCTTTGACAGCAAAGATATTCAGACAGCAAACTGCAGAGCAACACATGACATTCTCAGGATATGGGAATTCCTGGCATCCCATACATTTCTACCATATAATTCCCTCTTATGCAAGCCCAATACTCACTGCAGAACTTTCTGTTACTGACATTTTCCTTTCCTTTATTCTCTAGTAATTTAAGTTTGGATAATAGGTTTTTGCCCCTCCTCTTCTTAAAAGGCTAAAATCTCAATCCAATAAAGTTCCATCACTGTCACAAGGTTTAAATACTGCAAGTAAGATGGCTAAAAACAAATCCAGCCCCCAAAAATGTGACATATAGCAGTAACTACCTGTTAGACTTTCAATGAAAAACTAACCATCAGACATTGCATTGAAAGTTAGCCTGTGTGAACACAGACACACACAAAGCTCTTTGTAAACCTTTTTTTTTTGTTTTAAAAATTTCTTCCTGGAAAACATGGTCCTTTGTCTATAATACTAAGAAATGTTAATTTGCACTGAGAAGTGTTCCTTCTCATCTGCTTAGCAAAGCTGCATCTATGATTCAAAAGAATCAATTATTGTTGAATTCAGTTTCTGTTGAGTTTTTTTTTGCTATTGTAATTGATTCTTATACTATGTGGATTTTAGTATTAAACTTCATTAAAGCAATTTAACATTGTCTCATCTAATTTACATGTATAACCTACATTTCAAAAATAGGTCTTGTTATCTCTTAGTAAAGACTCATTTCTTGGTTAATTTAACAATGTGACCACTTAAAGATGTATTTTCTTTCACAAAATATGACAGAGTACACATTTGTAAGTATTACTATAAAACAGCAAAAGTGGCATATAATTGAATGTAAACAATCAGAAGCACACAGACATTTTTTAGCATATATACGTTCATCCCAAACTTGATATATTTTGAAAATCAGTCATTCAAATTGAGTATTCACATCCCAATTCAAAGTTTCAAGTGCTGAAGTTTCATAAATAAATAAAACAAATAAAACATTTAAGAGTAGCCCACGAACACATACATGAGATTTAGAGCAAAAAAGGCCAGTGCAACTTGAAACACTTGCCAGACCATAACCTCATGAGAGGGTAAGAATAGCAACATTATGGCAGCACCAAGGTTAGGAAAGTCCTAACCACTGCAGCAGTGGAGAAGAGAGCGAATATTACTTCTGATATGCTGGTAACAACGGCAATAAAATGAATGTAACAGAATCCTGGGTATTTCAGGCAAACCCGTCTGGTAAAATAGAGTGTTTGTCTATGGAATTCCTTTGGTTTGTAACAATGTACAATGTTTTGAGAGAAAGATACACAGACAAAGAAAATAAATACCCTCCAAACTTTAAAATATTTGTGTTTTAGCTGTTCATCTGTTTCACAATTTAAAATGTCTAACAATGGTTGCACGAGCAAAATAACAAATATAAACCAACCACAAATACTGACATCCTACAGATATCTAAATATTTTAAAGATGGAACCAAGACAAAACAAAGAACATCCTTCTGTAGGCCTTCACGATAAAACTGACTGGCAGAAAAAGGGGACTGTGGAACAGCAAGCATCAGATGAAGCACAGTGTCTTCAGCTCAGGAAACTTGGGCAGGTTTGAGGGAATAAGTTTTCAGACTAGGAAATGTTTTACAGAAATCTGCACTCAGTGAAGCCTGTGGCACTCTTATGTAGCGCTCCTTGCTGTCTTACAGATTTTTATTGCTTAACTCCTATCAAGTAATCTGGAAACCAAACAGTAACATTCTCTTGCAGGCTTCATTTCTATCCCTCTACTGTTCCCTATGACTTTTCACCTCACTGCAAGTGAAAAACTGTTACAGGGAGAGCCAAAAACATGGATCAAACAAAAAAACCTAAGAAACCTATTAGTATCCAAACCCGTGCTATGGGGATTGTATTGAAAAGCTGAAATAGGAGGGCACAAAAAGTGAAGATAACATACAGAGAAATAAAAAGTATAAATCTGAACTTAGTTCTGAGGTATCACGTGATTTTTTTTTTTTGTTTGGGTAGCAACAAGCATAGCACAGTGCCATAGTATTTGCCTCTACCGTAAGAGAATAAACTCACTTTAAAGGAAAAAAGAGACAGACGTGTTCCAAAAGCCCCCTAAAACACATCCACATCTTCACAAGTAAAATGCAACTTTCTATTAAAAACATGAAACAGAGCTTTGAAGAAATATTAGCTCTTTTATGGAAAGATCAGAATATGGTAAACTATCTGCACTATTATAAAGCAATCAACTATCAGAAGTATGCAACTATAACTATGAGAAAAGCCACACATGCCAGTGACTTTAATGAAAACTCATACTGGAAATGAGCAAAAAAATCTCTGTAAGAAAGAACATACCCATATGCTTCAAAACATAAGATAGGCCATCTGATACTGAAAGAGTACTATGTCTTTGGCATTTGCTTATTTTATGCCAAAAATTGAAATCTCGGGAGTGACACAATTAATTACCCATTATAAATGTTACAATTTTATAAACTTCTTCTGGTAACCTGCTGTAATATGTAAGGTAAACAAGATGGCTCTACCTCCCAGCTGGAGCCATCCATTTTATTTTTATTATGTACTGAAACAAGGCCCAGAAAAGTAATTTCAGAAGTGTAATGGGAAAGCACTGACGAGATGCTCTCAAAAAATAGTGGACAAAATCTCTTTTTCTCCTTTTTGAAACACTTTTAGTTTTGTAGGTCACAAATCATTCAATGATTTGCTATTGAGCCTTTCTCCCACCAGATGGGATTTCTCAACAATCACCTGAGAAAAATCATGAGAAGACTAAAAGAAACAGAAGAGGCAGCAAATGCCCTTCATGTCAATGAATGAAATTACTCTGCACAGCATAGTAACGATCTTCATAAAACTTAGGGATTTAGATCAGCCTGATACTTTTGTAGCACTTACAAGCAACCTAAAGAGCTTTCCTAATGACTTCATGCTGATCTTAGAACCCTGGCATGACCAGACAGCAGAATAGCTGAGAAGTAGGGATTTTCTACATACTTAACAGACATAGTCTTAGGATATCTTAATATCCTGGCCTTTAGTAACATGATTAAAAAAAACCCCAAACAACAAAAGTCCCAACGAAATAGTAAAATACCTCACCAAATTTATCAAATTACATAGTCTTAAATTTACAGTAGAGATAGAGAGATTAGTCCCTTTTAGATTTACTCCTGTTATTAATTCAGAGCAGCAGACTCTGGCAATGAAATTTGAATTCTCCCTCTAAGTTAGGCAAAAAAAACCCAAACACTTGATTCTATAGTCAGTCCAGTAAATGTTGCGGGCCAAAGCCTATTATACTGACAATAAAAACCAAACAATGTTGCTTAAAGCATATTTCATTTAACTGAGATATAATAACACACCCCTCCTTGTTATTTATTCAGAGAATCGTTACATTTGGAAGGAACCTCTGGAGATCATTGAGTCCAACCCCTCTGCCAAGGCAGGGTCACCTTGAGCAGGTTACACAGGAACACATCAGGTGGCTTTGGAATGTCTCCAGAGGAGACTCCATGACCTCCCTGGGCAGCCTGTTCCAGTGCTCTGCCACCTTCAATGTAGAGAAGTTCTTCCTCATGTGGAGATGGAACTTCCTGTGTTTTAGTTTATGGCCACCACTGAAATGAGTCTGGCACCACCCCACTGACACCCATCCGCCCTTGAGATATTTATATGCATTACTGAGATCTCTCAGTCTTGCCTTCTGCAGACTAAACAGGCCCAGCTCCCACAGTCTGTCCTCATAGGTGATGCCCCAGACCCCAAATCATCTTTGGGGCCCTCCACTGGACCCCCTCCAGCAGCTCCTTGTCTTTCCCGTACTGAGGAGCCCAGAAATGGACACAGCACTCTGGATGTAGCCTCACCAGGGCTGAGCAGAGACAGAGGATCAATCACCTCCCTTTACCTGCTGGCCACACTCTTCCTGATGCACCCCAGGATAACACTGGCCCTCCCGGCCACAAGGACACGCTGCTGGCTCACGATCAACTTGTCACCCACTAGGAGCCCAAGGTCCTTCTCTACAGAGCTGCCCTCTTGGGGGTCAGCCCCCAGCCTGTGCTGGTGCTTGGGGTTATTCCTCCCCAGGCAGAGGACCCTACGCTTACCCTTGTTGAACCTCATTAGGTTCCTCTCTGCCCCACTCCCCAGCCTATCAAGGTCCAGCTGAATGGCAGAACAACGTTCAGGTGTGTCAGCCACGCCCCCCAGTTTTGTCAGGGAAGTTACTGAGAGTACATTCCATTCCTTCATCCAGGTCATTCACAAACAAGTTGGGTAAGACTGCACCCAGTACTGTTCCCCGGGGAACACCACTGACTACGGGCCTCCTACTGGATTCTACCTATGTTATTACCTCTAGACCACAAAAGCTCCCAAATAGCTTGGATATGTATTAGATCAGTAGCCACCCTGTTCTGTGAATTTACAAGGCAGGAGTCTCTGAAGCAGTCATTCCAGAACTGGGCATCAGTTTCTGGAATTTAACGGGGTAGGTAATATTAGACACACTGAATGTTAGACACAATTAAGTTCATTTCCCATGTCATCTCAAATATATTTCTACTGGTACGTGTACACATCACCACAAATTGCACTATCAAATAAATATACAAATATTTCACCTTAGAAAATCCACGTTTAAGAATTCTATTACGCCACTTCCTGCTCAGGTGCACTAGAAGGAAGCTATCCCGCTGCAGCCTTCACATAGCAGTAGTTAAGACTGGCCGCTGACAAAAGCAAAAGCAAACTTGCAGTTGCATGCAACCGCAATAGGCCCTAAATTAAGTCTTTCTGGTCAGCCTGTAAAGGAAGACAATTTTCTCATTTGCAGAGTGAGCCAGGACACCTTTTCATTCACTGTCCAATGTCAAAAGTATCACTCTACACTCCAAACCTTTCTCTTAGGAAGTATATTGCTCTTGAGTGTATTTTGCCTCTTTCTTCCAGCAACCTGTTACCTCTTACAGAACTATAAAGATCCTTGTAAACATCCTGTGATAGCCCATAAACTGCAGACTATATTTGAATTTTGAGACATGCATTTTTATTTGTCAAACTCTTGCACAAACACTTCAAATCAGGTGGTCTTTACTGGTACCTTGATGAAAAGAAAATATAGAGGACAAAAACTACCAATATTTTTATTAAGCACAGAGAATTTTCCTTTAAATTCAATGATGAAGTATTCTAATCCATCTCAGTGGTGACCCCGTGAAGCTGGTTCTTAAAAAACCTGAGGTCATATTTACCTTGCAAACAAGAAAAACCCAACACAGGCTAGATTTGTCAACTTTCTAGAGTATGTTTAAAACCAGAAAGAGTCAAAGGTTTTCAGGAAAGCCTCGGGTAATGCTTCACTGCTTATGGCATTAAATAGGCAAAAAAAAAAAAAAATTAACAGTCTTAAAGTGAAAAGCATGCATGGCACAAGGACAAGTAGGTTTTTAGAATACACATGCTGTGTCTTTAAGCCTGAGACAGGAAGCCAGAGCCCGGACAGGAAAAGTTCTTAGCAGAATTCACTTAACTGAAGCTCTGCCAGTTTATAATTAGTGACCTCACTCATTATGTTTTGTTTTTTCTTTTTAAATCTTAACCAGACATTTGTTTGACCAAAAAAAATTTCCATAATTCTGTACACCTAGCAAACAAAATGAAACTAGAAGACGACTTTCTTGTATTATGCCAAGCTAGAAGCAAGATAAAATTAATGTGGAAAGTCGTTATTTCAGTACATATTCTAGTATTATAAAAATCTGTGAGATATTCGGAGAATGTGTATTTCCCCCCACCCTCTGAATAACAGCCTTAACATAAATGAGCTGAGGCCCAGTAACAAGGCTACTAGTTCACATACTTACAGCCCAAGTGATCTATAAATCATTTACCTTCACATGGAAAAAGAGATTAAAATAACTATGGCATCATTTTAAAAGAAAGGATGAGGATCACTGGGAAATATGCGGGAAAAGAAAGGATTGTCACTGTGGAACGAGGAGGAACAAGCATAGAACTCAGATTATTCAAACATAGTGCATAATTTTTTGGAAAGTCTGGAGATAAAAATGAAACAGAAAGTGCAACTGATTCAGCAGTGTCAACGACTGAAGCTGCAGGTCATTGTGCAATAAAAGAGTCAGTGCACTACAAACACTGGGAATTGCATGCATGGAGAAAAAAAACCTGTAAAAGTAAGAAGGAAGTGAATTTGCTGCATGCTGCAAGTATCTGCAAACATCACCTGACCAGACTGAGCAAGCAATGCATAGCAAAGACAGCTACAGATCTTGGGCTGCTAATCTTTGAAACCAGAGTGATCTTTACAATCTGATAGGCAAAACATTTAGAATTTTCAAATTATTCAGGCACAGCACACACTTCAATTTAAACTTGATCAAAATTTGAGACACACATAAATTAAAGCAGCCCAAGGTTGCAATTGACATTGGGATGGACAAACCTCACGTGGGGCAGTTCAGGGGGCTGCCATCACCAGAGGTCATGCAGAGGGAGGGAGGGAGGAGTGGGTCACAACTTCCAACTGCGTCACAAGGCTACTCCGTTCTACAGACAAGGAAGGTAGGGCAGTGAGCACAGCCCAGTCCTGCATGGAGACACCAAAAAGCTGGGCCTTTCTGGTGCCAGTCAAAGAAACATAA
The DNA here is from genome assembly GCA_013398955.1 of Callaeas wilsoni. Lineage (NCBI taxonomy): Eukaryota > Metazoa > Chordata > Aves > Passeriformes > Callaeidae > Callaeas > Callaeas wilsoni. The sequence goes on along the minus strand of VWPU01014802.1, from coordinate 69,265 downwards.
CTGTAATCTAGGAAACTCACTGAGGGAAAAGAAAAAAGGGGGAAAAACAAAAAAGAAATTTCCTTGCCATAGTGGAATACATATTGGTGCAGTAGGAGCAAATAAGCAAGCAAGTAAGTTCGCACTGCGAACTGTGTGAGTTGTCTTTAGCACCTTTTTAGCTTTACAAGGATAAAATTAAGAAGTCTTCAGACTCTAGAAAATCTCACAGGTGCTAATGTCACCCCTAAGTTTGAGAAACAGCAAAACCAGTTTAGGAAATCTCAGAAGGTCATAGCTGCTGGATTAGATAAGCCTCACCAAAAAGCTGTGCTGTGACAGATCAGGAGAGTCACTTGGGCACTGGTTATAGGAATTGATGGGGAGGCGACACTGATGCAACCCCAACCCAACGGAAGTCTTATGTTTCCCCCTGTAAATACACTTGGACCACTGCTGTTATTTTTTCAATAAAATTTTGGCTCTTACACTTGGCCACCCAATTTTGAAGATACACAACCTCCAGCCCCTCCAAAAAAACACAACACAAAATCACCACCAGCACAACCACGCTGCACATCTGCAACCAATCTCTACAGGTTGCTTGAAATCAAGTACAAAACCTAATCATAAGGGGTAAAAGAGAATAAATGTTTTTGAGACTGTCAGCAAAACAACGAATTATTCTTTAAGGGTAACAACCACTGGAAGATGACAAAAGCAAGGTATATGAATAATTGAAAAGTACATGAAGAAATTCACACACTATCAAACTAAAATTACTTTTCAAGTCAAAGGTCTGCCTTGGGCCCCATTCTAGTCAGTACTTTCTAATCAAGACTTGGATAATGGAAGAGAAACTATACTCATGAATTGAACAAATAACATCAAATTGGAAGGACTGCCAATGTTTAGAAGGGGAGCATCACATTTCTAAATTATATTGCTGAATTTGAAAGACAGCTTGAAAAGAAATATTTTATTGGTATAGAATAAAAATAAAACATGCATTAAAAATATGGAATAACAGACTGGAGCAGAACACAGGAAAGTTTATTGGGTTATGTAACCAATCATGAAGTCTATGCCCATTAACAATGTTAATATATAAAAGAAAGCAACACCCAATTCACATGCACATTGATATGGAAACTTTACACGTGCAAATGATAATACATTCTACTAAGTATCTGCTGAAACAAACCAATTTTGAGAAATGTACCTAAAAAGAGATACTTTGGACTGTTCACCGCAGATCAACAAAGCCAAGAGATTTAAAAATAATATGTAAGAGGAAAGATTAACAGAGTAGGGTCTTTTTAGTCCAGAAGAAGTAAGTATGGAGACCCGACAGCTGTTCTACAGCATGTGCAAGTCAGATATTAATTGTTTGTTGGAAGAACCACTACTGAATGGCATTGGCTGGACCTGCACCTACTAGATATACTGGGGAAAGAAAAGAAGTGGACTTTTCAAATAAAAGCAGTATGAAATGAGAGTTAGAGATGGTTTAATTCCCATTATGGATGTATTTTAGGAACAGATCATGCAATCTCTGTCAGGGAAAACAAATGCTCAACTGTGCCTTAGTACAAGACTGGACTAAGATGATCAGCATCTCCTTTAGCCCAAGCTGTAGCCCTAACAAAATCTCTGAGGTTGAAAAATAAATTCTGCTTTCCACATGCATAGTTCCAGTTTCAATGCTATTGTATTTTGAACGAAGGCCAATATTTATTGCTTCATTGACATGTTGTTCCACACCAGCTCTTCAACTTAAGATCTTTGGTATTTCTAACTGGAGGAAACATGTTGGAGTAACAGGCTTACTATAAACAAGTACCATCTTGCTACCTTGAAGGTATTGGTAGAAATCAGCACCTCTTAAGACAGAGCTAATATGGGCATTAACTCCCTAAGAGATTTAAACCTACTCTAGAACAGACACCACAGAATTCCCACCTGGTAACAACAGCTACTTAAAAAGTCCTAATTAATCTCTCAAATTCTCCAAATCTGTAACAAAGACTGGAAGGCTACATGTCCAAATAATCAAATGATTCAAGCATGACTAATACTTAACAAGGTCTGAATACAGTTTACAAGCTCAATTTGACTATTTGCTGAGGTAGATGGGAGATTCTCAGAACTAAGTCCCTCTTTTCCCTCCAAAATCAGATTTCCAGTGCTGAAAGTCAACAAGTAAAAACTATTCCAATTTTGGTTCCTGCAGTTTATGTAGGATGGCATGACACATTAGAAAAAAACACTTAGTGAGAGCTGATGATCATGTTGTATTTAACCACCAAACAAACAGCACTGCAGAAGCACAACCAGATTATTCTTGGAGGTGCACATTAAGGTATGTTGGGGAATGGCAAGTTGAAACCAGTGAAATGCTGACATTAGGTTTAAAAAGAGTTCACAAAGAGGTAAGTCAAGCACTGGAACAAGTGTTCACAAACGGTGTGGGATTTTCATCCTTGCAAATATATTAAACAAGCCCTAAGCAACCTTCACAAGGCTATCAAAATGTATGATGAAAAGCAAAACAAAAACCCCCAGAACTTTAGGCACAAGATTGAATCACATAATTTCTTTCAATAACCAAATACAACCCAATATATCCTGTTCTTTGGACTAACTGCTAGATCTTGGCAATTATTCTTATTATAGAGCTGAGTAAAGAATAGAGACATATCTACCTGTTAAATACTGCCTTTCAAAATTTGTTTAGCCTCTATCTGCCTATGACCTGCTATCACATTATTCTAAATGAAGTCAAAAGGCAACTTCCTTCAATCAGTTCCAAAAAGTTATGAAGACTAATGGCCCAGGCCACATTTTGCTGGGTCTGAATTACAAACTTCTCATCTGAGGCAAAGGTTTGAGTCAGGTACCTTCATTGTTATCATCCACAGGGACACAGCTGCCAATGCAAAGAACGGAAATGGCTAAAGGACATAGTCATTAAAAAGGCTCTGTATTGGCTTAGTTGAGATATAAAGCAATCCTTCCACTGCTCTAAGAGTTCAGAGGTTTCTACGTTCATATATTACATATTACCAGTATTTGAAGAGGCTGCTTAGTGAACACTGATTGCAGCTATGGAGGGGTAGCAGATTGGTCTATTGCATGAGGGTTATGGGAACTCAGAGATTGTTAATTAGGGGGCCTCAGAGTTCTCTCTGTATCTCTACTCATTGTAATAAGGGCTTTTGCTCAGTGAAGAAATCAGCTTTGGTAACTCTCCTCACCACTTTACCACCTATTTCTTGGAGGAAAAAAAAGAAAAAAATAAACCTAGGGCATGTTTCAGTAAGCAGCAGTGCCAGTTTCAAGACCCTGCTTTGCCCAGCTGCCTGCTGGTTTCAGCCCGTGCTCAGCCCCTTTAAATAGGCTGTCACAAATTAAAGGATATGGACAAGAACAAGCAGCCAAAACCATGGAGTGATAAGCGGGACAGATAGAAGGAAAAAAGGACATTGTGCAAGCAAGTGTAGGGAAGCACTTCAACTTAATGTTTAACCACAGTACTTAATAAGGGGGAAAGTATAGCTGGCTTGGGCATGGTTGCCTAATAGAAATCTGCGGCTGTATTTCTCCTTCTCTTCAAGAAAGCAGTATAGAATGAAGATTTTGAAGAGGCTGCATACAACAGACTGAATGAAACTGAAGAAGAGACTTTAAATTTCCCTTACTTTTGCAGAACTTCACAGCCTTGACAATGCAAGGAAAAAAAAAAAAAAAGCTGAGTGTTTGTGAGACCTTCTGTCTTAAAATCTATTTGCACTGAATCTCCCTGCAGGTATCTTTCCAGACTACAGCTCAGCCTGACACATTTAAAATTAAAAAGTCTCTCTGGTGATATGCTAGTCTATAGACAATTGCAACAAAAACAAACCCCACAAAAAGATCACAACAAAACAAAACAACCCAAATCCTTTTTTTTTAAAGGGGGAAACAGCAATTTAAAAAAATCCTCATACTTCTCTTGCATTCATCAAATCCCTTATGCCAACTGAGCTTTCACATCCAAGACAAAGTCTGGAGTTTGTGCTGCAGAGATCTACCAAGGAATCATATTAAGTCCACCTCTATTCTAGTCCTCAGCTGAGATGGAGGCTAAAGGAAGAAATTACAAATGGCAAAAGCAAGCCCCTTATTAGGATGACCTCAGCCAAAGTTTTAATAACCAGCCTACGCAGTTTTTCATTGTCAGCACACTCAGGCATTCAGGGAGGCGTAACAATCTGCACGGGTCTTGGTGGGAAGAGCAGAGGTTGCCAGAAGGAAGTGTTTGGAGGGCACATTACCAGAGCTAGGCTATGTGTACATGACTGAAACATAAGCTGCTTTTCTGCAAGCAAGCTCTTTTAATAGGAATCCAGTTTATTTATTTATTCAGAAGCAGATGGCATCCTCTCAAGATGTTATGCAGAACATGACACACAAAACAAGTATTTTCATCTGAGCATATTTTTTCTAATCAACTCCCTGCTATTCATCATTAAGTGACAAACAAAAATTTAGTCTCCAGAGCCTGATAATACTCTAGGCTAACTGAAGCTAACTCAGGATATAGCAGTAAGTGATGAAATGTAATGACTTGTAATGCACTGGAGCACAGACTAGATGACCTCAGTGTCTTTTGACTTAAAATGTTATATTAAAAAAGCATCCCAACTGCGGGAAAAAAAAAATTACAAATAGCAGCCTCCATGCTGACGAGCACATTTGACAGACAAACCCCATGACCTATAGTTACTCAGAAGTGCCTAACGCAATTTTTTGTATTTATACATAGGAGAACAAAAGGCAAGAAATCTTGTCAGAAAGTGTTAGTAATACTGCCATGCAATCACTGCATTGTAGGATTCTGTGTGACACTGCTGATAGCTTTCATTGGAAGTTTTTATGTAATTCCTGCTGAATCATGACCTTTAATCTCCATTCATCGCAAAGCCTAAGCAACCACCACAAAGACTTGTAGAAGGGTATCATGCTAAAGAAAATGTTATCACTTCATGCAGACAAAATGCAATTTAGAAGGAAGTCAAGTACTATCAAATACTCCCCTCTCTCCTGACCCTTCCTACTCCACATCTCAACTCAGAGATGTGCCACCTTCGATAGATACTACATGTTTTCCTTTTAGTAGAGAAATCACATATATCCAAGTGTATGGATGTAGTGAGGTTCACTTGCCACACAATAGTACAATGCAGTACACCAAAAGTGAGTCATCCTCTCATTATGGCCTCATACAACACATAATTGAAATATAAGGGACTCCCACAAACTAAAGTAATTTTAGAATTTTCTGCAGGAAGAATGTGCACGGTCCTAATATTTTCTAATAATTTAACAATTTCTTGGTTTTATGTTTAAATAAGAGCACACTGAAAGAATACTAATACCAACTCAAGGAATTTGTAGGTTATGCACTTTACCAAGATGGTTCAAATTCAGCAGCCACTGAAATCACACTGAACTTCTAAGGTCCTCTTCTCTTCCTGCCAGAGTTTCCAGTTTCTTTTCAATGCCTCCCCTGCACCCCTACCTGAGATCATCAGCTTCCACTCTCTGTGAAAGCAGGTCCTTCCCACTCCTCTCCCCTATGCCTTTCATTTCTTCCATTGGCAAGGCAAAGGAAGGGAAGGACTTGAGAATCTGGACTGCACTTGGTCCCATCTCTTTGGGAAAGGGCAGAAGACTCCAAGTATGGATCCTCTGGGACCAACTCAGTCTGTGACCTGACTATTGGGATGAACTATGGAGTTAAAGATGGTAAGAAAAAAAAAGGTTGTATCTTTTCTCAAACTTACTGCATCACAAGCTAACTTATACCCAAAGTTCTCATGATCAAGAATGATAGAATTTACAAAATCGTAGTTGTATTACGAAGAAATTTTTGTCACGTTCTTTCTGTTATATTTATAAGGGTAAATTGAGTAGGTATATCTAAACTAGTTACAGTGTGAACATTCCATTTCTTACCAACTACTTACTCTCACTTTACTTTGTTGAGCCTAAGTACAGGTAAGAGAATAAAAGCTAAGTTTTAAATGTCTGTAATTCTTATTTTTAAGAGTTTGGGCCATTATTATTTGGATGATTTTGCCCAAATCAAGTTTCCTTGTGAAGATTAACCTGCATTATTACTTTCCCCCTCTGCTATTATCCAGAATGCTGAAGAGACTTAGCAGGTACCTACGTATCATTGGAGGTTGGAAAGGAACACTGAAAATTCAATTTTTCGTATTTGTAGTTTTTCTTCCGTAGTTTTTCATACTGAAGACAATTTCAAAGCATTGCCAGCCAGCCCGATTTTGTGTTCTCTGTCCCCTTTCTGGAAAGAGACAACAGCTGAGATAATGACTGAGCTCCAAAAGCTCTATATGAAAGAGCTACCAAGCTTCGATTTCCCTCTGTAGCCTGGCTTTCCCACAACTAATCCCATGGAAATGCAGCCAACTAGCAGCTCAACACTAGTGAAAACCTAGCAAACCAGCAGGTAAGGGCTATTCAAACCTGTCTGCACTTCTTAACTTTTTCCTAAAAAACTCCCAAACAAATTCTGAATGTGCATCTCATGAGATACTAAGATTTAAAAAAAAAGAAGAGTTTGGGGACCGGGCCTCCTGCCTTTAAGTCAGTAGTAAATCCCATTTGCTGGGCCAGAGATTTCCTGTGTTTTCAGAGATTAACCTGGTTACTGTTTGTGAGTGTGAAAAAAGATATAGTTGGAGAAACGAATGGTTACAGTAAATTATGTAACTTATCTATAAAAATGTAATGAATGAGAAAATAATTCCTTCACGGAATTGGAATGATGCTGCTGTTCTTTCCAGTACTGTAACTGAAAAAGACAAACCCAACATTAACAAAAAGCATTTCCCCCCTTATCTACTGTAACTGAGAAATACTGAAATCAAGGTAGTCACTTTTTGGCTTTAGTCTTTTATTTTATTCCTGATAAGAATAAAAACTAGTTGGGATCCCTGTGCTAATTAGAAATATCACAATTTACTGTGGTTCTAAAAATTCAGACGTGAAGGAGGACATTACACCCTCCATGAAGGGAAGACTAGAGTAACAACCCCATTTTCATCCCTTCCTCTAAGGGACTTTACCCTAACTTTAGATATTCTTTCCATGAATGCAGATGTTCTGTCAACAAAATTTCAATTGCATATTTTTCTTCATAAATCTTCAGCTTCCTACATCACATTTTAAAACATACAAATTAATTTTAAACAAATCAACTAAATGCCTAAGCATTAGAAACTTCATCACTGACACAGTACCACAGATTCACAGAATACCACATTGGAAAGGACCTCAAGGATCTTCTGGTCCAACCTTTCTTGCAAAAGCATGGTCTAGATGAGATGACCTAGCATCCTGTCCAGCTGGTTCTTAAAAGTGTCCAATGCTGGGGAATACACCACTTCCCTGGGGAGATAATTCCAGTGGCTGATTGTTCGCATTGTGAAAAATTTTCCTCTTGAGACCCATCTCCCCAGGAGCAACTTGTATCCATACATTACCCCTCATCTTCTCCGTATGACTCCTTGTTAAAAGGGAGTCTCCATCTTCTATGTAGCCACCCTATAAATACAGGGACATGGTGATAAGGTCTTCTCTGAGCCTTCTTTTCTCAAGGCTGAACAAATCCATTTCTCTCAGCCTTTCCTCACATGTCAGGCTGCCCAGGACTTTGATCACCTTTGTTGCCCTTCTCTGGACCTTCCCCAGCCTGTCCACAGCTTTTTTTGCATTGTGGGGGCCAAAACTGAACACAGTATTCCAGGTGCAGCCTGAGAAGTGCTGATTAGAGAGGGACAATGACTTTTCCATCTCTGCTGGTGATGCCCTTGTTGATGCAGCCCAGCAGCCTGCTGGCTTTCTTTGCGGCAGGAGCAGCACACTGCTCACTCAGACTGAGCTGTTTGTCCACCAAGACTGAACCCCAGGTCCCTTTCCACAGAGCTGTCCCTCAGCAGGGTAGATCCCAGCCTATGACACACTCCTGGATTATATTTTCCTTACACAGGACACCAGGCCAGACTGTCATGCATTAGTTTCTTTAGGAGGAGGCTGTAGGAAACCATTTTGTAAGCCCTGGAGAGATCCAGGTAAACAATGTCACCGCTCACCCCCCGCACCCACTGAGCAGGTTACTTTGTCATAGAAGGTGGTCAGGTTTGTCAAGCACGATTTGCCCTTAGTGAATCTGTGCTGGCTCTTCCAAATTACATGCTTCATCTGAACTGTGATGGCTCCCAGCAGGACTCAATTCATCACTTTTCCAGGCTCCGAAGTTAGACTGACTGGCCTATAGTTTCCTGGATTCTCCTCTAAGCCTTTCCTTTAGATGGGGGTGACATCAGCCTTCTTCTAGTTTTCTGGGACATCTCTGATCTCCACAACTTCTCGACTTCTCTAAAAGTATGGAGAGTGGCCTTGTGGTGACGTCAGCAGCCTCCTAACACCTCTGATGGACAGTGACAGGGCTCATCAGTGTGTATGGGTCAAATTCCTGTGACAGGTCACACACCAACTCTTCCTTCACTGATGGAGGGTGTGTGTTTGCATCCACCTGGATTTTCATTCCCAAGGCCAGGGGCCCAGCAGTGCTGGTAAAGATGGTGGTGAAGAAAGTGTTGAGAACCTCTCTGCCTTTCCAGCACTGCTGGTGACTGTTCACTTCTCCTGTTTAACAGTGGGCCAGTATTTCCCTTCTGTTTCTGTGTGTTGTTTTCTTACCTAAAGAACCCTTTCTTGTAGTTTTTGACATCTCTGGCCAATTTCAATTTGAGCTGAGCTTTTGCTTGTCAAACTGCATCTCTGCACACCCTGGCAATGTTTTTGTAGTTCTCACTGGGTGTCCATCTGCTTTTCCATCTATGGTGCACTTCTCCTGGCTTTGAGCAGACTCAAAAGCTCACAGTTAAACCAAGGAGGTCTCTCCCTACTTCCCTCACCTTTAAAGGACATGAATGGTTTTTGTGCTTCCAGGAGAGTGTTCTTGAAAACCTCCCAGCACTTGCTGTCTCCTTTATCTTCCATGGAAGCTTCCCATAGAATCCCTCCCAACCAAGCTCTGAGCAAGCTTCCTTTAGAAGTTTCCTCTTCTAAAATTTAAAACATTTGTCTTAATATTAACCTTCAGTGTGTTCAGCAGGATCCCAAACTACAATATTGTGGCCAGTGCAGCCAAGGCTATCAGTAGCAGAGATATTACAAAGCAGTACTGCATTTAATTTGTTGATTTGTTCAAAACAGTCATTTCACAGTACCTAACAGATGTAAATGAGACTCATCTGAGGTACAACAAACACTGGGCAGAGCAGCTCTAGGATTTCACAGCAATTTCTGAAAAATCTAAATTAAAAGAAACTTAAATAATATAAACCAATTTGCCTACCTAACTTCACCCTCTACAAAAACATTTTACTCCTAAATGAAGTCACAATATGATTAGAGCAGAATTACAAGAGTATCTGTGAAAACTGGAAATATACCAAGGAATTTACTGACCTATAAACAAGGTCTGTAAAAGCACACAAAGATCGTATAACAGTTCATATCATCCTGCAACAAACAGAAATCCTCTTGAACTGCTGAGGATTGCCAGGGATGCTGGAGTATCTCAGTTTTCCAAAGGTTTCAACAGCCTCCCCAAGGGCCTTCCCTAACCCTGACAGTGCTGCCCAACTCACTCCTGTGCAGGAGAATCTAAAATTGCCTCAGAATACTGGATTTTTCTTTTTAGCCTTCAAAGAGTATGAGGTCTATCCAAAGAGTATATGTAGTAGTTATAAGAGATAGGATAATATTTAAGTATAATAAAAAACTCCAATACATAAAAGACTGAAATGTTTGAAAATGTGATCACTGAATTTGACTGAGTTGTTAGAAGATCATAGTATAGCTAATGCTGATACTGGCTAAGTACTAAAATATTAGACAAAATTACAAAAGGAAAAGTCAGGTCAATATCAGGTCAGGTTAATATCAGGGCAACTACAGACCCACTGACTTTTATACAGCTTTATCCTGAAATAAATGTTATTTATTATTATTCCCACCCTTTTTAACCTGAACATATGTGAGTATTTGTCCAATTTGTACTATAGTAGCCTATAAGGTTTGTAATTTATAATACACAATAGTGTGGTGAAAATTTCTTCATATTACACTTTAACTGAAAAGACTCTAGAATTTATTACTGTTTTTTTTTAAATTGTGTATTACTGACATGCCTAAAACATTCAACAGAGAATGGACTACTCCTTAACATGTCATGCACTGATCACTACTCTACAAATATACCTTATTAAACTATAAAATGACATGTCAAACTGGACTATGCCAACAAAACAGTAGCAGGGAACCCTTAACTATTACAAGATATAAAGGAGGAACAATGATTCCTTGAAGATGACCACTGTGCCAGAGTAAAACCTAATACTAGAAAAAAGAAAGGACTTCAGAGCAAAATAACATATTGTAAGAAGTTAATTTTTTTCCTCAAACCTTCACAGCAAGCTGAAAAATAAGGATCGGTGGGCAATACTGATTGTTTTGGCTTGTATTACTTTATCAGAAGACTTAGTGCTCAGCCTTTAATGTTAGCTAGTTACATCTGTATTTGGAAATGCAAAAAGAAATCCGAATTCAAAGCATCGCCACTTTTCCATGAGGCCAATAATCGTAACAGATACCTAAAACCACCGATCTAAAGAATTAAAAAGAAGCACAGCATTTATTTCTTATGTGTCTTATAGGTACTCATACCTGAATAATTTTACTCATTGCTTTCGAAGCTGATTAAACATAATACAGTTGTTACTTTTTACTTTTTCTTTAGACCACCAAAAGGGTTGTTGAATATAGCATTCCAGAAAGAGAAAGCAAATCCTTGAAATAAACATTTCCTCTGATTCTTAAGAGCAGGAACTAAATCAAGTTCAGAAAACCCTAATTTCAGAGTATTTCTTTCAGAATAGGTCCTGGCTCCTGATCCATAGTTTGGGCAAGACCTCCACTTCCTATCATTATGCTATATGATATTCCTATCATGATGCTATACGATCATTTGAGAAAACCCATTCTCTCACTATAGAGTTATTACACAATACGTATTTCTTATCAATGGTAAGATTTCAAATTTGTTTACTTTTTACCATTTTTAAATGGAAATCTTTCCACTTCCTACAAGGACATGGAATAAGAAAGGTTTAAATTTCCTTCTTTTCTCCCTCTCACCAATTTAAAAAGTTTTTTTTCCACTGCTGCATTGTCTGTGCTCAGAAAGATCATTTGCAAAAACACCTCCCGAACCTGACTGACTATATAGGACCCAATAAAGCTAATGGAACAAAAAGCACTATCAATGTGCAAAGAAACAAGAAAACTAAATGCCCCACCAGCTTTCAATAATAGCAATCAAAGATGTAACTTGTGTTTTGTATAAACGTTTAAATATTTAAAACAGGTTTTCAAGCTAATTGCCTACCCATGCACAGAAGGTAAAAACAGATTATTCTCTAAAGAATGTAGAATAATCTATCATCCTCTCTATTCAGAAACTGAAACAGAAAATCACAAACCACACAGTAAGTTGTTTGAAATACCCATTATGACCATATTCAGTTTGCCTGCTTGTACTAATATAAGAAAAAAAACACTATCTTTGAATGCCTTGGTGAAAGGGTGTTACCCTGCACTGCCACAAATACATCTTCACACATGTACCAACTCTGAGAGAAGCCCTGGCAGGATATTCTTTCTGTTTGCTGAAAATTGTTTTTAAATTAGCTGTCAATAAATGTTACATCTGGTAAAATAAGCACTAGCTTTGCATTTTCTGTTGCTTTCAACTCATTCCTGTATTTCTCGAAAGTGCCCACTGAATTTGAAATCCATCCAGAAAACCAATGGATGAGGGGAGAATACAACGCAATAATTCTGTTTACACTGGATGGGGTTTTGAGCTGCCTATACCAAACCAAAAGAGGATGAAGACAGTCAGTGCTCTTCACGTAGAAGCACTTTTTTTTCTAACATGACTGTTTTATAAATTTCTATAAGCAAGTTTTGTAAAGGAAGGGTGCTTCAAATACGGATGTCAGCAGGAACTCAACCAGAGCTCTATCTTCTCACTGCTTTTCCAGTGCCTATCTTGGTGCCCTAAAGGGGCAATGATTAGAATCTCTGAACATGTGCACAGTAAAAAGCTAATGCTATAAATAATAGTTAAGAGAATAATTCCAAAAATAATACTGGCTAACGATGTAGAAAAACATATAAAAATGACTGAATTACAGTTTTCAGATAAGTCACAAAACATTTCCTTACTTCTGAGGAAAGAGAACTCACATTCTTTGTAAAACTATACCATTCCTATAAATACTGTATATTCCCATTATCCTCATAAATGCCTAATTTTTTTAAAAAATGGCCATTACCTCCCTCTCTTGGACTCAAACATGTTTTAGCAAAGAGTTCTTAGGACTAAATGGAAGCTATAACTAAAGCTGTATCTAAATCTTTCTCTTTTGAATTTGACACTCTTTGATTTCTCTAGATGTTGCCTTGTCTTATTCATTCAGTTCCAGAATAGAAATTTCCAATTACATCAGTCATTATTTCATCATGTCTATAATTTGTTTCTTCTCCAAAATATTTACTGTATTCCCTTTAGACACAGGATTTTTTAACAAATTACTTAATATCCTCTTTGTTCCCATTGTACCAGCTTTCAGCAATGGTTTGGCCTAGATTCCCCAACTGTGTATGCACTGGAAGTACTCTGGGACACATCGCATAGGGACCTTGCCAGCCAGTTACTCCATTCCCTCTCATTCTAGCCCATCTTTCAAACCAAGGAATCCAAGCTGAAATCCAAAGGACAGCAGTGCTAAGGCATGGAAGACACTGTGCCACAGGAAGACAACATGTTATCGACTGATCCATTACACACCAGGCGTGACAGAAGAGTAATAACAAATGTGTGTGACAAACAGAGAAACTTTCAGAGCTTCTTTAGTCCAATATTAGGCTAACTCTTCTTGGAGTTGCCCTTAGCAGTGTTTAGGCAATCCTATCTGCATCCCAGACTAAAAATTCTATTCAGGAGCTGGCAAGAAAACTGTTCAGCCAGTTCCACTTATCTTCCTGCTGTTCATCACTTCACTTAGCCTCCTGCTTTAGGTATGTCCCTCTGAAATTTCTGTTTTCTTGTACCTTAAGTAGTGAAGTGTTCCTCTGCAAGTTTTGTACCTTTGCTGCTCACTGCAATACTTTTTTTTAAAAAAGAGATCACTAAATATAAATAAGCACAGATCCCACTGTCAACCTTGTGACACAACTACAATGAACTACTAAGCCTACTCTGTTCTCCATCTTTCCAGTCAGTTTCAGAGCAGTCGTTTGAAAAAAACTTTCTTACTTTCTTTAGTTGCCTCTTTCAAGGAATATTTTCAAAGAAAATAGACGACAGCCTGTATTTCTTTATCCATGTTTCAATGAGATGTTTAAAGAACTCTTAATACAACAGTACGATGCTGTCCTTCCTTCTCTTCTTCCACATTAAATTTTAGTACTTCCCAGTTTTCAGATGCATTTAAATTTAAATATTATAGTTCAAAGTGCCAATGTTTATGATTTACCTTTGTTTCTTAAAAGCATCTAAAACATAATACAATTTAAAGCATTTTAAATTACAAATATTTACTAAAAAACAAAAGCTTTTTTATGTATTCTAAGATTGAAAAAACAGTTACTAAAGAAGAACTAAGTGTTTGATAATTTGTGGCCTAATGCATTTCAGTGTGTGTTCTTAAAGAAGTTTACAATATAAATGTTATGTAGAGCAGACAATTTAGATATTTTTGTTTGTAAAAAAATGCATACAGTATTACACACATATGGCTTCTGTATTTATTCTCTTTTAAATAACAGTACTTCACTGTATTATTATCAGTAACTCACAGCAGCAGCTTCAGATCATGGTTATGCCATGTTGAGTACTGAAATTTCTCTGGCTGGGTAGGAAGTAGAGTTATTCCAGGGCAATGTAACATATATATGTATACATAAAAATAAAAGGTATTTTTATGAACACCTGTAACATTCAAGATTCTATCCAGCTGTTATCTCAACAGCTGGTCTTAAAAACACTTGGTTTTGAATCTTTGTTTTGCATCTTCTTAAATCTAACTATTTTCTCTCTTTCATAAGCAGTGGTGTAAACAAATTATTTCAGAGTTTTGTCTTAATTGTATGATATTTTATCCCACCTGTAACAGTCTCCCTGTGAGGATGTTTTGTTGACTTTATTTTACGTAGACAACGTGATCTAGGCAAATCTTCCACAAATCACATTACAGTTGTTTTAGAGGAATTTTTTTAATGAATTTTTGCATTAAGCTATTAAGATTAATCTTCTTTTCAAGAGAACACAGATTCATGAAAGTTGCCTTAGCAAACATGCATTCCATCCACTTCACAGGTTTAACAGAGATGGGAGATAAAACTTTTAAAAAAATTGAAACAGCAAGAGACATAAAAAATGGCTGGTTACTCTACCAGGCACAACTGCAAAAAGCACTGCACGAGTGTTTCTGATTGCACTTCACATTTCAAAAGCTGCTCTGAAGTTCTACAATGTGGACAATGTTGAATAAAAAAAAAAATTATCTAGCTCAACATTTTTGTTCTATCATTCGGTCTGATCTTCAACACACTCTCTGTGCAGATGTATGCAAAGTAGGTTGAAAGGGCGCCTTGTAAACAGAGGCTCCGCTTCATTGTGCTTCATCTTTCCTAAGTTTTGGCACAGCAGGTGTGACAAACCTGTCCTCTGAATTTACTTTTGTCTCATGTTGGCACATGTGCTGTAGAAGAACGTAATGGCAGATCATTACTGACCCCACCTGAGCAGTCAGTCAGGAGAGATTGAGACTCCAGATCCTCAGCTCGTGTAAACTGATGTAACATCAGAGGAACTGCACAACTACGAGCTTTATGTTCACCAGTGGGCTACAGGTGTAATACAAATTCCAGTGAGAACAACACAGGAGTTTTTCTAGCAACTTAGGCCAAGGTTTTTATGTCCAAACTGAGAATTTATTGGGAAATTTCTTACCCTTTTCTCTTAAAAAAAAAAAATTATTCAGAGTTTCCTTTAAAGGTTTTTCAGGGAGAGAATTAAGAAAGGAAAAAAGTATGTGTCAGTCTCCCTCCCCAGGGACACATCCTCTACTTCACTGTCACTTCCACAAGGCTGATAAAAATAAGCCTGCCCTTAAAGGAGCAGTTGGTTAGGCCATACATATATGATTAATCATATATATATATATAAAAATATATCTCACATACCTGTGACTGGGGAAAGGAATGAGACCACTCTTTTCAAAGTAACTACATTTTACACTTGCTCAGCTGTATTAAAAGTCTATACTAATGTAGCATCCAACTGAGACATCTGCATTCTGAGTACTGGAGAATGGCAGAAGGCAGAAAAGGAAAGAAACCAGTCACTTATACCTTACGTTTCTCAGGAATAAAGCCTTAAAACTAAAGGAAACTGCACTTAGATCCTGATTATCATTATTATTATAATAAGCTGTTGACATGAACCAATATGGTTCTAAAGATGAGATTTTCACAGTAAGTTCTCAACACTGGAGCTCCACGTAAAGTACACAATAATGTGTACTATAAACTGCAGAAGCAATAGGGCGGGGGAATGTTCCACATGACATAGACCATGCACTCTACCATCTTGCTTAAAACTTTTGCATTTATACTAAGCCAGAAAATATGGATAAACAAGAAATTGGCAACAATTCCGATTATTTTTAGTTAAGAGTAAAGAAGTTGAAGAATATGACTTTGTAAGACAGAAGGGAAAATTGATGTTAGGTTAAAATGTTGCAATACAGTGCATAAGGGACATAATAACGTGCATTCTTAAGAAATAAAATCAAAATGGAATTCAACTTCTGGAGGAAAAAAAAAAATCTAAAGGTGTCTTTAAGCTTGATTAAATGAAAACTGCTTTACTCTTTAATGGTATGCTAAATGGACACACAACCAAAGATAGAAAATTACATACTTCTGCTTTTGAAAAAGAAGTTTAAACAGTACTTTTAGAAGTTAAGAGGGCTTTGCAAAGGACTTTAACCCATTTCATAGGCTTTTGTTTGCACTAATAAAATATTTGGTTGCTCTCCAGATCACTCAGCAGAGATCAAGCCACCATCCAAGTGCAACGTACAAAACACACTGAAAAAGGACATTCTTCTCTTAGGGCTTTTTTTTTTAAATCACATTTTACTATTTAACCAAAAAAATCTCCCAACAAACAAAAGGAGAAAGGAGGGCTCAAAGCTGCTTATGTCCTTTCAGGATGATAAAAAGAAATCCAAAAAGCCTGTAACACATTATCTTAACTTTTCTTTTGTTGTACTGGCCACTCTAAATTCACAGCAATGAACTTCTTCAACCCTTCTCTTAATTCTGCTTTCTGAGAGGGTTTATATGCACGGCTTGTGATCCATCTGGACACCTCTGTGGTTCACAGCTTTGTCAGCTGCTGTGCTCTTCCCATGGGACTCTTGAGCTTGGCCAGTTACGCTGGTGACAGTGGACGGTTCCTCATGCAGAGTCCAACACCCAGGCACACACAGGCGGAGGTGAAAAAGTAACTAGGAGAATTTGGGAGGGGAAGTGTGTGAGGTCCCCTCACCCTAATGAACAGGGAGGGACTGAACTCCTTTCAGCTGGGCTTGGTATTGCATTGAGAATGGATGTTTCTCCTCAGTGGCCTCCATAATCCCTTCCACGCTTGCTTGATTCCTTTTGAGACTAAAGCTATCAGACACTTAACCAAACAGACACTATTTTCCTTTGGTGTTTCAGTGGATTTTTGGTTTTCCAAATCTGTGGGTTTTAATCCCATAAGCTGCTTTGGGTAAAGGAGAGAACAGGTAACAAACAGAACTTAAGTCTTTTTTTCTGATGCTTGGTTTTTCTTCTGCTGACAATACCATTGTTTTGAGACAAAAACAGCACCATTATCCAACTAAAAAAATCAGCAGACACCCTTGTTCCTTGTAGGGTGCTACACTGCAAGCATCTTTGTACTGTCAGCCTGCTGCTCCTGCAAGTTATTCATCTGAACTACCACATGCAAGAAGGGAGATGCTAATGCCACCATGCACACTGGTGGTGCTTTCCGACAAACAAGTGATGTAATTCACTGCATTTCTTGTACTTCTCCTCTTCCCATACACCAGCACCAGCCTGCCTTATTCTAATTGTAACAACATATGCAGCTAGATGTGCTTTTCTTCCCTATTTTATACTTTGAGCTTTGCATGTCTTTCTGCCCGAAATTTCCCTTCTTGTGGCATTTATTCTCAATTACATCCACATGTTGGACATTGCTAGCTGAATAAAAACTGTAACAACTACAGGGTTACCAAGAATAAAAAATACTAGAATTTGTCAAGAAATGGTATTCCCCTGGCTTATAGTCCTTCCTAAAATTTCAAGACAACTCTCTAGTCCTATATGACTGACAGATCAGATTCCCGTTACAGCTTCTCTTCTTGTGCACTCTGTTAAACAGAACTTCCCTGAATATTATGACTGTGCTATGCTGAAACCATTTGCAGTAAGATTTCAAAGCTACTTTTTAATACCACTTTGATGAAGGAAACTTTCAGAAACTCTTAAGGTATCAGAATCAACTGTTAGACACGAGGCCACTTTTTGTCTTGCCTAATTTTGAGTAATATGTCTTACTTGTAGGTGCCACCAACATCTTCTCCACAGCATTTCATTTCTTTGGTGTTGTCTTTCTGTTTTGTTTATCCATTTCAGGATTGCTTTGATTAGCTTTTAGCAAGAGCTGGTGATCAACACATATTTCAAAACACCAGAACCACAGCAATGTTCAATTCAGTGACCTGTTCTCACTTCTTCCATAAATCACCCTAATTCTTAGCCTTGTACATACATTACTCCATTGGCTCAGTTTTCAAGGCCAAGCCTTTAAAATATGAACATTCAACACAATGCTATTCTTTTTGACAGCGGCTTGATTTCCGTGTGCTGTGACCACCAGCTCCCAGAGAAAACATTACTGTTATTTTATTCCCCAGGACCCCTGTATATTTATACAGATATTTGCTGACTGTCTTTTCTGAGACTGTAAGATCTTTGGAACATGAACTGCATCACTGAAGTTTGTCTCAGGAAAAGCAGGATTAGGTGGTACAACAACACTAATATTTCCTAGTAACTGCTGTCATATGCATACAAGTTTCTGGGATTTTTGGTGTGCACTTCTCTTACAAGTTAAACTTAAAAAAAAGAAAAGGTAAAAACAAGGCTGGGGAAAATGAACAACACTGAGGAGTTTCACCATCCTGAGCTAGGACTTAAAGATCAACCTGAGTCACACTATTCAAAACAGTCATAGCAATAATCTCAAAATCAGGAACATTGCTTTCATATTAAAATTCTGAGTTATTTTTCCAATATTACCTTTAAAAAAAAAGTAATTCGGTTTTAATTTTAAAAGTTGTCTAAAATTTTTTTGAAGTGTAATATGTATTCTTCTAGAATCTTTCAAAATTATGCTTTATGACTAGTGGTTTCTGTTTTGACTAACTCAGTTTACTAACAAAAATGTCTTGATAAAAAATTCCTAAACCAGCTCAAGTAAGAAGTTATTTTTCAAAACATGTCTTTGTCTTCCTGACAGCATCCTCCAAGTGGTAGTAGGAATTCTTAAAATTAACAGAAGGTGTATGTGGAGGAGGTGGGAAGTTTGGAAAGAGTGCTCCAAATGCCATATCTATCATCTGTATTATTAATATGTCAGATCTGGTGAATATGAAGATGCATTTCTGTGCAGTAAATACCCCTCATGATATCTGATTCCCAAGGTCATGCTGAAAATGTGATGAGGTGTCCATTTAAGACTGAAGGAATGTCCTGAGTAAGGAGCAAAACAGGATCCTGAACTGCAGCAGTCCCATGCAGAGGAGGGAAGCACCTATTTACTACATTTTTAATGAGTTTCAGTGTGAAGTTAAAAATAAAAACAGCAAGGAGAAGAGTGCATCTTTAATGAAGAGACAGCAAATGTGTCAAGCTCAGGAAGCTCCAAGGCCAGGAGAGCTCTAGAAGACAGGGCTGTCTCTCTTGGCTTCTTCCTAAATAAATCCACTCAGGCCATGCATAACGGCTGAGCTGAAGCCTGGGCTTCCGTGAGGAAGATACATCAAAGAAATCCTGAGAAGTCAGGAAGAGAGACTGATGTCAGCTATGTGTGCAAAGTATTTTTCTTTTTCAACTTTTTTCCGACTTTTATAATCACAGAAATACTGCATGATCGGAAGGTTACCCCCAGAAGTGTTGCAGGTGAGCGAAATAAAACCCTAATAAACATGGATATTTAGAATCCATTTCCCAGCAGATTGCACAGCTCAGCTTGGGGATTGGCAGTGGTGTATCAGGGCAGAGAGGGAAAGCCTCAGTGAATGCACTGATATGCCTCCAGCAGCAGACAGAAGGTGGAACATATTGTGTATGTTTCATCAACCACGTATTGTGACTATCTCCTTGGCTCTCCTTTTTTGATCTACACCTTAGGATCTTGTGAACACGTAAGTGTGAGAAAACTCTTGTATTGCCATCATCCCTAGAACCAGTCAATACCTTTCATTGTTACTTGCCCAGACGAATGTCTAGGAAGAGTTGAAGGAGGTGGTGGCACTTGAGGAAATTTTAACACGGCAGTGAAATAGGAGTGTATCTCAGCTAACACCTTCTGTGTCACTACCTTTCCTGTGCAGGCCTTTCTGCTTCCATTCAATGCCCTGGTTGGTGGGAACTATTTAATCTGATCTACCCAAAAAAGTCCTTCATGTCCCAGGTATTTTTCCTGGATGCCATGAGGCAAAAATACCAGGACGCCAAAGGCAGAACTTGTTGATCACTTCACTAGGAAGCCCACCATACCCCAAAACACCTAAAAATTATCATAAAACCATCCCATGCAAAAACACACTCCTCTACCTCACCTACTCTCATCCTGGCATCTCTTGCATCTTCCCCTTCAGCTTTGTTTACATTCTCTGAGATTTACATTCCTTCTCTAGCCCATGCAAAGCAAGAGATATTCCTGGCATCAGTGTGTGCATTGCCATGGTTACCTAGTTCATCTGCAGCAAAATGGGATGGTCCATGACCTGACACCGCAGCTCCAGGAACATATTCCTCCCTTGTCCACCGCTTCTCAACCTCTCTGGCTGAAACCTCTTTCGGAAAATCTCAATGCAAGCAACAGTAGGATACCTAACACAAACTCTCCCAAAGACTTTAGGACATTTTTTTCCCTATACAGGGTCTCTAAGTGTGTTTTTTGGCAGGCCCAGTCCTTGAAAAATTCCAAACAATTTTTCCAGCAAGCTGTCATCAATAGCACACCTGCAGATTTGACCTGCTGCATTTTATTTAAGGGTGCAGTCTTTACTTGAAAATTTAAACACGGAAATTTAGCTTCAAAAGCATGCTTATGAGAACACTCATATGACCAAACAACCACCTGAGTCTGTCAGGGAAGGACAAAGGTTTGGGGCATAACATAAGGACCAAAAAGTCTTAAACAAGGGTCTCAGCTGGATGGGGGCACAAACAGCTCCCTCCCAGAAAAGCAGTTTCGGTTACTTTGGTGTCACAAATTTTACAGTACAAATTGAATTAACTGTGACCTACTGAGATAGTAGCAAGTCAGACGTCACTCCTAAATAAGTGCTCAATATCAAATGAGGTATAAACAACAAAATATTGATAAAATATAATGAAGACAAATTTTGATCCAGGCAGAAGGCATATGTATATCCACAATTGGCTCAAATTTTCACAGAAATAAAATTTATTATCTTTGTTTTTTAAGCAACATCACCCTCACAGGTTTTTTCTCCAGGCAATATTTATAACAAAATAGATACGTAAACTCATATGAAGAATCCCTGCTCACACCATTCATCTGTTCCTATAATTAATGTTTCTAATATTCATACCAAATCTGAACTATTTAAGAAAACTTACAGCAATGATGTAATATCTAGAAATGGTACACTAAATATGTGTACCACACAATGTCAAGGCAAACACAAATGTATCTTATGGTGATTCTGAAAACACAAATACCAATTTATTTACCAATTTACCAGTTTACCAATTCCTCTGCGAGGAAACCAAAAGCTGGTAAAATTCGAAATGGCTTTGTAGTCATATAGTTATGTAAAATAAAGTGAAGTTCTCCAGACTTGATTTAGCATGGCTGAAACAGAGTGGGTAATTTGTCTGCATCTCAACAGCAAAAACACCCCCCAGTCAAATGAAAAATCACCACAAAAATGACGATTCGTGCACCTACCTTTTCCATTTATTGTTAATGCTGATGCAATTGTGGCTGTTACTGGCACTGGCAATTGTGGCACTAATGGATGTATCCTTGGTCGGCTCCCCATCCTAGCACGCTCTGCACCAGGTCCTAATAAAGCTCCCACAGGTTTTTCTGCTGCTACTTCTGGTGCTACAGAGTCATCTTGATCCTGCTCTATATGGTCCATTTTATCTGGGCTTTCATTCTGGAAGCCATCAACTGTTGTCCGGCTCTTAATTGGACTTTTGGGCACTAGGATTTTAATACCTGATTTTGCAAGGTCCATATTTTTACGTCCAGAAAGCGATGGTGAACTGTTTTTCCGGAACTTCTGTGTGGCAGAAAAAAGTTGACTGTTTTTTGACTCGTGTTCTTTACTCATAACTAAAGATTTAGAAGATGTCTTTGAAAAAGAACTATTTGTAGATCTAGAAATTTGTTTTCTGGCATTATTTGGAGAGGTCCTGTTTGTCCTGGTTAATGTGCTTTCTTTCTGCTTTTCATTGTGGCGTCTGTTAAATTCATGTATATATTCCTCACAATTGACAAGGTGCTGCTCTGGCTCCCAAGTATCATCTTCGCTGTCGTATCCTTTCCATCGCACCAAATACTCTGTTTTTCCTTTCTTGTTTTTCCTCTTGTCAACAATTCTCTCTACCTGTTAAAGAGCAAAAATAAGCATTAGACATGGGCAGATATACAACTCAAGAGAATGACTTGCATGTAAATAATTTAAGTGTAGACAGATTTTAAAATATTCTTGTAGTTTTGTAATTCTGTACTGTAGCTCTATAGTATTAGTCTTTCACTGCTTACTGGAAATCCCTGCCTTTAAACTTCAGATTGTTACTTTTATCTCAAAAGCATGTTCTAGAATACCAAAATTGTTCTTCACTCAGTATTTTGCATGTACAAGAATCTGAATATGACATATTAAAATTGACAATCAGCACTGGCCTCAGAGAAGCTCTTGCACCAAATTCAATGTGGACAGAATTTCCCTCTCTCTATACAGAAGTCATGTTTAAATACGCTGTATAAATACAGTGTGTTTACCTTACCAAACTTACCAATTTGATATTGGTTGAATAATTTGCTTGCTTAGCATAAGTCATATGTGAGAATCTCTTACTTAGAGTGAGCTAACCTTTAGCTACCAGGGACAATATGGAACAGCTTAGGAACTGGGGCAAATTCAGGTGATTTTTTTTTTAGAGGCTTCTTGTGAAAACAGAGAATTTGTTTTTGCCAGAGCCTTTGATACACATACTTGAACAAATTACCATGTGTCACGTATCTGCAAACAGAGATGATATTTATGTCACAGGTATTAAGCACACACATGCTACAACTGCATGTGGGACCCATAGGCTGGAGGAATTCGGGCACTGGGGTAAAGCAGACAGGGCAGACAGCAGCAGCTGCAGGGACAGAGGCTCATGCCTCGGACCAAAACTTATGCCAATCATGCTAATCCTGTGGAAAGGGAATTCTTTCATGGAAAAAGAGATATAAGTGCAAGGCTAGTCTTAGGGGTTTCCCCTTTTTATTTCATTTTTCCTACACAGGCTGATTCTTCTGGTAAATCCTCCATCCCACTTCATTTCAGTTATGGGACTGATACAGTGTTCTTACTCATCTCTCTCTTCCTTTTGGTAATACTAAAAAAAAAAAAAAAAGGTAGGTGTTTGGGGTTTGGGATTATTACTTATTAATTTAACTCCCAGCCCTTCATGAACAAAGACCATGCATAGAAGCCAAGATCACACCTACCTAGAAGAACCTTTGAGGAAAGCGTGACATGTACTGGAGTGGCATTAACCAAATGAAATGTCTACAGAATAGCTTAGGAAGACGGGAGGAAAATACAAGCATGTATGGTGCATATATAAATGGTGTACATATATGGTATATGGTTCATTACCAAATCACATGACTGCTGACAACAGATTCTCTTAAGAGTGCATCTCAATTTTACGTGTGGCATGCTATCATAGCGTACTCCCTGGTTTTCAACAGTAAGGTTAAATGATTACTATTATTATAGTCTCAGTAGCAATATAAGGACGTACTCTACAACTGCATGTGATACCCTGCAGGTGTTGTACCATGCCATCAGGCTGTTGCTCCGCTCTCTCTGCACAGAGAGCTTTTTTAAAAAAAACTCACCCAAATCAGCAACACAAAACTAAAAATCAAATACAAACAAACTCCACCTTTGCCTTGTTAATCAGTGCAATGCTTTCTATAGAGAGACATGCAATATAAATTGTCCAAATTTTATTTAAAAACCTTAAAATACATTAAAACTATTTTTATTCTGATTATTTAACTTTCTAGTAGTTACTGGGCTTAAAAAAACATGCAGCTAGAAAAACAAAACTTGTTTTTCCACTAAACTATTTAAAGACATCTTAAAAGAAAATGCAATTCCAAGAGTTGAAGAAAGTCGCTGCAGAGAAACATACCTTCAATTTTTTTTCAGTAGAGACTGAGTAAAAATACCTCCAAATATTAAGTCAGAGATGTTAAATTAAAAACTAAGAACAAACTCATGAATCAAACTTCCTATCTTGTCAAAAAAGCAGTTACTGGTAGTCTTGCTTATCCTCTCTGCCTCTCTTGACCTTCTAAAATAGACTTTAAGAGCACGATTCTCAGAGAAAGATCTCTACTACTCGCAAGGTATTTTTATTCTCTGGTAGGAAATCTTTGTAACGAACAGCATCAATTACTGAGCACAAAGTTCTACCACTGTCTTTCAGTACTGAAAGGCCACCCATTAAGGACATGCCCTTTTCAAGTAGGAAGCCATCCCTCTCATCCAAAAAACCAGACACCTTGCAGAGATAACAGATGAACTCCAGAACAGGAGACACAAAAATCCATTCTTAACCTGATGATTTATGGAGCAAGCAGAAATGCGTAAAGAAAACAGTTATATTTAGCTGTATTGTCCAAGCCTGCAACAAAACCTACTTTGACATTGCTCTTTTTGATTAAAAGTAATTTTTTTCCTAACCCTTTGTTTTTTCTTGAATACATTTTTTATTTTATTTACAGCACAAAAATTACAGCAATTAACCTGTGATACACAATTTATCATGCAGCTTCAGAGCTTTAGTGAGGGATTTCTTATTTTGGATTGACTCTGTTTGGTTAGTCTAAATCCCCTAGAAACACTTGAAAAACTGCTCAGGAATATTCTGCCTCAGTACTTTTGCTGATGATAACAGCTACACAAGTGTTTCTCATCCAGAACTGGGAGCAAGACTACATCCTTTGCCATAATCACACTAGAAATGCTGACTAGTACTTTCTGACAACTACCATTTCTACAGTGTTCCATGCCTTGTGCCATGGAGTAGTACTTATCTTTAGAGATTAAAAGGTTCTGTACTGCAGGATTTGCCATTAATGGTTAGTTTTCAAGTGTTGTAGAAGAATCACAACAAAAGAGAAAATAACATAATAAAAGATTAAACAGGTGTGAGGGAAAGTTATCAGACAAACTACCTGGGTGACAAAAGAATAACATCTCCCTATTTATTTTAGCATGCTAAGTTATCACTTTCCCCACCTGGGGGGTACTGATCCATGACACTCAAAAACTCAGCCAGCAGAAGAACTGACAGAAAAACAATGAGCTACTCAGAGGTATAATCCAACACTGAAATGCACAAATTATAATCCCACCCACCACAACTACACCTGAGATTTTGCCATCTGTAAAATGGTAAATTTCTCTTCCTTCCTGAATGTGGTAAAATTGATTCATGCTTGCTCTCCCTCCTTGAGGATTTTAATTGCTTTTATTAACAAATTATACAGAACTTACACTTAAAAAAAAAATTCCCAACAAACAAACAAACAAGAACAATACATGGATGCAGGCTGAAGTGCTGTCTGGCTACACCTGCACGAGGTGAAAATGCAACTCCTCCTCCTTGTCCTCAGAGACAACAGCTCCTCCCCATCTGTCAGCACAACTTCTTCTTGATTATTCCCTAATGCAGTTCTGTCAAAGTGACCTGGTTTAGATATTAAGAATACCTGAGTTAATGTAGGCATCCTGAAATAACTGGTTTGGAGAGCAGCCACACATGTGGTATTTTCTGACACATCTAAGAGGACTGCAACTTTCAGTAGAGGACAACAAACACCTATAGGCTGGACTGGTCCAGTAACCTCATTGTCAGAAAAGGACATGCATTCTTAATCTCTGATGAAAGATCTTTAATTCAGGTCAATAAAACTAAGCATGAAATTCAAAAGAACATTCTCAATCTAAAGCATGGTAATTTGGGCACATTTGTAAACTCGATATAAGGCACACTCTCTGTCATTGTATATGTATATATATTAAAAAGATCATACTTTAGTTTAACAGAACATTTGAAGAAATTAAACTAAAAGTACAGCTGTCGGGGGGTGGGAAGGCAACAAAAACCAGACCAAAATAAACACATGTGGGCATGTAAATATTCAGTGAGTATTGCCTTGTTTATAATAAATCCAATGTGCATTCCCATCATATTCCTTTCTGCCCTCACATTCATGTCAGGCTAAATTAAAGTTTACAGAATAGACGCTATTGGACTTCATATTCTATCTGTTTTCTATAAAATATAGGAGAAGGCCTTGTTTGTTAGCTAAAGTCTATGTTAACATTAATGTTTTGGTTCAGAGCCGTAGTGCAATTTGGAAGCAAATCCTCTCCTCTGCACTATTCCTGCTTACTGTGGAATGGTTTTATTCCCAGACCAGTTTTGATATACAGGATGTGGATTCTTCATGGAGAAAGAGAAACTGGCAATGGAAATGTACCAATGCATCTGTCACGCTTCAACCCCTAAGGGGGCACAGAGATCCAAGCAAGTAACACCTCAGAACAGTTTCAATACATGTAGTGGCATGGATATTTGATCCTGAGAGGCTCCACTAAATCTAGTCCAAAATAAAAGTGCTGCACAGCCAAATATGTAGAGGTGGGGGTCACAGCACCAACTGCTTCACTCTACTGATTTTCTCCACTTGAGCCAAATTACTACTGTAGATATTCCCCAAGTCAGAGACAGAAAGCTAGAATAAATGCAAGTCTTATGTGACATACATGTATGCACTACAAGTGAACAGTCACCCTTCCTTAAATTGGAAACTGTTTCACACACAAATGGGACCTAAATGATCCCCCATAAGCAATCAGCAATGTTTACAAGTGATTGTATCTTCCATAATATTAAAATCTTGCAGAAGTCAACGATAAAAGTACTCCAATACTTCTTCTTGTAAATAAAAGAAATGCATTCTATATTAAAAACTCAACTAATAAATAGAGGTATATAACACAAAAACCTTTAAGTGCCACATTTTGCTTAAAGTAGTTTTGGGAAAACAGTTATTCAAAAAGAATCTTGACGAGGATGTCAAAACACACCCGAAGGTCTGTAAACTGTCCACCAAAATCTTAAATGTACATATTTTATAGAAAATACATCATTTCCCATAGGATTACTTAAGGTCAGGTCAGAGTATTGCTCACTGCAGTTAGCACCAGCAGGGAAATTTTAAAAACAGCTTAACACATACACTTAGAATATCAAAATCGGTATTGAAAAGAATATAAAAAACCAATATTGCACAGTTTAGATTCAAACAGCATAATTTTAAAATTACACTAGGATATCATATAAATCCAACAGTTCATCTTAACTGCTTGAAGCCCCACGTTGCTCCGTTCATGCGAGCCTGGGAGTGCACATGTAAGCCTGCTGCTGCATGCTCCTGGAGCTGACTGATTTGATTAGCAGAACAGACTGATTGGATTAACAGTCGATGAATTGCTGTAAGCTGAGCTGCTGCATCCTTATGGCATGACTGACCAGACTGTCTGTACAGCACAGGACTAGCCATGGCGAGGGCTGTATTACATATATATTGTTCTGGAAGCTGGAGCTGTACAAAATAAACGTGGATCAGATGTGGGCGGATTATTGCCTTTCTGTCAAATTAGCTGCAGCAGATGATACAGCTTTTGTGTTACTTTTGTGACAGCTCTGGGATGAGGGATGATACCTGATCTGGCCCAAGGCCTGACAATACAGAGTTCACCAACTCGACTGTCTTCAGGCAGCTGGACCAGCAGGATGAGCTCATACAGGACCATCACTTTGCAACCCACGGCCACTCCCAACCTCCTTTGGAGGCACCAGTGTGTGCAGTGAGATTGGAACACATCCATGTCTATGAGCAGGAGTCCCGCAAGGGACTAATATACTTCCTGTGGTCCTTCATGCTAGCAGTGCAATAAAGAGAACTGCATAGCTCAACCCTACTTTCAAAAATTAAACAGCCATGGTAAAACAAATATTAAGATTTCTCTTTTTCCCAAGCTCTTATTTCAATCAAAGGCTGTCCATTCCTTTAGGATTCCTGGACACAAGTCATGCAAGAGCTAAATTTGTGGCTATCCACAATATTCAATTAATATAGCAGCCTGCAGGTTACAATTCACATTTTAATTCACCCTCTATATAAATTTCTAATCAAGTTGCCTATAAAATTACAATTGTCCGAGTCAAGCTCATGATTTATCATCAACTTTAAGTTTTACATCCTTTCATAGTCTTAGCAAAGACAATAGACAAAATAGTTTAATTACTGCATTCTCATCAATGCCAGTGATTCCAGGGAATCACAGCTATGGCGCATGCCATGCCTGGCTGCACAGCCACCTCCTGAAAAGGCATTTCAGAAAGTTTTATACCTCATACCTACATTAAACAAACGAATCACTCTATGTGCAACTCCTTTATGATGTATTAAAAAGTGAAGATCACAATCAGAAAGCAGATGTCTGTAAGAAGCCTTTTCCATACAGCACATCAGGGAAACGGGTGTGGAGGGAGGACCTGTGACAAAGTCACTTTGCTTTAGAGAATTAACTCCCTGGATAAACAGTCTGCCTGAGATTTACTTCCTCACAAGTCACCACTGATGACTGATGCTGAACTGTCAGCATCACAGATCTTTCCAGATATAATTTACAGAGAAATAATTACAACAGTTGCGATGCAAGTTAGGGCCTACTGCAGAATTCATCAACTGCTTTACTCTAATTATAGTCACCGATCTATTGCAAGAATGGTTAGAAAATCCTAATCTTAATCACATTTTATCAACTCGCTCTTCGCAACAGTTCTACCTTTTATTTACACTAAGGTAAGACAGACATACATTTTCTACTTTGCACAAAAGCAGAATGAAAATCCATGCAAAGCTGCTAGTATCTGTACAAACAAAATATAAACAAACACTTGCAAAAATGGATTCTTACCAAACATGAACTGTTTTCCTCCTTTTGAAATAAGAACAAGTAGCATCAAATAGGCTTATCATCTTAAATGGAAAAGGTCCTAATCAGAAGAAACTATTAAAACCACTAGCATTGGATTTAGGATACACATTTTTGGCAGTCAAAGCTATTACATAAGTATTGCTATGTTATTAAGTTACTAAAAAATTTATCATTACTAGAAGATTTCAGCATCACCCACATATAGAATGCCAAAGGAAATTCTTCCCATCTTCAATTCATTTGTAAAAGCTACATGTCAGGAGGCAAATCCTGGATATTTTTTTCCCAGAGGCAAATATTCTGTCTGCACTTGCCAAATTCTCTTGCTTATATCTCTCCACTTCAATACAAAAAGTGAAGGTCCAAAACTTGGTGCTATTAGTGTTCTGCTAAATAATAAAGTATAGAAAACCAAAATGCATGCTTATTACTGGCAACTCTGGCAATGTGAAAGGAAAAACTCTCACCCAACAATGCCCATATTTTGGGTGTGATAATTTGGGAAAATGTAGAAATAATCTAAAACTACCTCACAGCTTCAACAGCTTGACAACTATTTACTTAAAGGATAAGGCCAACAGAAATATTGTCACTTTGTCCTTCAGCTAGAATAATACAGAGTAGCAGATAAAGAATTTGTCAATATTAAGCATCAGGACTACAGACTAGCTTTCAAAGCAGGAGAAACTGGACCTTCAGCAGTGCTCAAGTGTAAATGACTGATAAAGATTCAAAATATTTTATCTAAAAAGAGTGTCTTAAGGAGAGAGTAGGTCACAGCAAAACTGCACTCCAAGTGTTAGAGAACACTTTGTTACAGCTAAGCAAACTTCAGAAATGGGAATTGTAACAAGAAAGAGGAGCAGAAAAAAGAAAATCATAGGACAGTTGAAGAGTGAGCTTGGTATGCTGCAGTCAATTTACCAAATTTCATTTAATTCTACAATAATTTCATCTACCAACACCAAACAAGGCTTTTCAGCAGCCTTTTCCTTGCAGAAGCAGCAGTGACAGGTCTGCTACTGTAGATCCGATCTACTGTAGACCTGATCAAGCCTCAGTAAGAAGGGACACAGCCCTCAGCTGTCAGAGGTCTTACTCAGTAGCAGTCTCTTCTTCCTTTTTCCTCTTAGAGGTCCTGGGATGCTAGTTCTAAACATAGTAGCGAGAGCTTTCTCTGGAATCATTCCATCCAAGAAGCCACAATACATACTTAGATCCTCCTACCTGGCTCCTCTCACCCTGGCATCAAAAGCTTATTTCAATAAGAAATAAAACTCCTGGATACAAGACCACGACTGAATTTTTGCTGTCAAATACAAAGATGCTAAACAATTCTAGATCACAGTTAAGGACAACATTATTTGCTGGCTCCTTCTGTATTTGTCATCTCAATGCCAACAATGTCCTAGAGGAATGTGTGTCCCTGGCCACTCTACCTGCAATATGACTTCTCTCAATACTTGATCTAGAAAAGCTGGTGATACGGAAATTTTTCCTAATTAATCAACCTCAGTGCGTGCACAGCTGCCTCTCAGTTCTGACATTCTATTTCTTTAAGAGACTTATTAGTAGATGAACTAATTTTTCCAGATGGAAAAAAGTATTTGTCTCTTTTGGGTCTCAAGTCCCTCCATCTCTCTATCTTTAGTCTGAACCTAAACTCATTTCTCATTTAATATCACTGCAGCTTCCATGACTACACTCTCCCATTCACTTTTGTAACCAGGCCATGGGGTACAAATAAAGCTGTGGGATCACTGGTAAGTCTGCATGGCAAAGATTCTTCCAACTTTCAAGGTTTTAAAGTTTATTCATAAAAACAGGTTCTACGATGTTCATCCAGTGTGTACCTTCCTAACAACAACAACCAAAAGCCTCAGAGTACCTACAATTAAGGTCATGATCTTCACATATAATTAGCTTTTTACTAGGCCTGCACATTGCACATGAGAAGTACAAGTTTTGCAGTAAGGTATGTATTCAAACGACTTTCTTGTTTCACCAGAATTTGTAACTTTCGGGGCTTCCTAAGCTTTATTCTACAAACATGTCAATCAGAAATAAAACTAGCCTACACTGCATCACTGGTTTTAACACACATATACCTCCTGCTGGTGTAATTTGCATGAAGAGACATTTCCAATAATTACCATTTTCCTGAAATGCATCTAATGCTTACATATATTTTAACATCAAATCACTAATTACGCAACCTAACACATTACACTGATATTAAAACTCCTGAATCAAAGGATTGATGACTAAGATTGGGTTTTGTTGTCTTTTGAAAATATGCACTTTCTTAAGCCCTGTTACTTACTGATCCTATCCACCATGAGTTCATATATGCATACTAAAAGTAACAGACACTAGGTAGTAATCTGATTACTCTGATGTTGGTTAATAAAACACCTCCCATTTCAAAATCCCTCATGTTTTGGCAAGGAGAACAAAGCAGAAAAAGCAAAGTGTTTTAGGCTTAGAAAATGGCAGCTTCATTAACAGCAGCTTTGTTGAGGTAATTAAACTCACCTTTTAATAATTCAGATTTTTTTTTTTTTTAAGCTGGATAGCAGCAACTTCTCTATTACATGGTTACATTTCTGAAGCAATATACATATAAAAACCTTCTCCATAAACATCTTCTATTTCCTGTAATCTGGAATGAAGTAGGATGTGGAAAAACACATGCCGTTTCCAGAACTGGGTAATAAAATATTTTAAAAGGTTATTTTTTACTCAAAATTTCTTCTTGAACATTATTTTTCTCCAGAAAGCATCACCTCAACAGTGGCTGTAGCATGAAGTAGCCATTGAACTCTTGATAAAACACTTAAAAATTGTGCCCTTTACGGTCACAACACAGACATTAAAGCAACCTGAACTACTTATCCTGCAGATTTTGCCACTGCTCTTTAAGGTCTGTGAAAAGTCAGAGCTTTTTCCTAAAAAAGGACCACAGCCGAAATCTCCACTTAGGCAGAAATGACACAGCACTACCTTGCTGAAGTCTCTCCTCAAGAGCAAAGGAACCAAGAGTTACCTTCTATAAGCACAAATGTCCTTCTCTGTCTTCATTCCAGTCTTTCCCTCTGCACAGATACCATATAAAATAATCTGCCAACTTTCTATTATAACTACAAAAATATAGTAAATAAATGATCACATGCTTTTTGCAGAGGAAGAACATATTTTTGAGTATTTTCCTCCAGATATGGATACTATATTGGCTTTTGGTGTATCCTTACCCACCTGCTGGACTTTTGCTCTTCGGAAAACAATAAAATCATCTCTCATGCTATCTCCTTCACCTTCAGTTACTTTTTATTCCTTTCCCTCTATCCCTGTGTGAATCTGATACTGCTATTTGCAATGCTTTTCCTAATCCCACATCACAGTTTGCTCTCCGAAATATGCCTTGAGAATTATTTTCCTCATAATTTTATATGGTAATGGTGTACTAAAGCCTTACTAATTTCTATAGATTCAACACTGAAGTAATTTGTAAAATACTCTGCAAAATAACACTTTTTATTTTTAAAAAGTTTAAAAATCATTATGTTCACTTCAATTTATGCAGCTGTTTGTAGTACAGCAATTGTTCACGAACAGGTTTTATTATATGAAGTATTTCAACTTAGACTGAAACTTTTCTTTTTGCCTTAGTTACTTCACTGATAAATCTCAAATTATTTCTATAGTGTAGAGAATAAATGACTGTCTCACTTCTTGGTTTATGAAGTAGACCAATTCACTAATGTGTATGCATGGAGAATCAAGACTTAAGCATGTAATACATTGGCATCTATTTTCCCCTCCACTATGTCTTTTCATATCTAAAGTCAGTTTAAATATGCACTGTAATCGTGAACACTTTTTTACTTAAGAGCTGTTTTATATATATATATATATATATCACCTTAGTCTTATTTGTCTTTCTCCATCAAAAAAACCCTGATAGCCAAAGTAAAACCACAAAAAGAACGTGAAAATTTACACAACATTATCTTCACATTGCAATATAAGCATTATTTACAGTTGCCTGCACTGAGAAACAGTCATCACAGGCCAGTGACACGAGCAGGGAGCTACCCTTCAGAAACAGCTACTGCCTCACAAAACCTCTTTCCTATGGAAGTAATGCCAGTCGGTTTCTTTGCACAAAGTCCTCAAATTCAGGATCTGCTCAGCCACGGTCCAACATGTTGGTCTTCCAAACTTCTAACCTTGGTAATCCCTGCCTCCATAAAATAGAAATAATTTATTTAGAAGCAAGTTCCCAAATTCCAAGAATATGGCATCATAGTTATTTTATCATAACCCAGTTGCAGTAACATTGAAATATAAAAGCATATTTTGCTTTCTTTAAAATTTACCTAGGACAGGTGAGAGTTCCTTTTTTTTCTATAAATCTGTCTTTAAGCTTAGCATTACTACTGAATACTTATACTGTATACAAAGAATTTATGCTGCAAATTCCTTGTCAAGCGTCCATCTGTTTATAGAAATAGTCACATTTTAAAAACATTTGGAATTCAGAATCTTCATTAAAACAGATACTTTCCCTTTTATCAGGTGCTGCTAATTAATCTAGTCATTTGTTGTCAATGCCCAGTACCATCTGTAAATTCAAAATAGCTAGTGATTAACTTGAATATATTTTAAAGCATAACTTTAAAAAACGTTTGTATATAAGAGGTCTTCTGTGACCATTTTGGATAGCATTTTTAATATTTTAGCCCTATAGTATACTCAGCACAGGATTTCATCTTATTTCTATAGTTACTAAAAATTAAACAAAATTAATTCATATTATTACCATTAGAGTTGTGCTACAGAGAACAGAATTTAGTCTCTAGAACAAATGCACAAATTTAGATATAATCCAAAGCACTAATGCGTGTGTAAAGGGATTTCCTGTAAACTGTGTCCAGACTATTGTACTTCATCATGTAGCTCATGAAGACTGCATCTTCCACACCTTGCTACTTGAATAACCCAAAAATACAGCTCTTTCCTTGCTATTTTTATAATTGCTACTCAGTCACCAAGATACGGATATATGGACAGACCATTCAGTGGATAAAGCATTGGCAGTATGGCCACATGCAAAGAGTTGCAGTCATTGGCTCAATGTCCATACGGAGACCAGTGACAAGTGCTGCCCCTGCGGGGTCGGTCCTGGGGCCAGTGCTGTTCAGTAACTTTGTCAGTGACATGGACGGCGGGATCGAGGGCACCCTCAGCAAGTTTGCCGACGACACTGAGCTGTGTGGGGCAGCTCACACACTGGAGGGAAGGGATGGCACCCAGAGGGACTGGACAGGCTGGGCAGGTGGCACTGTGCAAATCTCATGAGGTTCAACGAAGCCAAGTGCAAGGTCCTACACATGGGTCAGGGCAATCCCAGGAACACCCACAGGCTGGGCAGAGAAGTTTTGAGAGCAGCCCTGTGGAGAAGAACTTGGTGGGGGGTGGCTCACACAAAACTCAACATGAGCCGCCAGTGTGTGCTCACAGCCCAAAGCCAATGGAATCCTGGGCTGCATCTAAAGAAGACTGGCTAAAAGGTTGAAGGAGGTGATTCTCCCACTCTACTCTGCTCTCATGAGACCCTACCGGGAACATTGTGTACAGTTCTGGAGCCCTCAAGATAAGGAGATGGAACTGTTGGAGCAAGTTCAGAGGAAGGCCACAAAGTTGGTAAGAGGACTGGAGTACCTCTCCTCTGAAGACAGGCTGAGAAGGTTATCATAGAATCATAGAATATCCTCAGCTGGAAGGGTCATCAGCTCAAACTCCTGGCCCTGCACAGCACCAACCCCAAGAGTCACACCATGTGCCTGAGAGCATTGTCCAAATGCTTCTTGAACTCTACCAAGCTTAGGGCTGTGAGCACTTCCCTGGGGAGCCTCTGAGTGAAGAAACTGTTTGCAATATCCAACCTAAACCTCCCCTGACAGAACTCCAGGCCATTCCCTCAAGTCCTGTCACTGGGCACCACAGGGAAGAGAACAGTGTCTGCCCCTTCCCTTCCCCTTTTAAGGAAGCTGTAGACTGCCGTGAAATCTCCCCTCAGTCTCCTCCAGGCTGAACAGACCAAGTAGCCTCAGCCACTCTTCATATGGCTTCCCCTCCAGACCCTTTAAAATCTCGATTGAGGAAAGTTCAGCCTGGAGAAGAGAAGGTTGCATGGAGGTCTCACAGCAGTCTTCCAGTATGTGAAAAGGCCCTACAGGGAAGCCGGACACGGACTCTTCATCAGGAACTGTCAAGATAGGACAACAAGTAATGGGTACAAACTGAAAGAAGAGAAGTTTAGGTTAGATGTACAGAAAAAATTCTTTACTGTGAGGGTGGTGACGCAGTGAAATAGGTTGCCCAGAGAAGCTGTGGATCCCCTATCCCTGGAAGTGTTCACGACCAGGCTGGATAGGGCTTTGAGCAGCCTGGTCTAGTGAAAAGAAGGAAGGAAGGAATCCCCACGGAAGGGGAGTTGGAAGTAGATGATCTTTAAGGTTCCTCTGAAAGGAAACCAGTCAATAATTCTACTTACATCACTGATTAATTTAGATTTTCATTTTAAAGCTATGCTTTTTACAGTATTGAGCGAGATTAGTCATGTCATCAATAAGAAATAGATTTTTTTAGCTCAAATAAAACAGTTAAGTGCTGAGTAAAGTTAAATACTCTTTAATAGCTCTCTCAACTTCTTTTCTTTAAGAAAGTGGTTTTCTCTTAATTCTTCTTTCTTTTAAGACATGGTAGTAATGTAGGAACATAATTTCTGGGGGGTTTTATTTAGGTTTTTATTTAGATTTATTTAGGACTTTTTTCCTTGAACAGACAAGGTCTTAAAAAGCTCCATCTTCCTAGTTTTCATAAATATAATCCATGACAACAAACACCTTTGTTTCATATTCTGTTGAATCTGGAACAACTTGGCTCTGTTACTGTGAAGAACATAGCTGATTCCTTCCTTCTCCAAAAAGTAGCAATGTTACAAATTAAACTGGTGAATGAATCTCCCTAAACTTAAATACATCCAAATTGTTTTGGCTTTCAGCTGGCTTATTGTGTAATCATCCCCTTATGTGATGCAAGTGAGACAGAGCAGAGGAAAACGGAAGTGGAGATACAGAAGTAATAAGTTTTTCTGGAATAATAAAAACGTGGAATTATGGTGAAAATTGATGCAGTTCCATAGCAGCATGGTTTATATGAGTTTGTCAGAAACACAAAGGAAATTTAACCCTAGGTGCCTGAACCTGAAAAAAACCCCAGAGGTGAGGGAGTTACCTGAAGGAATGCATTCTTTTTGGAAATTGCTTTAAAGACGGAATACTGAGTTTATATGCATGAAAATAATTAAAAATTGTATATAAGTATCATATATAATTAAATGCATAATCAAGAATTCGTAAAGACTAATTAATTACATTTTAAAAATACCAGGAAGCATATGAATTAAAACATTCAAATTTCTTGCCTGCACGTTTGTCTTTTACTTCTTGTTTTTAAAATGTCTCCAATTACATGAGGATACCAGAGTTCTGAAAAGTCAGTCACCTTCAAAAACTTTTCTATCCAAAGACTTTGTTTTATGACATGAATCTTTTCACAGTAATCAAGTACAATGTGGTGTCAAAACAAAGGATTAGGACTTTAGTTCTCTTCTATGTATTCCTTACCTTGACTACTACATGCTTAAAGAAGCCTTGCTTTCTAACAATTAAATCAGAAAATAACTAAAAATGAAACCATTCCAATCCAGAAAACAAATAAACAAAAATTTGCAAGGAACTTACATTAGTTCTTGCCATAAACACAAGAAAGGGTTAAGTAAAAGGTTTTATAGACACAATGTCATTTTAACTTGCCATTTCACATTTAGAAATAATTATTCAAGGGTCAAATTGGAATCTTCATTCAGAGTTCTGTTTCACAAAAAACCCCAATGCATGACTGCTTCCAAACAGGAAAAGCATTTAAGCCAAGCTTTTAAAAAATCTTTAAATCTAGATACTCAGATGCCAATTTCTGAAAGAAATTATTCTTCTGACAGTTCCGTAAGTCTGTGACACCTCACAGAAGGAAGGAAAAAGGGAAGTGAAACAGACAACTCTTTAATTCTAAAGAATAAAGTTACTGATGGAGTGAAATCTCATTTCGGTTTCCACTATACATTAACACCCAGTATCACTTTGAAAAAGAAATCTGGGGGAAAATGGTTTATTTCTTACAAAGGATTCTGTATGCATTGGTGTGCATGTAGCTTAAAGACATCTTGCTACCAGCACCTGAACTTATAATGGGCTGCTTTTTTCCCTAGACACTAGGCTATGACAGGATATTAAAGAGATACACTGTCGCAGACCAACAACTGCTAAAGCACATTTATTTTGCCTTTTCTTTTTTTTTAGCTTAACATTATAAGAGCAACAGCCCTTTTGCTGAGTAATGTGTGTATTAGAAGCAGTCTAAGCTTTCTTCTGCCGCCAGCCATAAAGTTACTGTTTCAATCTGCCTCCTTACACCCAAAATCACTGCTGCAGAAGTCATGCTGGCTCTCTCTTACACCTTCACAGCTTTCCACATTAAAGTGCTGTGATTCTCTCTATCAAAGAGTTTGGAGCTAGTTCTGAAGAATGAAAGTGGTAACATCCAGAATTAAACTGAAAAATCTTCAAGGCTTTGCTGAACTGACAGCAGAAATTAAGGTTCTGCTGACAGTATTTAAAATTCACATGTCTGTGGGATGGAAATGTCTATGTTTTATACTGGTGGGACTGGACAGACAGAACAACTTTATGCTCTAACTTCCTAGAACAGAGGGTACTCTGAGGGGCTTCTTTTTGAAATTCTGACACTTGCAAGGATTGGCAAGAAGAGCTACACTACCCTATGTGTAAAACTGAATCCTCTGCCTAAACAAGCTTGAGATCTCAAAGCCTCTAAACAGATCTTTTTGAGGACCAGTGGCCTTCTGAGTGTGCTTTTCTCTTATGTTTTGTCCAAACTTATTTTAGTTCACCCCATCTTCTTCTCAAAGAAATCTAAAGCACCATCATTTTTTGTACTGCCTGCCATGGGGTTCATCTTGTTTAAACCACTCATGACAAATACGAAAATGTTGAACGGTGGGGATCAGACCTTTTTCCAACTTGGAAAACTCCAAAACACTACTAAAGAAATTTTTGAAGTTTGCCTCAGTTTCTCAAGAACTGCATGGTATAAACTCAAATAACCATCCACATCACATGTGCAATTGTCTTTCCATCTTTTTTTGAGAATGGATGATCTCAAGTAGCAAGAACTATCAGTTTTCAAAGAAGGAAAAACAAAATAGACCAACTCTTCAGTTAAGAGGTGTATGATATGATGAACAGGAAAATAAATAGGAAATATTTCCTATATTTCCCATAACAACAACAAAAAGCAGGGAATACTTAGTGGGGAAAAAAAAACCTACTAAAAACACAGCCAAGTTGAAGAATTTATTGCCTCATTGCATTGTGGAGCGACTAGACAAATTCAAGATCTATAGATCCATTATAGATTAGTAAATACTAAGTGCAAACCATAGCTCAGGAAGCTCTTAAATTACTATTCCCTGCTGACAAGAAGAGTATGCCAAAGGAAGACTCATTCTGTGCTGTCTTACTATTCTTTATCTGTTCATTACTACCTAGGTGGATTTTTGGGCTAGTTCAGTAGAGCATTTCTTATATCAAAAGTTACTTGGCATTTTTAAGAAGTATAAAGATAAGGATTAACACTTCACTGACAGCAGGGTAAAGAAGCTTTATGGAAAAGCTAAGGCGACCAGCAAATCAATCAAGTGCTTGAACTGGAGTAGTAGCTCTTATATTCTGTTTCATTCAGACCAGTGACATTTCAGAGTCTGGGTTACAGAGGCAGTTTGCAAAGTGCAGGCAACACAAAGACAACTACTTATTAAATTCAGCTGTTGTCAGGAATTTTTCTAATGAAACATTTTCTTATCAGTGAGGCTGTTTTCATTAAATCTATGTTGTCATGGGGAATTTCAATTCTTCTGCAAATTTTATTTTCTCCGATCAATAAAATCGTAAGACACTTTTTCATTCTTTGTCTGATACAAGTTGTAACATCTCAACATGATACTTAAAGCAACTTAATGCACTCTGCCTTAATGTAATTCAAAACCAATTGAACTTCCTTTTCCTAGCAAAGTTGACATGATGGCCTCTCTTCGGAGCTTCTAAAGGCCCCACTCTTCAGAGAATCACAAGTCCTTCCTCAGAAAATGATGCATTTCCTCACATTATGAAGGCAAGCCTCCAACCTGCCCGTCCAGGAAGCACAAAAGAGACAAAACTGTCTGCATAGTCTGGGAGAAATAACTTGGCCAAAGCCCTCAGTTCTTTTGGTTAAATAACACACTAAGGTTCCTAAACAACAGCACCCTGAAAATGATATGCCACAGAGGCAAAATGCAGGTTGAAGGATCAAAAGTCAGCTCAATGTCAACATTCGTAAAAAAGATGAGAATTTCTACTGTTAAGAAGTTAATTTCAACTGACTTCCACCAAGAAAAATGCCCCCACTGACCTCTATGGTTCTTCCCAAACCCTTCAAACCAAAATGAATCGTGTTTGTCAGAAATTCCATGCTGAAAATTCTAAGTATTAGCTAGCTCTTCACAGAAATGCTTTCATGAGGACCCTGATGTTTGAAGGTTAATTAGCTTCCTAACAGGCAGAGGACCGTGAAAACAGAGCACTTTTAGGAGCAGAAAGCCACCATACAGATCCAGATTACCCCAGATCCCAAAAGTGAGGTGTTCCACCCAGTCTCAGCACTTAACACCCTCAATGGAATTCAATCATACCCTAAGGAAGGTGATATTCAGGCAATCACATACCCGAGATACCAATGCCAGAGACCTGTGGCAAGGCAAAAGCTTTGCCTTCTAAATTAAAACACAACCCCCACACATACTTTCGTAAGAATATGTCAGAAGTACCAGGATAACTGAGACAATGGTATCTAATACAATTTTCCTTTTGTATGGGTGCTGGTTCTCTTTATACCACTCCCCAACATTAGCACAGGGTTTTTTAGCTACACAACAAACTAGCTGGGGAAACAGATCCCGGTTTAAAATGTCACAATAAACAAAAAAATATTTTAAACTTAACTTTGTTTCCAGCATCATGTTGCATCACTATTGATCAAAATCTCTGCCATGCAGAGGGGCAGGAAGGAGCAGCCAGGTGGAGGAAAAGTGCTAACTTATGCCAACAAAACATTAATTTTAGCTGTTCCATTTAGGGCTGATGGAACAGAATGAAGGTCTAAAGATGCTTACAGGTAAGCTGTTATGTTGCAGGTAAATTATAAACAATAACTAAAACAAGCCGTCATAATTTCACTATGACTTTTCCCACCACTTATATCAATTATAAGGATATTATAGCTCCTGAAGAATCACTTTAATTACTTTAAACAGTGGAAAGCTAGTCATTCCAGGGAATAACTGGGCGATTTTCCTTTAATTATTTTTGTTTTCTGCCAGCTAACAGGCATCAGAAAGGTTTTTTGTATTACTTTGAAATGAAGAACTTTGACAGTAACTAGAAGATGAAGCCAAAACAGAGAAAAAGGTCTTTAAAAAGCATAGCTGGGTGCAGCTCGAGACCTTGTTGTTGGGTTTGACAGCCTTTGCAGGCAACAGATATAGCTCCCACTAAAGACAGCTCTTCCCTGGAATTGCAATTTCTCCCTTCTCCTTGACGTCATTCCACAATTCTTATGACTCTTGAGAAATGGCACCACTCAGTGAGCAATTACAACTGTTCTTGTGAAAATACCTTTGGAACATTTTGTCCCTCTGTCCTAATATGTCTTACAGTCTGGTTTTATCTTCCCTCTTCTCTTTTCCTCCCCACAATCAACTGCCCCCTAATAATTGAGCCCACAAATACATTTTTAAGTATTGCAATGCTCCTACTGATTCAGCAAATCAAGTCAAAGCCTTAAAGACAGTTGTTTCACCACATCACATCACCATTTCTCTAGTTCTCTTATAAGGGAAGTTTCCCGACAACTAAAGTATTTCACAGTCCCATCGTTCCCACCCCGAGGTGTCCCAGACCCTTCCCTTAGGAGCAGCACTGGAGTTCATCTGATCTGAGAGGGAGGACTCGGGAATTTTTTTGTCCCACCATACTCGCAGCTGATACAAAACTCACCAGCTCATCGAAGTGCCTCATGACTTCACCAGCGGCTCTCATACCAGGCAGGAAACTGGAAGTTGGGATGGATCAAAAGGGAAACCTGGAAAAGTCCCCATTCAGCTCAGGCTAAAAGCTGCCATTGAAATGCACCTGGGAAGGCACTCG
This sequence comes from Callaeas wilsoni, assembly GCA_013398955.1. Lineage (NCBI taxonomy): Eukaryota > Metazoa > Chordata > Aves > Passeriformes > Callaeidae > Callaeas > Callaeas wilsoni. The sequence goes on along the minus strand of VWPU01014802.1, from coordinate 28,056 downwards.
GCTCCATCCTCTATTGTTTAGATGCCCGGGTCCAGCCCCCTGTAATTGAGGACATTTTCAGTCCAAGAGTCTCCTGACCCGTGAGTCATCCTACACTTTGGTGAGTAGTTAACACCACATTTGCTTCCTCAATTAAGTTCGAATTGAGTTTGGTGGGGTTTTTTTAGTGTTGGTTATGAGAAAAAAAACACCCCATAACCTAACAACTGCAGACAGAGTAAGAAATAAACTAAACCACACTAAATAGAAAGCCAAATTTAAAGCAGAAAATAAAGCATAATTCAGGTACTGCAAATGGGCTAGAACAAAGTTCAGCTAGCTCTTGCTCAACCTGCTTTTTAAATTTACTTTTCCCACTCTATCCTTCTCTTCATCTACCCACTAATCAAATTTACTTTAACTCAATTTTGTTCCCACCTTCTTCCCTACTCCTTTTAACTCCCTAGGACACACACATACAATGGGAATGAATCAAATCAATTTAGTGAGAGCTGCTTCTCTGGTTCAGTTCAATAATCTTTTTACTCCTCTTCAACCATATCTCCAGCTTCCCAAGATTCAAGATCCAGTTTTGTTTCTCTTTCATTACATTTTGGGAACAAATCCTTTATGATTTAGTTTGTTCAGTTCTTCTTTACAGGTATACCCTTCCCTGCTGCACCAGATAGGTGCTTTAATAAGAATGAATAAACTCAAAGGCATGGGAGCAGCAGAATGGATTCACTGGAATTAAAAAAAGAAGCCACAAACAACCAATCCAAGACCACCACAGATGTAATCCTGGTTTCAATCAAGGTTTTCTGCTTGCTTGAATCTTACATTTTAACAGCAGCTGCATCCTACTTTTAAGGAAAGGCCCACTTTTGATGGTTGGTATTGTATAATCAAAATGACAAATACCGTCTTTTAAGCACAGTTGGCAGGTTTTTCTGAACAGGACAACACATCACTCACATTTATTAGTGTGATGTTAAAGGTGTGAAAAGATTTAACTGCTTTTTTATCCAGCCAAGAAATGCATCATTCTTAATCCTAAAAGAATTAAGGAAACCCAGGTGTTTATTTATATTTTATTTTTAAAAGGATGTAAACTAAAATTTAGTTATAATGAATAAAGCTTACATTTCTGATTGTTTATTTTAGTATTATTTAACTAAAAATAGGTTATGGACTTAAATACTTGACTTTTTTTCATTACTTAATATTATTTTTCATAAATAGTTTTAAGAACATAATCAATAGCAGGGAGCTAAACTTGGATTTGCATCTATGCTTCAAGATTTTCGAAGTAAAATATCTGAACTCATACCTATTCTTTTATTTAGACAGGAATATATAAGACATTGATTTCTGAAATGCAAAATGTTTTCCTAGCTTTTAGTACGTTACTCTATTGACTGAGACAGCTGAATAAGCTGGAATGAAGAAGGTGTGCATCTACAAAAGGTTTGCCACTACTGCTAAGAATGGATTAGGTACTTAAATTTACCTGCCCATGACTGATTCAGTGATGTAGGTTCTATGCCAGAAAAACACACAGTATTCTGCAGTTTTCTCTACCTTGGTAAGTTATAGAGAGTTCTGACTTTCATGGATGTATCACATTTTAAGTAAGTTTTTCAATGAAGTTAAATACTTATTTAAAATACACCTAATTATATCATCACATATTCAGATTTTTATATTAATCTGCATATTTTTTGCTTATTTAGCATAATATCATTACTTTAATGTTCTGTCAAGAATAATTCTTTTTAATTCCTCAGATTCAGCTTTCTTACAGCTAGACAAGAGTTACTATATCTGTTAAACGTTATTACTTCACTGCCTGAGCCTCTCTCCAGAGAAAGCGAAGTTATACTAGTAAACATTGCCTAAATTAAACTCAGACCAAATTCTAAATTTAAGGAACAGTTTCAGCCAATTTTTTAGACTAGCAGTGAGGATCTGCTAATGCACAACAGCTGGGGACAGCTATTTAAACCTAGGAAATGAACAGGGAAGTATGTTAAGGAACATGAGCAGCCCCAAGCAGAGTATATGAGGATTTGTTCAGATAACCATTTTTAGATCTGTGAATCACATATGCTTATTTTACATATTATTATGAAGTGTATCCAATACATGTACACCTCTGTAACTTCTTCTGGCCTAAATATTCAGTCTAAACAATGGTTAGTTTGCTTGAGTATGCATTTTCCACACAAGTAAAAGTTGCAGGATTGGCCTTGTATTCTCCTAGAAAACAGAAACGGACGTCCTACTACTTAGCAAGACACCAGCATTTACTTTATTCTGAATTGTTTCAAATTTAAACACCTAGTTTTACACTTCGTGTTGTGGTTCAATCACACCAATGCAGTTTGAGAGAGATTTTGCTGACTACCAACAACACTAAAGCATCAGACTCAGAAGAACCAGATCGTACTGTGACACCAGAGGGAATCTAAAAAAATGCTCAGCTTGGCACCTGACAAACAACTTGAAATCCTGCTGGTAAGCACTTAGTTACATCGTTGATCCAAAAAGATTGAAAATACAGTAACAGAAAGAAAAGAGTAAAGAGGACAAGAGGGTCAACAGAAAGGAACAATAGTGTACACTTTGAAAAAGAGCATTAAAGACAACTTCAAATCCCTTGCTGTGTTCAGTTCTCAGGGTAGAAGAATAGATGGTATGTTTTTTTTAAAAAGGATTAAGGAAATATTATTTGAGAATAAGGATTCAAGTAGAAGAGAAGAGAGAGCAGTGTCTGTGAAAGAAGCCAAGTAAAAAGAAGGTGAGGATTAGCATAGAACAAAGGGTATGAAGGTTGCACGTAAAGTACTGTACAGCAGTAGTGTCATCAAAGAGACAAGCAGGTGCCTTTTTAGCACTGCATGCAATTAACAGATTTGTAAGTGACTTGGAGTAGAAGGTGGGAGTAAAATGGCCAAATGGAAAAGCTGGAAGAACACTGTGGATGAAGAAGGGGGCTACAGCACTGTGAGCACAGCAGTTGCCTGGCTGATGCTCCACAGTACAGTGGTTTGACACACGAGTCCCTGGCTACACTCAAGTCAGTACTCAAAAACGATCAAATATGTACTTAAGCTCCAGTAAAGACTGTGGTCTAGCAGATAGGCTCACACTACAAGTAACACTCAAATTTCACGGAAGTCTACACAAAACTCATCTGCTCAAGATGTGTGTAAAAATAATTTGAGCAATTCTGAAAACAATAAATTAGGAAAAGGGCCATTTTGAGAAACATAAATGCACCACCACTTAGTTTTTCTCTCAGGCTAAACAAGAATTATTTCTACACAGTGAAACTGGACAGCATTGAAATTACCATCTTCTTTAAGTATTGCCTTCCAGAAAGGCGTTGTTTTTTCTCAAGAAAAGCTTTTGGATATTTTGAAGTATATTTATGGTTGTGCAATAATATTCTGAACACCTCCTTCCCCCCTAGCAGCCATTTTAAGGTCTGAATTTGAATTCTCACCATACAAGAATGGTTTTCATTATTTGTCTTACAGTGCAATCCTTACTGTGATTCCCAGTTTAAGGATCTAGGGCGGGTATAAACAGGTAGATGGACAACTACATTTCATCAAACTTTCCCATAATCTGGCACTGACAGAGATCTGTGTCCTTCCATCAATCTTTTGCGCTTTATTTTATTATGAAGCTTTTTTGAGCAATATTCTTTCACAGCACGGAGTGCATTTTGAGAACACAGTATTCTAGAGAGGGTTTCTCTGATTCCAAGACACTTTGGAAGCTTGTAAACAAACAAATTCTTAAAGACAAAGCAATTACTTGCTGAAATGAAGTTTTCTTGGGAAGGAAATGGAGGAGCGAGGTTCAAAAGCCTTATAAATTGTCTGAGCTGCCAGGACAAAACAATTATTTATACCACTGGAAAACTGAGAGCCTTCCAGGCAATCTTTTGCCACCTCTCCATGTACATCTGCTACCACTGGGACACAGATAGTATTTCTTTGAGAGGATGTTTAAACTCAAGGGCAGAATTTAAGGAGGTACTAAGTGCTAGCAGTGAAGATGTAATCTAGTACTCTGATTTGCTCTTAGAGGAGGTCACTGACCTGCCTTCGAGAACAACACAAATACAAAGCATTTTGAGGCCAATTTATTCCTTTTGAAAGTAGATGAGGTAAGTGTGAAAGAGTTTCTTCAAGGCTTTGTTTTGTTTTCTACGAAAAAACTTTGAAAAATATGTGACAAGAGGATAACACAAGGAAGAGTTACAGCCAGATTCTCAAACTGAGAATTCATTCTACTGGGAATGAACAGAAGCCCTTTAATGGCAACTTGCAAAAAGTGTTCCCCACTGGGTGACCTGCTACCTGCTCTTCCTTGCTTCCCTCCTTTTAAGAATTTGGGGGTTTTTTTAAATAAAAAAAAAGGACACTGGCATAGCGGTTGAACAGATGCGTACTGTACTCATTCATAGAACTAATTCTGCTGAGAAGGAAATTACTTATATTTTAGCAGAATTTCTGGACCTGGTTCACATCCAGCCATAAAAACAGATTAGCCAGCACAGTGGAAGCAGCACTAGAATAAAATCCCCAAAAAATAAAAATTGTCTCCTCCCCCCCTTCCCACTGCAGTATTGACTTAATACATACAAAAATGATGGCCTAATAGCAAGGAGAAACACTACTTTTACATCAAGGGAGTAGAGAAATATAAGGAGACTAAAGGCTGACACCTCTCCAGCCCCCATACAAACCCTCAAAGAACCTGATCATCACCATCCTCTGCAGATTTCCAAAGAGTCAAAAGATCACCTGGCTTCTTTCCAAGGCTACCAGCTTGCCCCCACATAGACAGCAATGAGCATCCTGAGAAGACTGGACTCCCCACGATGAACTCCTGTTCCACATGGTTCCTTGTCCCTCCAGTTGAGAACTAAGCATCCTAAGCCTCAGCCAGGCAGGCTGTTGTGCTGTACACTGTCCCCAGAGATATGCCCAGGCAAGCTTCAAATGCAGGATTAGGCTGTGCTGTAAGACTGTATCAGACAGGTGACCTGATGGGGGGCTTCCTTCAGCTTATCATTTCTAAGCATCAACCTGACCTTGCTCATGCTGGGCAGCCCAAACTACTTCTTTTATGTTGCTTTGTTTCTTGTACCAGGGAAGAGTTTAGACACACGCTGGTTCACAACAAAGGATGAAAAAAATCATGTGTCTGAAACATTAACCAGAATTCCTCTAAAACTCTATTCCTCAAATATGTTTGCAGCAGAGCATTTTTAGAGCAGGCTTGTATCAGGAAATAGCAACTTGCTGGACTGAGTCATACACATCACTTGTGTTTGTTTGAGAAACCCCTGCTGATAGCAGGCGTTGTCAAAGTATCCTCTATGTCAGCAAGGTACAACCAAAAGGTACCAAGTCCAAAAGGCGTGGAGTTCTTTTGATGTATGGCATAACCATGATATTTCTGAGAAACATTTCTGCTGTGTGTTCTTGGGAATATGAACGGGAAAATTTACACACAGATAGCCCTGAGTGGTCGGACTGATTACGCAAAATGTGGTTCTCTGAAAGGGGCAGATGCCCTGAAGTGGAAAGCGATGTAAATGAAAAATTCCTCCCACAGTGATGACGTCAGTTTTTAGTTTTTTGTTAGGGATGTGTGGTGGTGTGCTCCACTCAATGTACTGATGTCTAAGCCTTTCCAACAGTGGGTAAGTGTTTTAAATTAGATTAAAATCCATCAAAGCAGAAAATTCTGGTTGTATTAGAAAGATCAATGTTTGTATGGTCAATTAATTTCCAAAAATGAACAGCTAAAAGGAATTGGTAAGAAAGTGAAAAAGGCTAGAAACTGATGAAAATTTTCTGGTTTTATTTTCATATATGCATCTACATGCAGATATCCATTACCCATATATCCACATACTAACAAACACACCTCCCAAAAAGAAGATTTTGCTGTTAGAAGAGGTGCAGAGGACGAGCACTGCTGCAGCTGACAGTGACTACAGAGTTCTGAATGTATGTGCAGATTAGCACTATGTACCACAAGAAAAAAACTGGTCTACTGTCTAACGTTACTGTCAGCGCTCTCAGAGCCGCTATTACCAGGACAACAAAGAGACCTTTCTCTTTTCATTCAGTTGGTTTTCAATTGCTCAGCCCAATTATAAAATCTTGTGCTTTTACAAAGTAGGCACCAGAGGGAGACCTGCACTTTAGTTCAACTATGAAATAATGCTGGCAGGAGTCATTCAAAAGTGGACAATCAAAGCCTCTTGGCCAATATGCTCTAGGTGGTTCTGGGTGAAATTGTGGCTAATGGGAGCACTCAGAGAGGAACTGGCACAGGCAGACTTCTCCTTTTTAATGGCCAAAAAAACTTCAGAGTGCTCCATGAAGAAAAGCCAGGTTCCCAAATTTCAGGCTGTAGATGAGTATACATCAACCAGTTTGAGCATAGCTGGGAGAGACCTGCTCTTTGCCACCCACTGCCCCAGCTTATCATCACATCCTGCTGACGGTTACCACTTCTCAAATCTTCTGGCTGAGCTGCATATATAAGAACTCCCTAAACATGTCAGTCAAAATAAGCTAGATCAGCTTAAGTAATTTAAATAACAAATCTTTCCTAACATGGCTCAATTTGACTGAATGGGATTAAGGAGAGCTCCCATGAGCAGCTCAGCCAGCAGACCAGAGAGGGCACTAACCCCAGGTAGAGGGCAGTGATGAATGCTCTGGGGTGGACTTGCTCTTCCACTGACAAAGCTACTGTTGAAGAAGGAAGTAAATATATATATTGCAGGCAGGTTTCTACTGCTTTGTAAGCCTGGTAAGAGACATCAAGAGAAGCTATATGGACAGAAAATATACTACTCTCTTTAAAAAAAAACAGGTCCTCTTAAGTTCAAATGGAGAAAGGCAAGGAGCAATGGCTTCTAGGAAGCAGGTAAGAGCCCACAAAAGTGATCTCATTAACATTAAGTTGAGCATACTACCTAGAATCCATGCAGACAAAGAAAAATAAAATCCCTGCTATGAATTACATGTCTGATAGTATGGAAAAAGCTCCCAACTCCTTACCAATACAGCTGGATCACAACATCGATTATTTGAAACATAGCAATATTACTTAGAAGTAGTCGCCCTACTCCATAATTTTTCTCACTATGGAAAGGGAAAAAACAATCAAGAAAATCATCAGATCTTCATATGCTATCCAATTTAAGAAAATTATTGAAAAACAACGAGTAAAGAGCAAATCCTATAAGGAAAGCAAACTTTGACTTTGCTCTCTTGTGATAAAACAACAGGCAGTTTTAAGTCAATAAATTTCTAGGAAGTTTTTTTTTTAACTTCAAAATTCAGAACTTGGGCTTTGCATTTTTGTTTAAAGTAGCTACAACTCCAGTTTTTAACTAACAAATTCACTCTAGATGCTTGCAACCAATACAAAAATGTTGGTATTTCTACTACAAAGTTCTTATACCTTTAATGTAATTTTCATGCCACTTTAAAGGTATTTCATTATAAGGGAGTTTGTAGTGAAATAATGGCAAATTTCAAGTTTCTTTACAATGGCAGTCTTGTTCAGAAGTTATACCACCTCCAAAGTTGTCAGCAGCTTCTGAAACTCAGCAGATTAACAGTCTGAGGATGCTTTTTCACAGCTGCTTAAAGCAATATTCATGAGATTGCCAAAATTTAAACCGAACCTGTTTGTGGAAGAAAATATGGCCTCAAACTAACCCTATTAAGCAAAATAGGAGGGAAAAAAGAAAAAAAATAATTGGGGGTTATAGGGAGACTTTTCAGCTGGATAACCTCCCTAAGATGTTTCTATATGGAATCCTGACTACACATGTTGGTAGAGGGAATACCCAACTGAGGAGATGAGGAGAAGAAGGCAGGATATCACCATACTTTGCCTCGGAAATATGTGGGAATCTCTAGTCCTTGAGAATAAGGACAAACGGGAGAACTTAAACATGGCAAGTTTTTGCTCATGGCTTACACTTCTCCTCTGAGAGCACCAAAGGGGAAGAACCCCTTCCTGCTAAATTCATCCGCAAGGGTAGATGAGCTGTGCACCTTCTAGCTGTCCGTCAGTTACGACTGCAAATGGTTTTCTTCCCTGAACACAAGACCTATGATCCAGTCTGTCCATAAATTAGATACAAAGAGTATTAGGAACACACAAGACACCATTAATCTGGCATTTCCTCAATCGAAAGTGTTTCAATTTGAGACATAAACAACAGTATTTTTACAATGCAGTACAAAATCTAGAAAGAAAAAAAAAGATGCTTAGGCATTGTCCTTGAGTTTTATCAGATTTATCTAGTATATATGAACAAGGGGCTAACCTAAATGTGGTTTGTTTATATTGTCTTTATCAGGCAAGCAAGAATAATCATCTCATAATTTGGTGGAAACTGAATTTGAAGTTTCTTTCTTTTTTGTTGTTTTTTTTTTTTTTTGTGGTAACACTTATGCACTGCCAATTAACTGTATCACAGAGCAGACTCGGTATAATTTCACTTATATCACTTTTTTTTGCTCAGTCAAATAGTCTTTGTCAGAGTAGTTATTTAAAAAGTTACTGTGAACTACCAAAATGTGCCCTAACATAAGGAATATTTGTGTGTGCGGTTACACTTCCTAGCTCATTTCCATAAATAATATTCAAAGGTAGTCTGGTCTATTCTCAGCCTGGCACCAAATCATCAAGTTATCATGAAATTTAGTACATCGTACCTGCCTTCTACTGTCCTACAAATATTAGCATTGGAGTGGGGAAGCAGTGGAAGGAAGAAGGAAAAGATTAGGCCTGACCAAATTTACCACTTCGATAGACAGAGTGAATATCTATCAAAATGTAAAAGAATGCAAAAGTGAAACAAAAAACAAAATTCACAGGGCTTTGCATTCTGTGCAATTCAGAGTTACTTCTCCTGCTTGGGTCACATTTTCTTACATGTTTTCCACATTGCAAGGAATGATAATTAAAGAGGTAAGATGCTTGTTTTCTTCCCAAAGGATGCAGTACACACTCATGTACATACACAGATTGAGCATAAAATCTTCAGCACTCCCCGAAGAAATCATATAGAATTTAAATACACAGTACACAATCTTAAGAGTCGTATCACAAAATAACATTCATAGATCACCACAAAGAACTACCTATACAGATACATAAGCCTGCCAGTGATGCTCATTTCTGAAGTTAAAATATATTTACCTTGATGTATCATTTTCCAGTCTAATGTCTTTGAAAAATGAGATATCTTAAATCTACGATACATATAGGTCTTGAAAACAGCATTTCATTCCTACAAATATTTTTCAATAAGATAATAATTATATTACAAACATATCTTGTGAAGAACCTTAACTTGCAGACATAATTTAGGCAACAACTTTACTTTTGGAAAGCACTGAAGTAATTCAGAGACCTTTTGTCATTGTAAAAAAAAAAAAAATCAGCATTTAAAACAGAAAAACCTAGAATTCAGGAAATCAAATTAAAGATTTTCTGATAAAGATTGCAGATGCTCAAGTCAAGCATCAAGCAAAAGACTCTAGGCAAGCTCAAAAATTACATACTGAACACAAATTACAAAATTACATTTGAACACAAATTCTGCTGTACAACTGCCACAAAACAAAACCGGAATAAAACTTTTTAAACCACAGAAGTGTTCAAGAACAAACTTTTGAAAAACTCTGTGTCACTTGGAAGGAAGTAGGATTTTACACAGAGTCTCCAATTTTTTCCCCCTAGATCATAACAACCTTCATTTCACATGCAACTTCATCTTTTGCCCACAGCTACTCCAGTGCAATAGTGTTTCTGGAGTTTAACAAAACAGATCGTGGCAGATAGTGACAACAAGTGACAAAAATCTACATCCAAACTGTTAAAACCAATGTAGAAATGGCACAAAATAAACAGAAACTGCAAAAACCAGACATTCTGACATATTCACCCCTACATTCATCAAAAAGAAAGACCTACTTAGGCTTTTTTACACTGTTTATGAACTAAATTGGAGACTAAGCTCAATAGCTGTGACATGGTTAAAAATAGCTGTATGGCTTTAGCACGGCAACTCACACTGCTCCACAGGAAGAATTATTCTCCTGGTCAAAATATTTGCCTTTTCAATGAGCTGAACTTTCAGGTCATCTGTTAACAATGTAGATTCTTTCCTGTCTAGAAGAACTTTATTGTCTCTCCTTTAACAAATAGCAGGGTATTGTTCCCAGCTGGTTGCTAATTCACACAATTAGCATGCAAAAATCTTTTGAAATGCTATATGCAAGATGTATCTGTTGCTTGGATGATCACATATTTTGATTTAACAAATCTCATACTTAGTTTCTCTCTATATGTAAAATAAAAAACCCCCATCTTTATTACATCCTCTCATTACATCCCCAACCTTCCCTTTCCCCCTCTGTTTTCAGCCTTCCCATCAAAAACACAGGCGCACGTTACAACGGAGCACAGGGTGCCTTTGATGCTGAAAACACTTCTCAGATCAGATTTTGTAGATGACCTGTGTAAGTAACAATCATTTAGTCTGCCTTCCTGTATAACAGATAATTTCACTCCAAAATTCCTGCGTCAGGTCATCATGTGCTAGAACTAAAGGCATCTTTTTGGAAAAATTCACAGCTTTTTTTTTCCTGACATATCCAGAACATCCTTAAATAGCTGTTCTGATAGATAACTGACTTCAATTTTAAATTTATTGTATTTCTAGAAGTAATACATCTGAGTTCAGCTTTAAGCTCCTGTGTTTTGTCATCCAAAGCCTAGTATACCTAAAAGACTACTTTGAAAATTTTGCCCCTCATAATTACTTACAGGCCATCAGTCTTCTTTGCTAAATACTACGCAGAGTTAGCTTCTCCAGGCTCCTGCTGTACACCAGCGTTTGTTGACTTTTTTTTTTAAGGTTTGTAATTGTCCTCGACATGTTTTTCTGAATCTTTGTAAGTGCATCTAGGTTTTGGGGTTTTTTTCACTTTAAGCTCAAATAAGATGCAATTTTCTAACATCTCACTAAAAGCTACATAGCAAGGTAACAGCACATCTAACCCCACTTGAGATCCCCAATATCCATACAGAGAGACTACAATGTGCACTTTAGCTGCTGTATTGTATCACCAAATTACTCCTTTCCAAAGCACCACTCTCCATTCCGCATGTATGACCCTCCTGTCTAGACAGGAATCTTCAGCTGTATTAACGTATGTTCAAATGATCCCCACTAACTAAGTACAGACCATCCCTCACACTTAGGAATCCATCCATTTTTGCACATATACATTTTACCAGAGATTACAGTCTATTTTCCTTCAGATCATTATCCAAATCCTCAATGCAACGGGCTGTGAAAAACTTCTATAAAATCCAACATGAATGTCCTTAATCTATTACTGCTTTATGATGTGTCAGTCAGCCAGTTTGAAATGCATTTGATATGGACCATGTTGACTTAGCAAGGAGATAGATTTCAGAAATCAGAATACCATGCAGTACTGCATCAGGTGCTTTACAAAAGCTTACTATACCTACATGAGTATCTTTGTCAATGAGAACTTTCAGCCTCAGAATAAAGTAACTACAGATCAGTTCAAATTGTCATGAACACTTGGGCAAGCAGTAACTCTGCTTTCTTTAATTTTCTGCTAAGCAGTTCTCATTTCAACCTTTTACAGTTCTTTCTGCAATCAACATCAACCTGTCCAGTCTAGTACTTATGTTACATCCTGGCCTATCCTATCTAATTTACACTTCTAAACAATTAAAATTAACACAAAACAAAATACAAACCACAATACCTTAGATCTCTTCAGTTGGTTGGGGTTTTTTTTTCTGTTTGTTTTAAATCCTGTCTCCCGTAGACTAAAGAAAAACCTAAATTTGTTTGCTTCTATCAGAATAAAGAAATATTTATTTGCAAGTCACTGTAAATTGTGAGCAAAACATCCAGATTTTGGCCAATAAACAACAGTCGTCTGACTCACAGCATGTTTTTTCAAAGAACCATATAATAGTACTTTTTTCAGTACTTCTTTCTCTTCTCAACTATTAATGTTCCTATCTAGTAGACGCATGTCGTTACTGGCATTTTTTTGCTCTTAAGAGATAAGAGAATTTTCATATTGTTCTTAACCCCACAGATAGAAGGTTTACGATTAATGTCTATATAATCTACTATGAATGGTCTTTTTGTTGTGACAGCTAATAGCCACTACTGTTCATGGCATTTTCTCTGAATCTTCATACATTTGAATATTCATCTTTGCATTATTACACTATGACAGCTTCATACCTAACCCTCATGACTTTTCATTGTAGAAATTACAAAACACCTGAGTAACTTCTATTCAAAAGTAATATAACTTTGAGACAAAACTGCATTTTTTATATTTTCAGTAAAATCTGTATTACATTATTTTTAGGAAATCATCCCTTTAGAAAGAATCATTATGTATTATTGGCAAAGCCAGTATTGACAGAACATTGAAATACGCAATGATAACTATCAGTGCTGACTATTTTCATGGACATGATCTCAAATATAATTTCTCTTTTGTCAGAAGAGTAAAATTGAAGAGAACAGAATTGCTTTTTCTCAGAAAAATATAATGAATGACCTACACATATTAGTAATTCCAAGAAAATGCTAATAATCATCAGCTAATGTAATCACTCTGAAATAACAGTGCATAGTTTCTTTGCATCTAGACATTTAAAGAAAGATTACTCTGTCACATAAATCTAAGGAAAATGTGCCTTACTTCTAAAAAAAGAAAATGTATACCTTATGGAACTTTCTGAGGCAACTTTCTATCCTTAAGTGAATACTTCATTTATTTACTTTTATCTTATGAAAAATCAAAACCACAATGTTTTATTCCTTGTTTACTGTGTGTAAAGAACCCAGTGTCTAGGCTAGATTGGCTGTTAAAACAGTGTCGGAACTCAGGAAGAGTGGAAGGGGCAGTAATAATGGATGATTTTATAATTTGATTCTGCTCTTACTAAAGTGTGGCACTCAATAAAAATTGGCACAGTGCCAGTTTATTTGACTTAGTAATTTTCACATAGTAGTAGTCTAAAGTGTTCATTGTTTGGTTTTGGGTTTGTTTTAAATAATTTGTTGTCAAGTAAATAAATTTGAATATATTAGACTGAGTTTCTAGACAATGGTCAACAGATTTTTTTTCTGTAATCTTGTTTTCTACTTTTAAATTATTTATTTAATAATTTGTTGGTTTGGGTTTCTTTAACTACATGAAGGAGCAATGTCAATGGTTGGCAATACCATTAAATTGTACTGGTTTAGAAGCTAAGTATAGCTTTAAAACTTATTGCTACATGCACCTGTTAAAACAATGAGTCATCTGAATGTACATTCAGGCAATTTTAATTTTTTGTGTGCTACACCCCTGGATAACCAATATTTTAAGTTATGTTTCCAAACAGCATACAAATGCAGAATTTGTAATAAGTATATTAAATCTTTTTAATAAAATTGTCTTTAAAATGCTGAATACATAGTCTAGTATTTTATAATATTTACATAGAGAAGTAATAAATTTCTTAATTATTACCTATACATAAATAATTGACAGAATATTTTTACTTAATATAAGCAAAACAAGAGGCTTACACACACACAAAGAACTGAGAGCATTGGATTTGGGGCACTTAAAGCACTCAGCTGCTTCCTAAATTCTCACTCAATTACTATCTCTATGTTCCCAAATACTTCCATAATACAGTACTAGCCTTGTAATCTTTAGTATTAATAGATATTTTTCTTTCCTAACCATTTTTTATTTATATGTTGGAAGGACTTAGAGAGCAACGCAGTTTACTTTCCTTATCAGTTTTCCCACTTTCACATAAACACACTCAAAACGAAAATAATTTGCTCCTGATCGTGAAACTGAAACCAAAAGTAATTAAAGTCTAAGTTCTTCTACCCCAAAGATATTGACAGGACTTATACTCTGAACTTTAATTCCATTGGAGAGGCTAAAAATAGTCTTTATGAATATCAGCATTTTAAATGAAACGCAGCTTAAAGCAAGCTCAACTACAAGGAGACATCCTGTCTCATCCCACTCCCTGCCCACTGCCCACTCACTGAATAACCAGAATACTTAGAAATAAATTATACTTTTTAACTATGCTTGTATGTCACCTTCATCTTCAAACTGGGTTTGCGCAACAGCCTCAGAGCACGTTACAGTATAATCAAGGTGGACAAGGAAAATACCACCTTACTCTGCTGCAGAATTTTCATTACTTGCATGGCACACTAAAGGTAATAAGTTTCACCAAGCTTTGCAACTGCTATGGTGAAAGTAAAATTCAGGGAATTGTAGAAGTTTTGCAACACTGAGAAGTAACTGGAATCCCAAACTCTCGCAAGCACAAGTTTGCCGTTTTCACAAGAAATGGAAGTGTAACCAGCCACTAAATCATCCAGCACAGCGTCTTCTGCTGTGACCGTGCTCGCCCGCCAGCCACTGCAGCCCCTTTCCCGCAGGAGCGCCGCTCCTCAGCCCATCCCGCTCCGTGACCTCAGGGCGGAGTCTGGGGACACGGCTCTGAGTCAGCTCAAGCCATGGGCAAGAAGCTGTGCAGTCGCACTGCAAGTCTGTCCAGCCAGTTGATCCAGCTGAAAATTAAGCTTGCAGTTTGAAAGATCCTTTTTTTTTCTTTTCTTTTTTTTTTAAGAGAGCCAAGTCATTGCTGCAACCATCCCCCCACATCTAACCCATTTTCTCCTGTCTCTCTTGAAACATGCCATACACTCCTGCTTCTTCCCTCGAAGTGGCACCTCTTGGATTTCAACCTTGGCGAGTCAATAAATTGCCAGGAAACTATTTCTGTAAAAGCAGTGGGCAACCTTCAGCTAGGCAAGCCTCCTTAATGAGCATTCACCTCACCCAGCGACAGAAATCGGAGTGGGTGCAAGGGAAGGAGGAAGAATGAGTGGCTTCCTGGAGAAGACACTGGCGGCAAGCAAGGCTTGTGGCACTAGAATTTGTTTAAGCTGTAGAGAAGAGAGCCCTAGCACTCACAGTTGAAGGTGGACAAGGAATAGACAGTCTTCTAAATGTTAAATATCACACCATTCAAAGAAACATTAAGGGAAAAACCGACACAAACACTGTCAGGATACACAAAGTTTTTCCCCTGGTCTCAGGGCTTGCTCACTGAGGGTGGTTTTTTTTGTGGCCATCACTCAGAAGCTTAACAGCTCCAAGAACCTTCCACACCTGCTTTGTCATCCTGGCAAGTACGTGTACGGCCACGCACAGAAACAGGCTGAGGAACTGCTTCAACCAAACATTTCTGAGCCAGAGTTTTTTGTTTGGTTGTTTTTAATGATGCCAGATTGATTTTCCAATCCTCTTAAAACATGGCCAAGCTGCTGTTGTGGCTCAAACAGGAAGGAACAGCTGAGCGATCTGAGCAAAGACTACTGAAGTCAATCAAAAGGCATAGCCACCCAAACACCTTCCAAGATTTAATGTAAAAGGAAGTAAAATACAACAATTATTTTAAAACGTAACTTGATCAGTTATTGTCACTCAGATAAAAAACCTTAGCGCGCACCACAGTAGCTCAGTGCTATGCCTAAACTCTTTATGCTTCAACAGTACAATCCCTTAGCAACATTCACCTACTAACACAGTTTACAGCCCCAAGGGAAGGCCTATAATGAATGAAAAGTTGGGTATTATCCTGCATTAGGATCAGAAGACTGTAGAAAAAGGAAACAAAACCTTACTGCTTAGGAGGCCACATTTAAGTATATTTAACTTAACTGACTAAATTAACCCAATTAGCTTTTCTATATTTTTTTACAGAAGAAGGGGATGAAGTCTGTGATCTTTTAGAGAAATTTCACTTAAATGGTCTAAAGGGCCTTTTGGCCTAAAGTCCTTACTGACTGCAGAGGGCATCAAAGATAACACTGCATGCGAGTTGAATACCTCTCTGCAGTTAGCCCCACGAAAACCAAACCAAACACCAACATAAAAGGGGACAGGTCTGTCCGTAGCTTGTACTTGCAGCATAACTTCTCTTTATCAGACCAAATTAGCCTGCTCTACTTTATTCTAAGATGTTCTGACAATATTTACTTGGGGGGAAAAAAGAAAAACAAAAAAGAAAAAGGCTTTATTCTGCTTGTGCTTTGGCTCAGGGATTCAAAATTTGTCAAGGAGATGAGCAGTCATCTCAGAAATACTGAGTGATACACTCAATGCTAGACCGTGACAGAGAAAAGAGAGAATTACATTTTTGAGACAGCACTCAGATGTCCTAATGATGAGAGCCTCCATTTTTACTCAACAACCCCTGCCTACCCATCTTTCTACAAAAGATAAAGGAGTTTTAACACACAGGCCTTTCTTCCACTACATAACCAAGTTCCAGATTCTTGCAGAAAAACAAAAAACATCCTTATTTTACAATAATTAGACAACTAATTCGACACTGAAAGTGCCCTTTTCTGAACAAGTCAGATGGAAAAAGCATTTTCTGGTGGTTTGACTGAAAATGAGAGAGGCAGGTATTGAGAAGACTTGGGAAGGTAGAACTCAAATACTGGAAAAAAGGGACAAATAAATAGAAAGGGAGCATTCATTTAGTGAAAAGCACAAGATAAAATTCCTCTGGTTCTACAGTCAAGCACTATTTTCTTCTTCCTCCTCTCATAATTTACTGTCTCAGTATACTTTAAGTCTTTATTTAGCATACAGAGACAGAAAATCCCTTTCTCTAAATTAATCACTTTTAGTCACACACTTTTAGTTCGAGCTTCATAAATATAAACAAGTGTACATAAGAAAAAATAAAGAGCCAAACAAAGTATTATTTTACTATTAGAAATAATAAACCCATATATAGAGATATATAGGCTAGAATGATGACTCTCATTAATTCCCATTATTTTTGCTTGACAGTAAGAATGCCATAATAAAGAAATTACTTTGTGTGCATGCAAGGAATCAGTTTTGTTACATTTCTTACCTTTGATTAGATAGATATATATATATATGCACTCAGGTGTGAAGGGCTGAATTTAGAATAAACAAGTTTGTAATTACTAAGTAAGTAAGGACCTTAGTGTTGGGTGATTCAATTAATACTTAATATATTCAAATGACACACACCAATAAAGAACTTCACATTTTACAGACCAACACCAGCATTATGTTTAACTAAGATGTTCACTTGTACTGAAAAAATATATCTCACTCTCTTTAAGTATAACTTAACTGATAGCTGTCCATCATTGCATTCTTTTCATAAGTATCCAAAAGTATGAAGGACAGAGCACAGCAAGTGATTTTATCTGGATAAATGTAGGAAAATAATATGCTATAGATATAAATGAATAACAGTAAAGTTTCATCTGTCACTATGAGTGGCTCAAAACCTAATGTTCATGGGGACAGAAACCATATCACATCTCAGTGCTCATTCTATCTCCCCACTAAATCCATGTTTTGTGGCATGCAGAGATAATCCCCAAAACACCGTCTTACTCAATATATTTGTTCTGCATCACATCAGTTTCAGGGCAAAACTGAATTAAAGTCTAAACTGATCCTTGTAAAGAATTGGTTTTAAAGATAAGGTGTTTTAATGATTTTCCTCAATAAGTACTTAAAATAAAAATCCAATAAAAGACAAGCAACCACGTTATTAAATCTTTATTGATAAGAAAGTAAAGAATCGCAGTACAGTTTGCATACACCTGTGATGTGTATCCTGCTGATGAAAAAATGAACAAGATCCCATCTTTGTATGGTTTTAAAGTTTTGTGAAGTAGTAATCCTTTATACCCACTGGGCTTCTGTAGTCATGGACATAAGCTGTCAAATCAACACCTGCTTGATGCACCAGCTTCCATGTTTTCACAGTCCTACAATGTTACATCTCAAAGAAGCATCCTTAAACAGAGTGATTTCCATCTTCTCATTCAGAACTTAATATTTTATTCTTGGGTGGTTTAAATAAATAAGCACAAACCTCAGGAGAGCTGATGAGTACAATGCTGGAGAGAGGAAAAACAAATCAATTAAGGAGCTACCCTCATAGAAGAGGGACAGTTCTAACATGAGTGATATAGAATCTGAAACACTGATGGATCTTTTGAAACAGGAAGCTAACTTATTTGCCTTCAGCATCTGGAAAAAAATTCTTTGTTGTTATTGATCATCATTCCTTGATGACCTGGGCAAAAATACAGCTCATTCCAATGTTAATTCTCTGGAAGCCAATGCCTTCAAAAGTCGTTTAATGATAAACTTGTCCTAGACTTCCATCTTATATTGTCTTATGGAAGTTTTTTTCAGATTAAAACCAAATAGAGATCAAGTCCTTTTTTCTCCCACTCAACACATACCCTTTTGTACAATCAAATCAAAATCCGAAGTACGTAACACTAAGCATATGAACCAAACGAAGAAGAGAACAAATTTCAAAGCTGGGCTTTAACCTTCTCTACACACATATATTACAGAAAAACCTGATGTGCACCGACAGTTTAAATTTTACCTTTGAAACTTCTGACCTTGCTATATCACAACTGAAAATTGATTGACTGCTCTGAAACTGCACTCCATTAAATCTTCTGTTGCACTTGGGAATGCTTGGACATCTGGTTAGTTACTCCTTCAGCTGCAAAAGAGGGTGGCAAGCTGGAATTGAAGCATAATTTTCAGGAAACATTAGAAATTGTTTTGCTGGAAATGCTCACTCAACTGACAAGTTGCTTTGAATATATCTATTTAGAATAACTGTATTTACAAACTAATTCCACAGAAAAATACACTAAGAACAAAAGCTCAAGATTCTCAGTCTGACGTAAACATCATTGCTCTTACTTTATGTTTCTTTGTTCTTAGAAAGCACTGCTAATCCAAGATCAAGTTTGGTCCTTGTCTGTGACCTAAACAAGTGAGAAAAAATGTGCTAGTTTTGAAAACATGAGTGGCCACCTAAGAGTAATGGTATAAAGTAACTATATGGCAAAACACCTACAAAGAAGAAAAAACCACCGTTTTTTCCTCTTTTCAGAAAAGTTTTCCATCAATCTTCCTAATTTTATACATTACACTTCAGTACAATCTACTACGGTTTATACTTACAAAATAGTAGTAATTTCAAATAATGAGATTAATTCCTAGAGTTATTATTACAAATGCTATTACAATTTGTTTTATTTTGTGGGCACATCCCTCTCTCCAAATTTTCTAGGCTAAGTGTACTCACACAAAGCCACCAGCTAGACCTTATTTTGGGATACAGTCCTTAAGCACATCAAGTCTGCACTCAAGACTCCGTAGGTATCTAGAGCATACACTGCTGATGACTTGAGGTTTTACACAGAGTTAATGTTTGTTTTGTTTGATCACATACACTAACAACCTCTTGAAAAATTTCAGTTCAAGTTAACACAGAATTCAGCAACAACAATGTATTTGTGGCCTGCAGCCACAACCCCCTGGCAGATAACGCACAGGTAATGAACGTGGGCTCTGAACATCTGCGCAGCTCAGGTCATGCCACCAGTATTTTATAACCAAGGCTGAAATCTGCCTTGTCCCAGCAAAGCCAGCCACGAAAGCTCCCAATGACTATTGCTGTGCCACATTTCCCACTTCTTTCTCTCTGCGGTAAGACATTTTGGACCTGGGATAGGAATCAGGGTGCTGAACTGGATGGATCTCTTGTGTCAGTACACAAGAGTCTTACCTTCCCATTATTTCTTACAGACACAATCCCAGGTCTGTTGGTTTTAACCTTGTAAGTGACCTCGCACTAAAATAAAATGGAATTGTCACACTGTGCTAGCACGAGCTATGTTTTATACACACATAGAACTGGGGAAAATCAGGTGCTGAAATCAAAACACAACAAACGAGCATGATTTAGCAGCTAGCCAAACTATACTCCAGCTAACTCTCACAAATTTACTTTGAATTGTTTTGTACCCTTCATATGTCTAGTTATTGGTAACAAAAATATTACCAATATCCTGATGATGCTTCATTGAAGAACTGCATTTAATGGAAGAAACTTCATAAATTACAGACTTCTGAATATCCATTGAATACAACATTCAACACATCATAGTCTCGAAAGTATTTTGGAGTTGATATATATCCATCTCAACACTCTTAAGAATGTACCTCAATGGTTCCCCAACATATGTATTTACAAAATGTACATGTAACATTTTTCTAGGATAAATACATCACCATATGCCTCCCCACAACTTGCTTTAAACTGTGGCATCTCCAAAGTAAAGCATTTTTTTCCTTATTCCCTAAACCAAGCAAATGTCCATAATCCAGTATTTTACAGGATGTGGAGATGCTTAAAGAAGTATTTAAATGTCTCAGCAAAATAAAAAAAGAAGGGAAGGGAAGGGAAGGGAAGGGAAGGGAAGGGAAGGGAAGGGAAGGGAAGGGAAGGGGAGGGAAGGGAAGGGAAGGGGAGGGGAGGGGAGGGAAGGGAAGG
>VWPU01014801.1:0-15884 GCA_013398955.1 Callaeas wilsoni | reverse complement strand
GTGCTCTCTGGGTGCTCAGAGTGCCGTTTGTGGGCGATTGCCCAAAGCCCACCCTGAGCTCAGCACACGGCCCCACGGCCCCAGCGAGGCAAACCTCGGCGCAGAGCACAGTCCTGCTGCAGAGCGTGGACGCCCGGGCTGCAGCCCAGTGGGGGAAAAGCCCTCGAAATCACATTAATGGGCCCCAAAGAGAACATCGTTTATCGTGCAAGAAGTGGGTAATTCCATCCCTGACTTCCTGCTGCCACTCCATTTACTGCAGCCTGTTGGTGCCTAAGTGGTGATCACTTGAGGCAATACATTAAGACTTGAAAGGAACAATAAATTTTACAATTAGGTTAGCAAACACCAGCAATGGTATTTCTCCCTGTTGATAATTACAAATCAATTATCTTATATGTTTTAAAAAATGATAACTCCCATGGTGGCGTCGCGCAGCAAATATTCTCAGAAAGATGTAAGAACTTCAGGGCCAAGTGCTAGAACATGTGCAGTGGTTAGCAACAGAAATGTTTTAACCCTGAAGCAATCCTTCTGTGAAAAATGTATTAAATTAAGGTCAGCTGGAGCAAACTGCTGCTAAACATGGTTAGTGTAAAAGAGAGAGCATCTTCAAGGAGGGAGCTAATGGGACTGAATTTTTATGTCTAATGAACTGGAGATCCAGGCTCTGATGCAACATTTTACAATCTGTTTATTGTTCTATAGGGGGTTTTGTTCAATTCCATGAGCAACACTGCAAGTATGAAAAAACCTCTTTCATAATAAACTAATGACTACATGAGTCTGATTTCAACAAATCATTATTTCTGTTGCAAGCGATGGTTGAGTTGGTTATTTGTACAAAGAAGGCTGAAATTATTTACTTTAGCACTATATGTAGGCTCTTAGAATTAATTGACAAATAATCAGAGTAAATCCATGCTCTCATATTGCATATCTAACTGTAATAACGGAGACATGAGCGAAGATTAATAGTTTCTGAAAAATAAAGATATTTTAATGAAAAGTTGCATGAGAGAGGCCTGAAAGGAGCTGAAGGGGCTCCGTGCAGCAGGGCAGAGTGTGTTGGTTTGGATATAATTTTAGGAGGAAACAACTTGAGAGGGGTGTCTCTTTCTCTCTCTCTCTCTCTCCTGCCTGCCAGGCAAGCAGGCCCCGGCAGCACCTCCCCCACGGGTTCGGGAAAAATAATTTTTTGAGTGAAAGTGAAAAAACCTATTTATTTAACAAACAGAGTCCCCTGCTGACATGGGGAAAAAAGGATATTGGATCCCCCTCTCCTGTCCCCTAAAAGAGGACTATAGATTTTAGAGTTCTTTCTGTAGGTAAAACCTGCAGTCCTGAGCTGGGCCGGGCCGGCCAGGCAGGGTCCGACGATCCCCCTTGGAGGGTCCCGCCGAGCAGGTCCGGAGATGGGAGCTGGTCTCAGATGAAAAACAAGTGAAAAACAATTCAAAAAGGAAAAGAAGCCGCTGAGGCAGATCACAGTCCCTTCTCCGCTGGAAGCCGAAGAGACTAGAGAGCAAAAGTCCTTTAACCAACAAATGTAATCAGAATCGGGAGAGAAAAGAATGCAAACATTCTAGTTGCAAGGTCAAGCTGGCGGCTTTGAAGAGTTCTCTCGGCTTCTCTCTCCCCCTTTGCAATTTAAAGGTACACTAGAGATCAAGCAGGTGATGAGGAATACAGTATGGGCATAGAATCACCCCAAGACACAGGGCTGAGTGGGTGTGTGGAGAGTGCTGCTGGCCACTGCTCCAGGCCCCCTGCCAAGGAGCTGCCTTGCAGAGAATCAGAGATAGCTGATGTGTTCCTGGGTATTTCCCACACGTGCTCCATTTCACCCACGTTTGAAGCGCTGTTTTGCACCTCTGAGTGTTGGGTGTGGCTGCTCCCACTCAGCATCTCGCTTGTTCTTCTAGCTTGCTGCGCTGTGAAGCCTCTTGGGGAGGCGAGGACAGGCAGGTAACGCATGGCACAGCTCCGCTGCCAGCGCTGGGGTTCATCAGGATGTGGGGCTCCACTGGAAATCACACAGACACAGACAATGCGCCAGAACCCAAACAAACAACACCCGCGCACCAGCTTAATTCGTGTATGCAAATGTTGTGCTTGCAGGTGCAGACGGGATAATTGTGCATGGAAATCATCACGGCCCATTTGCATGGGTAATTTGTTATATGCAGTAATGGCATATGCATATCTACTCCTGCAAAACCGTCTTTGGAATCCAGAGAATTCCTGTGGCACTGGGTAATACCTGGGAGCAGTTTCACTTTTAGGGTGCCTTTTTTGCCCTCATGGATTTTGCAGTAACAGAACGGGGGCACGACTGGATGTGTGGTGTTCTTCCCTGAACAGATAAGGCAAAGGTTCTGTTTGAAAATCTCAATTCATTTTCAGAGAAAGGAAAATATATGTGTGTGTGTGTATATATGTATATATGTCTTTGAGAAAGCAGCATTCCCAAATTATCTCCTGCTTTGCTTGGGAAGTGAAAACAAAGAGGAGAGAGAATAAAGCTCTGAAATGGAAGAGGAAAAGAACCCAGGCTGCCAGGGAAAGGGGCTCTCAGTGAAACTGCATCCCATTTCATGATGTAAGCTGCTGATATTGCAGCTTCATGGCATTTCCCATCAAACCTGACAGGCTTTATAGCGGTTCTAAATTAGAGTATGGAGGAAAGTACAAATGGTTAGAAAGTGAGTGCAGCAGGCAATTGCTGTAGAGTTTGTTGTCACTTTTAGTCCTAGTGAAGCCTAAATACTATATTATTGTCTGTTCTGTTGACAGCACCTGCAAAAGTAAACTGGAAAACAAAAGTCTTTGACACTGAAGTATAATCTGTGTTAATTTTCCATGTTTTGCTCTGAAGGAGGGGCATAAAGCTGTACTTTTGTACTGCAGCTTTCCCCTGTGCTGTTATTGTATAGAGCTGGGGATTAAAACGAGTTTAAAAATGTACCAAAGTGCTGCTTTGGCTCCTGCTAGATGTGTGCAAGAGGAATGTGACTCATTTCGTCATTTCTGCTGATTAATAATTTTAGATCTGTTTTGTGCATGTGTCTGAGAGAGCTGACAGCACAGCTCTTTAGTACCTAATAACATTATGTCTTACACATGAGACATAATAGGATATATTAACTGGGGCTTATCCTAAAGACATTTATTCTCATAGGTTCTGCTGCATGGCAACCTTAGGATTTGTAGTTCTTTTCTGGTTGGGAATGAAATTCTAGTGTAATTCAGTAGCATTTACAATAAACTGTGGTGATCTGACACACACCACTTGGATTGAAGTGATCAGCACAGCACCTGACCCTGCCAGAGCTGAGCTGGGAACACAGGCAGCATCATAAAACCAGCTGGGGATCTGATTTGGGAACAGCAGAGGAATTGGTATCCATAATGCTGGAATAACAAGAACCTGGGTATAGTTTCTCAGAATGTTGTTTAAAACGAGTTCCCCGCTAAAGCAAACTCATTGCTTTAGTTGTTACTTTAAATCAAAATTTTTACACCCATTTTTAATTGCAGAAAGTGCTTACTTTGGGTCCTGTGGTTCTGAAAGATTATTTATGGTGTCCAGAATCAGTAGTTAATCCCTTTGAAGTGCTCTTTTTTGACATGCACATCTTCCAGGCCAATGGCATCTCTCATGTGTTGTGTGAAGCAGGGAGAATCTATCAGAGATTTGAATCTTGGTGGGGAAACCTTTCCCTGCAGAGTTAGGCTTGACTCTTTCAAGAGCCTAAGAATATCTTTTAGGCCCATGTGGTGCATGCTGCTGCCTTTTGAGGAGTTTTTAAATTTCAGTTGTTTTGGGAGGATCTGGGCGTTCCTGAGCACATTAACACTTTTCTACTGCTTGGCTCTGAATGTGGGCAGGTTCATGGATTAGATCACACTGAGAAAGATCCCTTTACATAATTTCCTTTATTTATTTCTCTCTATATTATCACGTTTCTGTGCCTACTACAGTTTATTGACTAAATAATATACAAAATCTGGTGAACTTTATGATCCAGCACAGAGCCAGTGTGAGATCCATGAAATGAGTACAGCCGATTTGTGTAGGGACTCAGACACACCGTGGGGCTGATAACAAACCTGAAAGAACAGCATTCACCTTAAAACATCTTTCCATTAGAGTATGGAAAAATGTAGAAAGCTTGACATTATGGGGAATTTCATTATAACTCCCTCTTTCTGTGACAGTTGACTCACAGGCTTCCATCACGACCTGGCTGTTCCAGCTAAAGTTTCAGTGTTGAGGAGCTCAGGCACCTGGAGGGATGTGTGGTGTGAGGAGACATGGTTCTTGCAGGCACAGGGGCTGTGGGGAGGATTTTTGCAGTCTGTGTTCTGTGCACTTGAAATTCTCTATGGCTGGAGTCAATCTATTAATGGGTTACTCATCATTTATGGTCAAGTGTTTGCAGGTCCCCTGGAGTTTCCACTCAGGAAGCACAGCAAACATCCAAAATAAGCCAGCTGGGCAGCTTTGCTATTCATCTTTTCCTGCGTGACTTCAGCTGAACACAAGTGATGAGTCGTCCACAAAATAAAATGTCAGTTTTTATTTATGTTGGTCTCAGTGGTAAAAAGGCATTTCTAGTGCTGGAACCGACCCCTAATTTTTCACACACGAGTCCCTGGGGATTGCAGGCA
This sequence comes from Callaeas wilsoni, assembly GCA_013398955.1. Taxonomy (NCBI): domain Eukaryota; kingdom Metazoa; phylum Chordata; class Aves; order Passeriformes; family Callaeidae; genus Callaeas; species Callaeas wilsoni. Next base: position 11,210 of record VWPU01014801.1, on the reverse strand, counting down.
TGAGGAGGAGGATGGGCTGTGAGGAGCCCTCCTTCCCCTGGGGATGCAGGAGCTCTCCCAGCAGGTGTTCCCAGCACTGCTTGGTGGAGGGAAGCCCTGCCTGGCACCCTGGCACAGCAAAGCACAACGAGGTCACATGTAGACAGCTTCAACTAATGCCAGGCCCAAAGCTGATTATGGGCACTGTTAATTCACTGGATTTGGATCAAAACGTCTTAGAAGCCAGAAGACCTGCTGGGTTTAACAGTGTGGATTACACTGAAGATTATTTCCAGCAGTAATATATATATATAATATATGTATATGTATAGTCAGGACCTGTTCTATGGATGCCCACTTTGTCACTCCTGGAGAAATGACAACTAACTCTGGGAAGAATCATGTTGTGAATCTGCTCAGCCTGACAGGAACAGCTTTGGTTGGTTGGTTTTTCCCTTCCAGCTGAATGTGTGAGGCACAGAAATCACCTCCAGGGTGAGCAGTGAAAGGCAGCAGCCCTCGGATAGCCCAGGCACCTGGAGAGGGCTGACAGCTGTGCTCAAAGAAGTTATCCAAAAGAATGAACAGAGTTGTTCTTGACCAAGAGCTATACAGTCAGTAGTTTGCTGATTCACCTTGCCAAGGTGGGTTTAAAACTGGAATTGTTTTCGTTGTGGGGAGCAAAAGGGTTTCTGGGAACCGTTACTGCAATTTCTCACAAACTCTTTCAAGGCCACTCAGTTGTACCCTCTGCTGTGTTTCCGTGCTCTTCACTGACACCCATTCCTTTGCACTCAGAAAGACCCTTGAAAACACAAGTTAGATGACCTCTGCTGACTCCCAGTCATATTAAATTTCATGCTTTTATCAGAGAAATTCATTACCCGTATTGTTAAGAGATAATGAATAACTGGCAGCTCTTTGGAATTAGGCAGCAGTCTGATGTTGTATCTTAGATGGCACTTTGAGCATACTTTATATGCTTTGACATTTTATTTCATTTAATATTGTAGGATGCCCCAAGGTGCTTTAACCTGAAGGCTGCTATAAAAATACAGCCGAAATGCTTCCCGGGAGCATTTTGGGAAAGCTTGGCTATCTGGTCATTGGTACACAGAGCCAACAGTTAAAATGCACAGCAAAAGAGTTTCAATAACCCACTAAAAATGCATCATTTATTGCAGCTTATCCATCCCAGTGTGCAAAAAGAGCTCTGGAAACCATGGCAGCTCCTCTTCCTAAAACTGCTCATGGAGCCATTCTCCCTTCCCAAGTGCGGGCCTGATACTGAGTGAGAATTGTGTGAGGGAAGGTTAAAAGAAAGGAACTACAATTCCTTCACAGCCAAAAAGTGTCCTGTTTAAACTTAAATTTTTCATGCATAACCTTGGGCAAAAGATGAGCTGAACCAGCAGTAGTGAAGGGATCTGTAGGAAAGCCTAAATGATGCTGTAAATCCTGAGTATCTTCTTCAAGCTGTCTTGCTGAATTTCTCTCTCCCAGCTGCACCCAGAGCAGTTCTCCAGGTGGCATGGGAAGGGCCCATCTTCTCTCTTTGTGCTACTGAAGGATTGGGAGCCAAAGGCTGTAGAGAGCCCTGCAGTCCGTGGCTGTCCTTGGACACTCACTGGGAAGGGTACTGAAGTTTAACTTTCACCTTCAAAGGAATGTTTCCAGATAGGGTGAAGGGCAAATATTCTAGCGAGATAGATCTTTTAAATAATTTCTATAACTCTGAATAAAACAGACTGTTCTGAGTCCTACAGTCCTCTGAAAGAAAGAAAATAGTCCAGCCCCACAGACCCCAACCCTAAAGAGAGATTGTTCTATTGTATTTTTACAATTAAGATAATAGCCTATGATTACCTCCTTGTTATCTTAAGGAAAAATAAGCATTCATGCAAACCCTGGTTATTAAGAATCCTAACTGCTGTCATTGTTGTATAGCTTTTTATGCCCTCAAAATAAAGCTGGGAGATGGAGCATTTGTAAGTGCTTTAATAACTGGTTGTCACTTGCCAAAGAATGGACACCAGGGGTATCAGCTATTCACATACAGAGCCACTTGAAAGCTGAAGAATTATTAATTGCAAAGGGAAGAACTGAGTTTAGTGAGTGGTAAAGAAACCAGCTTTGTGGTTTGCAGGGAACAGAGGTTCTCTGTGGGACACAGGGTCTCAGCTCTGGGCAAATCCTCTGAGGCAGAAACACACTCTGGCCTCTTACGACAGGTTTCTCCTCCGTTCCATGTGTGGGTCACGTGCTGGTGTAGGTGGAGATAAAGCACATTTTTTTAAACTTAAAGGTTACTTTATTCAAAGTAACTCACTGAGTCACAATACCAACTGACTTCTGTGGAATTAATTCTCAAATCTATTTGGCAGCATCATCTCAAAAAATCACGTATTTCTATACTTTCATTTTTTGCTTATATATATATGATTACACATACTCGTACATGTAGAAATAACTATTAGTATTATGTTATCATCTAATGAAAACCTCCTGAAGGCTTAAAAATTCAATGTGGCTATTCATTCCTCATGGCAAAGCATTTGTCTCTTGATATCTGAATGCTGAAAGTCTCATTACCAGTGTGTAAATTTGCTCCTTTAGAGTCTTTAAAAGGAAAAAAAAAAAAAAATCAACAGTGTTGAACTCTTTGGAACAAGCTTTATTTTGTTTTACAGTGTTGCTAGTGTATTGTGAAATATCACACCATATGAGCTTATTTTGTTTTTAGCTCACTCATTTAAAGGTAACAGGACAAAATGCATTTTAGGCTGAACTTTAGGTGCATGATGTAGTTTAAAATCTTTTTTTTTTCCCCTATGAATAGTAGCCCCGGTTGCACTTTTAGCTACAATATTGAAACTCCCCTGCACTGAACAAAATGCAAACTGTACAATTTGGGGTACAGCAGATGTCAGTCCCTTGGGAAAGCTGGGAAGGATGGAGAATGAGCAGATCCATTTGCTTATGGTTAAGCTCCCACACTTGAATTCTCCATAGCTCGCACGGTGAAGGTGAAGTATCCTGGGTGATTCCTGCAGGGGAGACTATCCCTGCCGGGTGCTGGGAAAGGTGGGAGATGTGCTGCAAAGCAGATGCAGATTTGCATACTGCCCTTGTAATTCCAAGTTTTCCAGGTGTCCTCTCAGTTGCTTTCTTAGGTTGGACCAGGAAGGACAAGAGGCTCCTGAAGCACCTGCATGACAAAGGAGCCTCGTGAGGCGTGAGGATGCAGCACTGAGGGAATATTTTACAGGAACACTTCTTTGCTGCCATTGTCTCTGTTCTAGTCAAAGGCTCTGCAACCTCTCCATATTTATTGCTTGTTTTAATATACATTTTTTAGAGTTTTTCTTGACCTTCATACTTGGCTCTGAATCACGTTGCTCAGTTTTGTGCAGATGGACACAAATGCTTCCCCTACATATTTAAAATGTGGCTTTGAGATTTTCTGGGTGTGACTGCTCAGGTACTGGAGTGAGAAGAGTCCACAGACCTTTCGTGTTTCAAAGGCTTTTGAAGGATCTCCCAAAGCTGACCTGGATATTTCCACTCTGTCACTGGAAGGTCATGGGTTAAGCACAGGTCTGGACAGAGATGTGCCATCATTCATCAAGCTGGTCAAGAATATTTCCCTATCTGAATGTCTGGTGCCCCACCCCAGTTTGGGAAGAAGCATTCCCAGCTTCCTCTTTTCTGGTTATTCCTCAGCTTTTCGTGTCTGGAGATCGTTGAGTCTGTTCCATGCACCCCTATGTGAGTCCAGCTGCAGCAGTGTGAGGTAGATGGAGACCTGAAATCTCACCAGAATCCCTCTAGCCACTCACCCTGGGGCTGTGCAGATTTTTATTTTCAGTGCAGGGAGAACTGAAGCTCAGTGTTACACCTCCTTGAAGAAAACATTTGAATTCCTAAATGAGTGCTGTGTTTGAGGCACTGTTATCTGCCGCTATTCCGATTATTCTGTATTTCCCTTTCGAACTGAAGGTGGGAATTAGGGGTGTTGCAGTTTTGGAGCAGAAGATAGTTGAATTTTGGCTTTCTGCATTGTGAAACAGAGGATTTCTGTGACAGCCATTTATACAAATGGGCCAAGACATATCAGAGCTGAGGCAAGTGCTGCCGATGCCTGAGCCTTGTCAGGTTTGTGCCTCCTGATCTTCACTACAAAGAAATCGTGCAAACATGTCACTTTATCACTTTGAGGAGTTAATTTATCATCCAGGATGTTTTTAATCTCTGGGAGCAAAACCATTTCCGAATTGTTTGTTTTGTAACTCTGCTCTGAGAGAGAGAGGTTGCCTGCTTTGATGTGCCTGTTGCTCTCGCCACAGGCAAAGAAAGAACATCAGAGAGCAAAATATCTACAGTGCACGAGGGTCCTGCTGACCACTCGGCTGGGAAGGGTCTGCTGTGACCAGGGCAGTGGTCACACTGTTGCCAGGGCGGTGGTCACTCTGTGGCCAGAGCAGTGGGCACACAGTGACCAGGGCAGTGGTCAATCAGTAGCCAGGGCAGGAATCACAGTGTGGCCAGGACGGTGGTCACTCTGTGGCCGGAGCAGTGGGCACTCTGTGACCAGCGCCGTGGTCACCCTGCGGCTGGCGCAGTGGTCACTCTGTGGCCAGGGCAGTGATCCTCCAGTGGCCAAGGCAGTGGTCACACTAAGGCCAGAGCAGTGATCACCCAGTGTTCAGCACAGTGGTCACCCTGTGGCCAGGGCTGTGGTCACCCAATGTCCGAGGCAGTGGTCATCCCGTGGCTGGAGCAGTGGTCACCCTGTGGCCAAGGCAGTGGTCACCCTATGGCTGGAGCAGTGGTCACCCAATGTCCAGGACAGTGGTCACCCTGTGTCTAGGGCTGTGGTCACCCAATGTCCAGGGAAGTGGTCACCTCGTGGCTGGAGCAGTGGTCACCCTGTGGCCAAGGCAGTGGTTACCCTGTGTCCAGGGCTGTGGTCAGCCAGTGGCCAGGACAGTGGTCACCCTGTGGCTGGAGCAGTGGTCACCCTGTGGCCAGGGCAGTGGTCACCCAGTGGCCAGGGCAGTGGTCACTCCATGGCCATGCCTATGCCACCTCTCGTGTGTCCCCACCCAGCCCCGTGTCCTGTGGGGTTCCCAGTCCCTGCCTGGGTTGGTTTCTGAGGTGAAAATGGGGGATTTTGGCTCTTGTACAGCACCTGCCCCTCCCCAGGTGAGCTCAGAGATCTTCTGGCTGGTGAAGTCATTTATTCTGGAAAATGTTCTGAGCTGTAGATTTTTTTAGACAAAAAGGTTTTTTTAGACAATAAGGTTTTTGGCTCCATTCCCTTTGCACCAGGTCTATCTGGGTATTTTGTGGATCCTGATTTCACCAGTACCTTGAGCACGTGTATTTTTAANTTCCCTTTGCGCCAGGTCTATCTGGGTATTTTGTGGCTCTTGATTTCACATGTATTTTTAAATACTTTTTAAAACACTTTTTTCTCTTTTTCTTCTCTTTTTTTCCTTTTCTTTCCTTTTAAAATTTTTTTTTCAGTTGGTCTGGAGATGCCCTGGAGCCACTGTCTATTTAATGTGACAAAAACTTTAAAAGGAATTTCTGGTTTTGACTCTCTCTATATTTTGGGATACATACATAGAACACTCTTGTTAACTTATTTGTGAAGGTTGGAATATTGGGATCATCAATATCATACCGCAGTAGTTAAAGGTTTCATCAAGATAAAAAATTTGAAGGGAAACCAACTTTGGGCACAGCTTTGTTAGTGCAGTAATAAAAGTTTTCAAGTGGAACTGATGGAGGTCAGAAGCATAAGCCTGAGAGAGAAGAGCCACAGTGACATGGAAAAAAGGCAAATATGGCAATGAATGGGTCTTATATGGCCACTGGAAGGAAGGATGGATGGGCAGGAGACTGTTAAATATCCATGTTTTAATACAAAGCCTATATAGAGTAACCTGGAAGTGGTGACAGTTTTAAATTGCATTTTACTCGGTTTGCTGGTAAATCTCTTGGAACAGCTGGGTGGCATTTCAACCCAGGAGCTGCAGTAGCTGCTCTGGGACGTGCCAGCAGGCAAAGGGAATTTGCCTGGAAGGAAAGTGCTGCCTTAGCTCCCCAGCGAAGTTCAGAAGCTTGTGGAAGGGCTGAGGATTTCCCAGAGCACAGAATTCCTTGGTCGAGGTCAGCAGAAGACTCTGGGGCTCTGTTGGGACAGGATGTGACAGCACAGAGCAAAGTTCTCCCTCTGCACCTTTGATTTCTGAAGCTGTGCTGACAGTCTGTCACCGCCTGCCTGTGCTTGCTGCCGGTGTAAACAACCCAGACCACAAACCTCAGCCCCAAAGAGCTGAAACATAAGGAACCTGCAGGATTTTCTGCCTGAGAAACCCTGGGAATAAGTCAAAAGCAGTATTTTTCCTACCCAAAATTTGACAGTAGCATATAATTAAATATATATGTGAACACACACTATTACATATCTATATAAAAATCAGGCTACGCTGCTCGGCTTGAGTAGTAACAAAGCTCAGGGATGTGTTTTCCAACACTCAGTTCTGGGCACTGCTTAGTTTTAGCGTGCTGGACGTGTTTGCTGTTTTGTGTTGGGCAATCAGCCGGGCTTTTTTTCCCCCTGCTGCCAGCTGATGGTGGTATCCCAGAGCACAGCACGCCCTGCAGCCCCTCAGAGCTCTGCAGCACAAATCCTCTGCACCCTGAGCAGACCACCCCAGCCCCGGCCCTTCCCAGCACACGCTGCTCCCGTGGGTGGGATTTGGTGCAGGGTGCCCAGCTGGACACCGGGATCTGGCTCTGAAGACAGTTTTGGGTTGGATAGGCAGAGTGTGCCGGTTTGGACACAAATCCAGGACGAAACAACCCAAAAGAGGTGTCTCTCTCGCTCTCTCTCTCCTGCCTGCCAGGCAAGCAGGCCCCGGCAGCACCTCCCCCATGGGTTCGCGAAAATAATTTCTCGAGTGAAAGTGAAAAAAACCCTATTTATTTAACAAACAGAGTCCCCCGCTGTCACGGGGAAAAAGAGGATATTGAAACCCCCTCCTCTGTCCCCTAAAAGAGGACTATGGAATTTAGAGTTCTTTCTGTAGGTAAAACCTGCAGTCCTGAGCTGGGCCGGGCCAGGCAGGGTCCGACGATCCCCCTTGGAGGGACCCGCCGAGCAGGGCCGGAGATGGGAGCTGGGCTGGGATGAAAAGCAAGCCAAAAACAGCCCAAAAGGGAACAGAAGCCGCTGAGGCAGATCACAGTCCCTTCTCCGCTGAAAGCCGAAGAGACTAGAGAGCAAAAGTCCTCTAACCAACAAATGTTGTCAGAATGGGAGAGAAAAGAATGCAAACATTCTAGTTACAAGGTCAAGCTGGCCGCTTTGAAGAGTTCTCTCGGCTTCTCTCTCCCCTCTGTGTAATTTAAAGGTACACTAGAGATCAAGCAGGCGATGGGGAATACAGTATGGTCATAGAATCACCCCAAGACACAGAGGATCCTTAAGATTTTGGCACAGCACTCGGAAAAGAATGGGTTTGCCCATGCTCAAGTCAAAATTCTGGGTGCAAGCAGTCGGTGTGTGTTCACACATTCCTCCAGGAGCACGGATACCTGTAATTCTGTGGGCATGCTCATTGCCTGAGCATAATTGCCCGGGTGCAAACCCTGTCATTTAAAATTCCCCTGCTGTGGAGGAATGCAGACTCCCAATTTCAGGCCCCCATATCAGAAGCAGTTATTTGGTGTAGGGTCCTTTTGTTATCTTCCTGATTGCTGGCTCTGATAGCCGAGGCTTAATTCAGTGGCTGTGAACATGAAAAAACCTCTCTATGATAACCACTCTGTTTTGTCCTGATTGAATTTATGATATGGTGTGGTCATCATTCAGTGGAAATCAAGAGCTGGGAGTAGTGGCTTCACATCAATACAGCCAAATCACTGCTTAAAACTAGAGTTATAATCCTTTAAATTTAATTTTGTGGGCAAATTGCAGTTGCCAGCTCCTCAATTTGATTGGTTCCAAAAACATAAGAAATTGAAAATGCCAGGAGGCATCAGTCCTGTAAATATATTAGTGCCATCTGGAGTGGAATGACCTTGGACATTTTGCTTGGCCTTATTATCTTATTGCTGAGAGTAATTCAGCTATTAATACTTGATTGAGTTTGTGCCTCTGACTACAGGGAACTCGATCTTTACCTCTCACTCAAAGAGCAGGTGACATCTAATTTAATAAGGTATTAAATGTGCATTATAATAATTTGTTGGTTTTCTTACAGAAAAAGAGCAAGCAAATAAATATAGATTGCTTTGAAATCCACTGTGTGGTGCAGTACAGGAAAGAGAACAAGATTTCTGGGTTTTGTGACAGCCTCAGTGAAGCACAACAACTAATTTTAGAGGTACCTGCCTCTGAGCTATTTTTTACCAGGTTTCAAAAAAAAAATCTGCTTGTACCTTAAATCATTATCAAGTTTTGGGGAAACAATTTCTAGATTGCTTAAAATTACTTCAGGACTGGTGAAATGTTACACTACTGATACAGGGCCCAGTGAAAATACTGGGAAGAATTCTCTTGATTTGAAGTGAGCTAAAATTTCAGGGGCTTCACAAGGTAATTGACATCAGTGAGGTGAAGAGAACCAAACCTTTGGCTCACTGGAGGTTAAATGTGGTCCAAATCTCACTGTATCCCACCTGCAGCTGATTTATCCCTGGATATTTAGGGATGGGCTCATTAACATCAGTCATCCTGCTCCTGTTGGAACATCAGAGGGGCTCATAAGGAGCTGGTGCTTTAGGCTGTGAGGGAAAATGAGCAGCTCTAACAGCAGCTGCCTTCTTACCAACAGAGTTGTTCATTTTAATAGCCAGAGTGTTTTACAGAGCTCTGCACACAAAGCAGATTAATAGCTGGAAACACAGAAATCTGAGGTAAATTAGTAATGAACAGAATCGTGGTGTTGCCTGGTCTCTGGCAAGGCCTGAGCTCTGACCAATCTTAGAAACATTGCTTGGTTATGGTTGGAGTCTGTCTCAAGGTATGTGCATCTAACATGGTTGTTGGGAAAGCCTTTTAAAATAAGGAATGTTTCTCCAAAGCACTGAGATATGGGTGAATATTTCAAATACGAAATGCACACTCAGAGGGAAGCTAACAGAAGGCTTTGGAGCAATCTAGGGTTAAGTACCCATCCAGTTAGCATAAAATCAACATTTTTTAGTGTAATATCCTTGCTTAGCCTTTTCATAAACTCAGATAAGCCTGTTTCTGCATGAAGCTGATGTGCAAGTCCTTGGGAAGGTGACAGCCTGGTCTGCTCCCCTGTGCAGCCTGTGCACGAGGCAGGAATAGAGCCCAGGGCCTGTGCTGAGCCACTGGGACCAGAAAATACAATCAAGACCCAAAACCAGCAGAAAGCGAAGAGGCAGATGTGAAGAAATATTAATTTCATAAACGTGATTTGCTCAAAGTGTGAAATAATTGAGAAAAAAATTACTGGCAAATTGCTGCAGCTGACACATGAGCTGCCCTGACGGAAGAAGGGCCGGAAGGATGGCCCTGGATGGGGCAGCCTGTTTTGGATTGAGGGAAGGGTCAGGGGTCCTCCTGATCTGAGCGGCAGATTTTCCTCCAGACTGTCCCCACAGCCTGCTCTCTGAGCTGAATTTCACCTGTCAGAGTTACTTGTGCTGTCACAGTAGCATCTCTAATAAATGAAATTCAGAACATGTAAAGGACAGGAATAACAAATGTACGGATCTGCCGACTGTTTCGGAGCAATGCCTAAACTCGGGCAGAGCTCGGTGTCAGCCCTGCCAGGTGATGGTACCACTGACAGCTGGCTATCAGGGAGTTTCACAGCCTTATCTCACTATGCTTCTGAAGCACTGCTCTCAGTCAAATTCATATGAGCCAAAAAAGCAGCTAAGTAAGCTACCCGTGCCTTAACAGTGACATTAAAGCTGAAATACAACCAAAGGCTGTTGTGCCAGGCTGGGCACTTGAAAAGGGACAGTGTTCACCTGGGGATCCCTCACCAGACCATCACAACTGCTTGTATTGCAGGTGCACAAACCTTAAAACTGACAGAGAAGACAGTAGTGTTTTTTAATGTAACTGTTCTTAATAGAAGTACAGATGAAGTTGAATCGTTATGTGCCTTTCTTGAGAACCTTAATGAAAACAGGCAATAACAGCAATGGCTCCTTCTCCACACTCAGCTGGTCCTGGACAGAGAGGGTCATGCAAGCATAACCTAATTAGTCCTTTAGAGGATTGTTAAAGACCAAAAGGATCTGAGATCCAAGCAGATCTGCTACTGCTTTCTTAAAAGTTTCCCTTATCCATGTGTTATGTGCCTTGTATTGGATTAAATCTTCTCTATAAGGAAAAATGGGGTTCAAAATAAACTTTGAATAATCAGGTGATCGAATTTAATTGCAAATTTCCTTTAAGTTTGCAAAGAATTTTTCTGAATCTCGATGTTTCATACACCATATTTTAACAAGTACCTGTGTTATCAAAAGCCACATAAAGAAGGATCAGTTATGACAGCTGAAGTGGTTAAAGGTTTTTCCTGCTTTCCCTCCACTAGGATGGAGAGGAGGAGAATTTTGGCAAATCTTTGGGATTCTGGGGTCTGTTGACTGGTGAGTCTTACTGATATTCCTTACAAAATAAAAACTGGGAGTCAGTCATCCATTCTGTGTAAGCAGTAGGAATAACCAGTATGGAAACTGGCGGGCTTTGTATTCCGTTTTCTGCTTCCATCCAGACTGTGAAAACCGAACGCTTGGAATCCCAGCGGCTTATTTTTTTTTTTTCTGCATTACTGAGAGAAATATGTACCAAAAAGGTATTAAAATGATCTTCCCCTTGCCAGGACAGCCCAGGGCCAGCCCTTACCCTTGTGAGGATTTGTCTCACAGTGTCCTTGCTGCTTCCATGCCCGTGGGGAAAAAATGTGTCCTTGGATGGGAGTTGTGTTTGGCAGCAGGGCCGAGGTGGTGCCCGCCACGCACTCCTTGGTGGCTTTGGCTCCTGTTGTCCCCCCGTGCTTCTCTAAGCCAAGGTGTTTGACCCTCTGGGGCAGGCTGTAAATGAGCTCCAGGGCAGGGTCTGTGGGACCTGGGCACTGCCGGCACCACAGCACCCGAGGAGCTGGGCTGGGTGGTGCTGCCTGCAGGAGCTGCTCTGGGATCCAGCACCCACAGCTGATCCACAGCTGATC
>VWPU01014799.1:66944-93851 GCA_013398955.1 Callaeas wilsoni | reverse complement strand
GCCGCTGCGGGGTCCGGGGCCGCCGAGGTGCGTGTGGGACGGGGCAGGGCCACCCCCGGCCCGGCGGAACCGGGGCAGCCTGGCTGGGGAGCAGCAGCTGGGCCGTGAAGGGAAAAGGAGGGAGTAGGAGGGCAAAGGATGCGCGTGCATGGGGGGAGGTAACGGGCACCCGCGCGGCTCGGTTGCCCTAATGGTGTTTCCTAAAGAAATGAACGTAATAATACTTTTGGTATTTTCAAGCTGGGCTCATGACCGGTAACTCGAGCTGAGAAGGTTGGGGCCGTTCAGCCTGGAGAAGAGAAGCTTGCGTGCAGATCTCATAGCACCTTCCAGCATCTCCAGAGGGACTACGGGAAAGCCGGAGAGGGGCTCTTTGTCAGGAAGCGTAGTGATAGGGCAAGGAGCCTTGGGTGCAAACTGAAAGAGTGGAAACTGTAATTAGATGTGAGGAAGAAATTCTTTACGGTGAGGATGGTTAGGCACTGGAAAAGGTTGCCCGGGGAGGATGTGGATGCCCCAACCCTGGCAGTGTTCAAGGCCAGGTTGGATGAGGCACTCACAGCCTGGTCTAGTGGAAGGTGTGCCGGCCCATGGCAGCGGGGTTTGGGACTGGATAATTTTTAAGGTCCATTCCAAACCCTTAATATTCTAAGATTCTATACTGGCTTGTTTTCATGGGAAGCCTTAGAAGAAGAAAAATATGGATAGGGCTAAAGCTTGCATTTGGCCTTAGGAGGAAGGCTGTGCAAGTTATATGGCTGAAGTATTTATGGTAAAATATGGTGGTATGTTGTATGAATTAATAAATAAACAAACACGCAAGTGTGGAGAGCCTCTCTGTGTTTGAGTGATGCCTCTGTCAAACCTGGCTGGCTCCGAAGCAAAACATTCAGTCTTGGATGCTGAGACCTTCAGGTCGTTTACACACCAAAATCTGTCAAAGCTCTGAGACTTGGTCTGAGTTGGTTTTCCACATGGTTTGTAGTTAAAGGTCTGATTTCCTGAAAAGTCATAAACTAATGTCAAATCTGTACTGGGACTATAAGGAGTGATTCTGAAATCAATTGTGTGTCTTGACCGCTTCTGTTCTAGCACAGGAACCTGATTTTCTTGAAAACTGGTTGAATGCATGGCAGTATTTTCATTTACAGTTTTGCAGCCTTGGTTAAGTCAGTTTTTAGTTAGACACACAGTCATAAAGAGGTAGACAAGTAAAGAGAATGTGAAGGTAGTGATGTATTATTTCTTGTCGTTAGGTTATGTTAAAATGTTAGTGTTGTGTGTGTTAAAATGTTGTGTGTGACGTTTCTGGTGTGTGCAGTTACTTGGTTTTTTTGTATTGATGTTGGGTTGTCAAGGGTAGCACAAAATCTGCAGTTATTGCTGAAGTCTGTAGAGACAGTTTTGAATGTATGTTAGGTTAGTAAATATTTTGATTGATAAAACAGACAGGCTACATCTAAAAATAATAAGCTTAAGTGCAGCTTTTGTGTTCTTGAACGTGTTACAGGAAATTTTGATTTGCTCTGGTACAAATACTTAACATTTTTTATTTATGCAAATGAGTAATCTGTGCTTTTTAAAATTTTTGTGTAGGAATGTAGATCTTCATCCTGGAGAAGACATCGCTTCCGTGATACCTTGCCTTAGTTCACTGAAAATGAAGCAAGATTCTACTAGAAACACTTCTTACACTGTGGATTGCGAGGATTATGTGCACGTGGTAAAATTCAATCCATTTGACAGTGGAGATTCATGTTCCCTCCTTGCTTATGGTGGCAACAATTACGTGGTTGTTGGGACTTGCAGATTTCAGGTTAGTCTGTGTTACTGTTTTTGTTAGATGTCCCTGGAACTGACTTTGCCAGCACCTCTGCTGTGGGAAGACTCTGATCGCTTTCCTGTTTCCTCCTCTCCCTGTGGTAAACAAGGGAGAATTTTACTTGTTTATTACACTGACAAGTCAAGGATACTTGTTCTTCAGGAAAATATAAATATATTTATATGAAATACACACTGATAGGTCTGTGCTAATTTTATAGGTGTTTCTTTTTAGGGATGAACTGTAGAAATACTTACCTAATTTTTTTTTCTCTCAATTGTTTTTACTGGATCTCCCTCATAGACTGTTGGAAACATTAAAATTTCTTACCTTGAAATTACTTAGAGTAATATTGTGAAAAATTTTAAAATGTAAAATACTGAATATTGTATATTTTTATACTGGATAAAATGTCTTTCATTAGATGGGGTTTTTTGCCTAGATGCTTGACAATCAATTGGAGACAATTGCTTAGAGTTTCTAAGCTTTTTCCTTCATCTTGCTTCTTTATTATACAATTTTATTTTTGTAATTTTTCTACTATGAATAATAGCATAGCTGATATTTTTATTATTGTTACTGTTGGAAATTTTCTGAAGAGCACCTAGTGCTAACCACATACTGACATTTGCTAAAAACATACTGACATTTGTGTTGCTGTCTACCTTGTTTCTGGTGTAGGCCTTGAAAAGGAAGTAATTAAAATTTTGACAACCACTAGTACAAGGTGTTTTTTCTATAATTTTCATATCCTCCCTTCCCTTCCACATGTGGAGTCAATGAATATTTCAGAGTAGGAGAGGAAAATGTTATTCTTTCTTCCCGTTGACAAGCATTGGAAAGCTGTGGGTAATTTCATGCATCCTCAGCTGGGTTCTGCTTGGCCTCTACGTTACGCAGAGAACGGACAGAGAGGCTCTTTACCTTAAAGTAGAGTTGTGACAGAGAAAACTGTAGGAGTATCCTTTGAGGTGCTCCATTGGATGTTCTGAAAACTTTTAAAAGCTTTGTAGAGGTCATCTTATTGATGGAGTGCACAATCCCAACTCTTGTTTCATTTTCCCTATCATGTGGTGTTCTCACCAGTGGGAAGAATAAGCAAGCTTGTAATTAGGGTTCGATGACAGAGGGCACCTTTGTATCTCCTGCTGTTTGAAGAGCGTTGCTCTGAAAGTGGCAGCATTTTTCCACGGTGTAAAAACAGCTCAGAGAGAAGACAGCTTAAATTACGTGCTTGCTTTTGTCCCCATTGTTTGTTCTCACTGCAGTGTGTGCTAACTTACCATGCTGTTTTAAGTGGCTTTAGTCAACTCTCTGAAGATACTACTTCTACAGAGAACAAGCTCAACATCTTCGTAGCTCAGTTCTGATTTTTGTGCTCTGCACTGGCCTCTGGCTTGAGACTGCAATCATTTAATGCATTTTTAAGTACTTAAATATTTCAAGTTAATACTTTCTGTATGTTCCAGGTTTTCAGTTTGAAAGTGTTACGATCTGAAAAGATCCCAATATGTGTAATTTTAGAAGCCTTTTCATTTCATATCAATCTGATTTGTTAGAAGTCATCAAGACCTTGTTCTGAATCAGCTAACTGCAATATTTCTATAGGAGGAGGATGCAGAAGTGGAAGGCATGCAATATAAGACACTAAGAACATTTCACCATGGAATCAGAGTTGATGCCATAGCATGGAGTCCTGAAACTAGACTTGATGCTATACCTCCCCAGATAAGGTACTTAACAATAAACAACTACAGTGAATCCTTGTCTCTTACCTGTTTTCCCTAAGTCCTTAATATTGGTCTGTTCAAAGCTTACAAGTGAAATCTAACTCTTTAGAAATCACTGATCAAGTCTCTGAACTCTTCAGTAGAACATTTTTATTCTTACAGTCTTTTTTTTTGTTGTTCATTTGCTTGTTTTTTCTCCTACTTCTTGTGCCCGTTGACCCTCTTCCGCAGTGAACAAACAGTAAATAATATTTCTTTGCATTATTTTTATGGACCTCAGATGTAGCTCTTTCTTTTTACATCTGTGAAGAAGCATTTCTTTTAGGAGCCTTAGTAAATGTGAGACCATTTGAATGGCCTCCTTTGTAAAGCTGTTTGTACTGATTTGCATAATATGTGCTGTGTTTCAGAGTAGGTCAGATAGTATTTGTGAGAGCCTTTGAGGTGTAAATCTAGAAAATCTAGAAAGATAGTTAGCTATTAAATGTGAACTTAAGAATTAAAATGTATTCAATAGTTTATTTGATTCTTCAAAATTACCATAGTGGCTTACTACTCCATTTTTGTACAGTCTTTTGGGTTAAAATATGTTGAATAGAAGTTGGTTTATGAATTTTATATTTCAGTATTGTAAACCACTGATAACCAGGGTTCTTTTTTGTGCTCTACCACTTAACTTCTTCCAAGGAAAGTTTCAGTGGCCTTTATGAGAGATATTTCAGGTGATTGGTAATTGATCCAGGTTTAGCTTTGTAAAATGTCTTGCATTTCTTTTTGTGAATAAGTATTCTTGGCACTTGATGCACACTGTTTTACAGATAAGCTCCAGTTATAACTCTGCTTGTTGTCAAAGCAGAAAAGTTAAGAGAGATACTTCTGGTTTCTTTCAAAATCTGATTTTTTTCTCTGCATCTCACTTCGCATTTTTAAAATGAAGGAAAACATATAAAAAGTCAACTATTGCAATGTTGATTGACTGAAGAGCCTTTTTTTTAATCTGTTGAGTGTAGGTTTTGTACTGCGGCTTCTGATAGGAAGTTAAGGCTGTTTACTTCTGACCTGCAGGACAAGAATGAATTTAAGGTAAGGGCAGCTAATGTGATTTTTAAAGATTCTTTAGTCTTTAGTGAAGTCTAATCTTTAACTATCCTTCTGCTCCATTTGTGATAGATCCTAGATCCATCATCTCTGGGGATAATCATATTGTAAATGCCTTTCTGTCTTTAAAGTGGGAATAACTGTAATTATCACCTACATGATCTTCTGATTTCCTTCAAAATTCTTCCTTTGAAACAGTGTCCCAGTCCAAGTACTACTATTAATTAGAGTTTTGTGCTATCCAGTTTGAAGTTAAGGTGAGGTCTTAGCTAACAATAAGCAAAGTTAATTAACAGAAAAAAAATTGGGGGAGAGTCTTCCTTGATTTTTACTGCTTTAAAATACAATAATGCCTCTTTTGATGAGAGTGGCTTATTGGGTATAAAGGAGAAAAAAATACACCTTTATTTTTGGTGTGTTAATTTGTATTAGTAAGACAATGACGTTCGTCATACGGAAATTAAGTGAATTGTGGATGTCACTTACGTGGCCATACTGATAATAGAATGAATAAAGGCAGGGCACAAGAAGTAAAGATGGATGCTACTAAATGTCTTTAAAGAAAATGCTTTTTATGTTGCTTCATACATGCACATACTTTTAATTTCCTTCTTTCAGTGTTGGTTATCTTACGTGATTTTGCCACTGAGCTGCAGGATAACTGACATAGTTACAGTCAGCTTGGTGGGATTTCTGACAAAATAGTTCTTTATGCTCTTTGCTTGTGAGTTGATATCTGTCATTCCATATTAAAGTTATTTATTTATGTAATATCTGACACTTTTATGATATTTCAGACAGTGGGCTTTAATGTTAATCTGTGAATTAAATCTTTTAACTTAGAAGAATGCTTTAACATTAGCTAATGGATGGATAATAAGTTGAAGTAATGAAACAATGGGATGAATTTGGTACTACAGACTCTAGTGAGCTAAATTCAACATCTAAGCTCTAATTTATTAATTTATTTTGGATTAATAAGGCCACAAGAAATAGTGTGGGCAGCAGGAATAGGGAAGTGATTGTCTCTCTGTACCTGGCACCCTGAATCCTCTGTTCAGTTTTGTGCCACTCAGTACAAAGGAGACATTGAGGTGCTGGAGCATGTCCAGAGAAGGGCAGTGGAGCTGGTGAAGGGTCTGGAGCAGCTGAAGGGTTGTTCAGCCTGGAGACAAGGAGGCTCAGGAGGGACCTTTTTGCTCTCTAACCACCTGGAGCGAGCATGTAGGCAGGTGGGGTTCAGTCTCCTGGCCAACAAGTGATAGGACAAGAGGAAATGGCCTCAAGTTGTGCCAGAGGAGGTTCACATTGAATGTTAGGAAAAAATTCTTCTGTAAAAGGGTGGTCTATAGCATTGGAACAGGCTGCCCAGGGAAGCAGTGCGATCACTGTGTTCAAAAACCTGATAGGTGTGGTGCTTAGGGACAGACCTGGCAGTGTTAAGTTAGTGTTTGGACTCAATGATCTCAGAGGTCTTTTCCAACCTTAATGATTCTATGATTGTTTGGTGCATGTGCAATACAAATGAGAAGTGTTGGCCTGAATTTAACAGTAAAGCTGTTGGCTTTGTTTATGCCAGCTCCACCACTGAAATTAGCTGTCCAAGAACTTTATTAAGGATGTACTCTGGCTGAGGAAAAAATAAAAAATACATATTGTTACTGGGTCAGGCTTGGTCTAATGTTAAAAATAATCAGAAAACAGCTAAAAATACTTATTTTTACCTATTAGGGAAGAAATCAGTAATGAAAAGAAAGAATGTGGACTAGTGTGTTTGTGTCCGTAAAAGTTGTCTTTGAGACTGTCTGCTGGGGTTTTTTGATAGAAAGCGTGGAAAACCCTTTGTTCTAGGCAACCATCGTAATTTCTTATACCTGGACAATCATTGTACTCTAGACTACTTGTCGAGAAAAGTGACACCTAACTCTGATTTAAAGCACATGCAAAATCCCAGATGTTCACAAATTCTGGGTGAGCTATGCTGATCTGGCTTTCAATAAAGTTTGATACAGTGGCTTCTCATTAACAGTTAACTGGTACCTCAGAAAACCTATTTCATAAACCTGAGGTTGAACTCACGACGAACACGTGGAAAATTTTGATCCATGATACGGTGCACATTTAACACATGGGATCTTCAGGAGAAGTCCAGAACATGGAAACAAAGCTGAAGGAAGTATGTGACTACGTTCAGAATGTAATCTCCGAACATTTTGTCTTTTATAGTAAACAATTAGTACGTGTTGCTTCTGGAGGGATAGATGGAGTAATCTTACTCTATTTTCCCCGTGGAAAAACTGTCTTGATGTAATTATCAACAAGGAACTTGAAGCACACTTGAGTTTTCCATTACTTTGTCGACACAACTAATCCAAAATTTATGGGTTGGATAAAGCCCAGAACAAAAAAACAAAAGGTAAAATATGACCGATGGATCTTTGTGAAACCTTTTTCTTCTTTTGAGGTTTTCATTTAGAAATGAATTATGGCTTCCTTGTCTGCTTCAAATTTTGCTTAATAAAAAGCATATTTCATCAGAACTGTAGAAGGAAAATGAGGCAGGATATTTGAATTCAGAATGCTGAAAATTGTCAAAAGACTTGGCATTCTGTCTAAATAGTTTAGCATCATCTTAGGTTCTATTAGTTCTAGTATAATCCATTAGGTTTTAATAAAATAATGACTTATTGGAAAAAAATAAGTTGGCTGCTGAAAATGTTTCTGTATTGAATTGAGGAGGCATTCATAAAACTTGTAGAGAGGGGGATTTAGTTCTTGTGCGTGCTTGAGATTTTTTTTTTTATCAGTTCTGCATTTGTTCCTCAGAATAGCTACACTTAAAGGTGGTGTGTTTTTGTCTCAGAAGACTGTGGAACTTGTTTTCATTCGACCTTGTTTTCCTCTGCAATCTCTCTGTCTCATGCTGTTATCCAGAGGATATTTTTGTCTCATTTTTATGATACCTTGCTGGGCAAAACAAAAGCAGCTATGCCTTGAGAGTTAATCGGTGGGACTGAATAGAAGAGGATGGAACAGTAACAGATACATCTATGCATGGAAATTTGCCTGACTTAAAATTTTGTGAGATTTCTGTCAAAAACACCATAGATGTGTTTAATGAGAGATTCAGAAATCAGAGTTACTTACCAGTAATCAGAGTTTTTTAATGTAGGTAGATCATGCATTCATTTCCTGGTCATTCTCCTCTTTCTTTCTGAGATTTATTATCTTCTGCCTTCAAAATTCAGTGGTTGAAAAAATGATAAAAAGCTCTGGTGTGATGCACTGATCTCTGACAAGCAAAAGCATCAAACTGACCTTTGTGCTGACTACAAGGAGTAGTGGGGAAATCTTTTCACCTGCAGTATGAATCTACACATGAATTAGATCTTTTAAAGAAATCCAGTTACCGATAAAGACTTCTTTTACCTTCTGTTAAAATGATAGTTTTATCTTAACACACATCTTTCCATTAGCAGGTCTGTTAAGTACATTGGTGGAACAGTCAGCTCTAAGGTAAAAGTATTTCTCTTTTCTGGTTGGCAGACATTTGATGGCCACTCAGGTTACATTAATGATCTGGTCTTTGCTCCCAATGAAGGTCAAGAAATTGCAAGCGTAAGTGATGATCACACCTGCAGGTATGCATTTTGTTCAAAACACTACTGAAAAACTAGTATTTGACTTTTTCTATGTGTGAATGCTTTATGTGTTTTATATCACCCTAAGACAGCACTTAAATAAATAAGCTTTTTTTTAAAATTTATTTTTAGTGTGCCTTCATGGCCCTCTAACAGGACTAGTCCACTAACAAGACAAGAAATGCACTATTCTTGTTAACTTAGGTTGTGGACTGGCTTTTTGTTGTGACTTGTGGTTTTTCTTTTTTCAAAGCAATATTTTGAACCAGCTAGATTCAAAATGAAGAAAACTGTTGTCTTGGATTTGCATATACTATTTTTCCCCCTTCTGGGATAGGAATAAAATGAGAATAGGAGACAGCAGACATGCATAGATCAGCACTGAATTATACAGACCCTCTCTGTGTATTCTGTCATCAGGTGGGTCAAGTTTAAAACCAGTA
This sequence comes from Callaeas wilsoni, assembly GCA_013398955.1. Taxonomy (NCBI): domain Eukaryota; kingdom Metazoa; phylum Chordata; class Aves; order Passeriformes; family Callaeidae; genus Callaeas; species Callaeas wilsoni. Next base: position 85,117 of record VWPU01014799.1, on the reverse strand, counting down.
TATGTGTGTGAACTTGTCCACTTCCCCAAATTTATTAGCCTTACCGGGGGTGGGATGACATAGCCTGAAGACAGCACTATACTAATACAGAGGTACTGGCAGCTCAACAGACCGTGATTACAGCTGCTTCAAACCCATGTGTTTACATATTTATAGCTGGAAGTAGAAGGGAAACATGGCTTAGTGCTTTGAAGCATGCTGGGAAAACGTTTTTGATGCAGGAGTTTGTCCTTGTCAAAACCGTCTTCCACTTCTTGTAGTGTGCATGAATTTATTGTGCTGCTCTTCTTACCCCTCCAGTGCAGTTGGAGAGATCAGGAGCGCAGCTATGCAGGCTTCACAGGTCATTGCAGTACAGCAGCAAGAGAGCTAAGAAAGCATCATCTTTGACTTTCTTTACTCTCACAAGTAGGCAGTTTTTCCATAGATGTCTAGTCCATATTTCCAACAAAATCATTAGGAATTGTGCTGGTTTGAAAGCAAAACCAGTGAGAAACTCCAAGTCAGAAGTACAATTTAATAGGAAAAACTAAAATAAATGCAATAGTACAAAAAAGAAACCACTGACAGAGTCAGGATACAACCTGACACCCTGTCAGTCAGGGGGTTGGTAGCAGTCCAATAAAATGGTCGCTGCAGTCTTCCAGAGTTCTGCTGAAGATGGTTCTGTTGAAGCAGTGATCCTGTAGAAAAGGTCTGGTCTTCACCTGAAGGTCCAATGGTAGCTCTTGTCCTCTGGGAATCCAGTAGGTAAGGGCTGCCTCTGGAGTTCGAAACTTAGCTTATATCCAGGATGGGATGCTTGGTTCCTCCCTCTGGGCAGAGCATCTCAAAATGGGAGGATGTAATTTTATCAGTCATGTGGTGAGACTAGATGGCCCATTAATGGGAGATATCTCCCCAGAGGGAGGATGGGTCATGGGAGAGATAAGGAACGCTGCCCCACCCGGTTTTGACAGCTGGCCTATTAACAGAAGATAGTCCAGAGAGAGGACGCAGGGGACACAGCCCCACCTAGTTTTAACAGCTCCTGACATGGTAATAGAATACACTGCAACCCAGGACAGGAATGAATAGTAGAAATGTATGACTTACCTGTATCTTGTTCTGATTTTTTTCCTTTTCTTGATTTCTTTGTTAAATCTAAACTCATATTTGGGTTACTCAACAAAAATCTGTTTGACTCTGTGGCTTTTTCCTGTTTATTTTATGAAATGCTCAGCCTTCCTGGGATGAAAGAAAACTGTTTTAAAACCAGTTGTCTAATTGATACTAATTTAAAAGGAAATAAAACTTATGCAATTAATATATGCTAACAAGATTTCAGTTTAGTAACTATGAAAGACATTTTATGCCATAAACCATAAAGTCTTTGGTTAAAAGCCATGGGAAATAAGTAGGATTTTTTTTGGCTACTTGAGTACTTATTTTTTCCATTCATGCATGTGGGGCATGAAGACTTTTTCTATTGAATTTAAAGGTTACTCTTTCAAGACTAATGGAAAATGCATTCTTTGGGACTTACCAAAATCATTCTTTACTTACTCTGTAATTTGCTTCAGTAGTAATGTAAGAAGAGGAATAAGTCTTCTGCCTGTACAGAATTTCTATCCTGAAATTGTTCTTAGCATACAAAATCTGCTAATGCCTGTGGAATAAAGTTTTAGAACAATTAGTACAAGCCTTGAGTTCTACTTTTAAGTCTTAATAAAATTTTAAAACAACATTTCAGTATGTACTGACTATATACAAGCATGGTTAGGTCTTCCCTGGTTTTCACTCAAGAGAAAGTTTAGGTTTAAGTTCATCAGAGACCTCTAAGGAAGTGAGATTTTCAGTTTTCATCCACTAAACAGTCTTGCCGCAAGACGCTGCAACTGTGACATCTCAGAATGGGGCTCAGTCATTTTGGTTGGAGGACAGACAGTGTAAGTCAGATGCTGGTTATATCCAATGTTCTTACCTTTAAATTGCTGCTGTGTCACTCAGGAATTCTTGTTCGTTTTTGTACATAGTGTTTATTGGCCTTGATCTCACGAATTAAAACTTTTTTGCAGCTGTGAAGTAGAACTGAACTAAAAATGCTCTTGCATAAAAATAATTGCAATGGTCTTCTGTGTTAGGTGGTTGTGAAGGGTGGCGCTTTCCATCATGCCAGTGTCCTCCCTGGCACAACTGGCTCAGGTGTAAAACTCCCCCCAGCCCAGGAAAGGTCCCAACCACACAGGACATTCCCACTCACACACAGGCCTGAAGGTTTTCACCCCTCCTGCTGGGGCGTATCTGGCTCAACTCCACTGCTGTGAGAGGTGGCTGTCATGGCTTGGAAGGGGTCATAAACCATCACAGACACTCAAAGCACCTCCAGACTCATTTCTGGGGCTTTCCACCTCAGGACTGCATGTGATGCACGTGGTTGCAAAAGACAGGGTAAAACTTCCCCCACTCCGGGGAGATGCCTGGGCATTCCCACGTAAAACCAAACATGCATTAACCCATCAAACTCTGTGTTTTGGGCACCTCTCCTGTCCCTGATGGATGGAGTCTGCAGCCATCACTGTGACCAATGGCATCAAAACTGCACAACAATCAAATCTCATCACTGCATTCATGGGTGGTGGTATCTTTCTACTGTTACCCATTCTTTCTCTTTCTTTCTTTTCCTTATACATATTCTTGTTATTTTTATGCTTTTATAGTGCTATGTTACTATAGATAATAATAACCAAAACAGCTACATACCTCCTTTTCATTGCAACCAAATTGTTCTAAAGTAAACCCAAATACATATATTTATGAACACCAATCATTTATTATCATTTCACTCCAACCTGCCCCAAGGAGTCTAGTGACAAGAACCCAACTTACAACCTTCTGACCTGGGTCATAAAAATGGCAGAAGAAATAGCTACAATAGCTAATGTTATATTGCACAAAAATTTAACTGTTTTATTTATGTCACATATCATAATATCATAAAAACATGCTTAATGAATAAGAAAAAATATCTTATGATAGCTTTAAGGAATATTTCATTTAATTCCTTGAAATAATAAGGCAGTATATGCTTCTTTGAACATTTGCATTAAGTGTAGGAATGTGTGCATCCCACTTTGTTAATGAAGTCTGTGTGTGTGAAACTCCCTGTGCACCACTCTTCAGACAAAAAACCAAACTACTACTGGCTTTTTCATTGTCATTTGGAAGCACAGTCTAGGAGTCTGCACGGATTCAGATGTACGAATCATTTTGTTCTGATACTTAATGAAGCCAAAGAATTGTGGGAAATGTTTGGAAAGCACCATGAGTTCAACTAACACCCTCTGCTGTTGGTGGTTATAGACACTATCTGATGTTTCTGGAATTACTTAATGCAAAATACCATCCTGTCAAAACCCACTAACCTCATATCCATGCTAAAAATGAACCTCCTGGCTGTTCAAAGGTTAATTCAATCTGATTAATAATCACCTCATACTCTCTCCTTCTGTGGAACTGTAAGGTTATTGACAGTGTCAGGCCCTTAATAATACCAGCATGACAATTTCTTCTGGTCATCAAGTACTGGAATGGCTTGTATTTTAAAAGCTGAAAAAGACTCATCCATCCCTTTCTCCCTCACTCTCTTTTTCTTTTAACTGTTTCTTAAACTACATCCTCTTCCTCTCTTTTTGAGTGCAAAAGAATGTATAGTTGAATTACCTTCCATGTTATCTGTGAATATACTTGCCCTTTCATTCCTTTCTGAGTTCTGTTCATTTCCTTAGGCCATGGTTCGTGCCACTTCATAGAGGACTTTGTGAATTTATCAGTCACTGTGAAGTTCAGCCTTCTCTGTTGCACATAGAATAAATGCCAGTCCATGAGAAAGTTCTGCTCCCTAAATGGATTAGGGGGCAAGGTTTGATGTCACTGAAAGCTAAATTAACTGGAGTTTTAGAACGTATTCTAGTGTTTCATGTGGTTTTAGGGGGGGTTTATCTGTAGTGTGTTTTTTTACATGGTACTCTCATACCCTAGTTATTTTGTGTAGATTTTTCTCTAGACAATATGAAAGAAAGCTAGTGGTAACTCTGGTAACTCTTATTGGGTTTTTTTTGTTCTTGTTATTTAGTGTATTGCCAGCACACGTTGCACTTGAATCTTACCTCGCTAATTCAATAAATATTTCAGTCTTTGGCTATATTGAAAAGTTGTCATTATCACTTACTTCTGCCTCCAAAACCATCTTCTATTTGCACTTCCCATTCCTAGTGCAATCAGTTATGGATTTCTGTCAAAATTTTTATAAATTTCTCTTATTTCATGTTGTTCTTTCTTCATCTGTTTGTATGATTGGATACTCCAGTGTCCCTTCATATAAGAAATGTCATACCAAAATACTTATTCTTTCTGAGGTATGCTGGTTACATTTTATCAAGTCCAGTCTTTGAATTTGCACACTTTTTGTATGCATCCCTGTATGTCCCCCAAATGTAGGCTTACACAGTTCTGATGCATTGTACAGCCACGGTGCAAGTAGTAACCAGCTGGTGTTGGAGAGTGCAAGAAGTAACTGGTCTCCTGTCAGCTTAAAAAAAAAACAAACCAAACTTTCTGGATCAAATGTTTGGAACATTATTTCAGTCTGGTCTTAATAAACTTTTAGTTAGGAAGTCTTCAAAATATGAGGATGATGTAGTAGTTTCCTTTGTGACACATTATGGCTTATGTTAAGAGTCACAGAGCCCTAGAATGTAGTCTAGCCTATAAATTTTTTTTAAATAGAAATCAGTGCTTTAGATTTGTTTAGAAGTTTTATATTTTAGAAAGCCATCGGCAGAACTGGTAGTTGAGTTTCTCAGTAACAGTCATACCACAGAAGCATTTTGTTTTACATCTACACTGGGAACAATAAGCTGATAGCTCCTAACAGCCATTTTTTGATCTCGTTGAAAGGACAGAACTGAAGCTTCACATTTTTTCAAAAATGCTGCATGGTCTCTGGTTTTGCATTAGATAACTTTAAAGGTCATTCAGTAGTGGTAGTAGAAGTGTGTATTTCTTGGACTTCGTTCTGAGTGTGCATGGCCTGAAAGGCATATTAGTGAAGAACAGTCTGGAGATACTGCACTGCCTCTCCTGCCTCTACCAACACTGCAGGGTACAATTGCAGCCCACAGTCAGCAGTGAGAAACAGATCAATGCTGGCATATCCAAGTAGATACTACAAGAAGCTAGAGATTATATTTTTTTAATGCCAAGAGCTAAAATACTCTAATTGCTAATTCTTGAGGAACAGTGACATTTCCTTTGATCACCAAAAGAAAATGGTGAACATAGGTCAGCTTTTTGAAGGAATATTTGTACATTTCCTCTGTGAAGAGACTTCATAAAAACTTAAATTCTTTGTCAGTAAAATAAAATTAATTACTAGAAATTATCTTGAATATTACACCTTTCTCTTCTTCTGACCAGACAGGAATTTCTACAGTTCCACTTCAGCCTTTGATGTCCTGCCTAGTACCCTCCAAATCTTTGGTAGCCACATCTATATGGAGTTGGCAGAAGACCTTAGAGAAAGCCAATGTTGGTTGTATTCTTTGCAGTATTTACTAATCTCTGCACTTGCATGTTTCATTTACTGAGATCTTCACCTCAATCCTTGTGCTCAGTGAGGAACAACTTCACTCTACCTTGTGTCATCTCAGTAACAGGAATCCTGCCCTTCTCCATAGTCCTCTAGGCTTTTCAAGAGTGATAGGATTTTCCTCACACATGGAATATGTCTGATAGAGATATAAAGAAATGTATTAAAGTTAGATATTAGAAAAAACCAACAAAACTATGTTGGACAAGAGTAATCTTTGAGTAATGGATCAAGTATAGTTGATAGTGCTTTGTGGTTGGGAATGAGATGTCAAGGTTTCTTCTAGCCCCCACCCACTCACTAAATTTGTTTGAAATCTTTTGTTGGAAGAATTCCCATTTTTACTTCCATCTTCTAGGGATTTGAGAAATGCCTGAAGATTGCAATCTGGTTTAGTTCTTTTACTATTGCAAATGATGATTTTTATCCAGTTAGGAGTTGATTCTGCTACTTAGAATTATTCATCATTCAGAAAATTAGAAGATAAAACAAGGATCATCTCCATTGCCACAAGACAAGTTTTCAGAGTTCTGATGAGGTACTTTGCCAGCTGTAATAAAAGTCCACTGTATGATGAAATTACTGCACATATGCATCCATATTTATGCATGCGATATATACAATAGCTCATACAATGGAATTTGAATATCTTCAAGCTATGAGATAACTGCAGTTTTCATTTGTCTGTTAGTGACAGGATTTGAGTGACAAGAGAAATGTACTAGTATGTCAACTCAATCTTTCTTTAACAGCATCTGCAACTATCTGTATTTGAGTTGGTTTAAGTTTTCTGAGTACTGCGGTAAATCATTTCTCAGTCCTTAGTTACTTAAAAAATAATTATTTTACTGAGAAGATTACATGTTCTTTTTGCGACTATACATTAATCAAACTTGAGCACTTATTTCAACTGTGTTTATTCAAACTTTTCTCCAGTAAGTTTTTGGTGGAGTAACTTTTCTCCAGTAAGTTTTTAGTGGAGTTTTTTTTTAACTATCAGAAAAAAGTACCACAAGCTCAGTGACAAGTCTATGCCATGATGGTTGGTGGGAAGACAAGGAGAAGTAAGAGAGTGACACATTGCGGAGTTATAAAAAATAAGGATGCTTGGAGAAAAGTAGACAGTATTTTATTTTGGTATAAAACTGTGATAATATTAGTAAAGTTTCAAGAGCTTTGACTGGCAGACAAAATCCTGAGTCTTTTTGGATTGATTTACGTGATAGGAATGTGGACAAAAGGGGGGGGCAGCATCTGTAGCTGATCTGGTTATGATTGCTGAGTAATTTAGTAATTGAAAATAAGTTTGGCTAAATTTTTGGGGTCTGCACATTTTTTACTGGGGTTTTTCACGAAGAAATATTGAAAAGAGTTAATTGAACACATGTAATTGTATAGACGTGATGCATTCAGGCAAGGATCTATCTTGATATGTATTGCCTGATTTGTTTTTTGGGGATTTTCGGGGTTTTTTCCCCCAAAAACTAGATTATACCATCTTTGGTATCAATAAAGAAAATACAAAAGAGGCTTTTATCCCTTCCCCTCCACATACTGTTTGTTACTGACAGTCCTGCCATTCTTACAAAGTAAAAAATACAAATTTGGTAACTTTATAAATAACAAAATTAGGGAGGTAAAAATCATAAATTTCTGTCTCAACACCTAATAACATCACTCACTTCATGGAAGGAAACATAATGGCATATTCCTTTTGCCAAAATGATTCACCGTCTTCTGTTATATCATAATTTTCTCCCTGCACAGTAAATACACATGGGAAGTGTTGATTTGACTTGGACAAATCTACAAGGCAAAATTTTTGGCAGTAGAAGAAAGTATTGTATGTTTCTAAATTACCTAATCAAGTAGATATTTCATTTTTTAAACACTTGTCAGGTTTTTGTTTTGACTTTTTTCAGTAAGGACACTGATTCTTCAAGATTAGAGACCCTGTGTTTTCTACCGGGAGAACAAATATTTGATCTATTGTGGTTTGGCATAAGAAAACAACATTGTTCATTAAATATATTTACTTTATTCCCATATATTTTGTCTAGACTTATGATGTATTAGTTAAGAGGTTTTTTAAATCTCTTAAATATAAGGCTCTAAGCACCCTGGTGAGATATAAACTGAAAAAGTCTGGAGGAAGTCAGCAAAAATCCTCTAGAATAAACAATAATAGTATGTAGCCACTCATCTAGCTCAGAAGACTGGGCAGAACACTACTTTAAAAGTTGGCTGTTTCCCAAGTTTTGCATGTCAGAGAGGAAAGAGATATGTGTATGTTTCAGTGTCCAAATGCATATAAATAGTATGTGGTTCAGACTGATGTTCACTACTGTGATGTCTTTGTCCTAAAACTGAGCTATTGATTTTGTAGGAAAAGAGGGAGTTGAGCAGTGGCTGTGAGGTAAAATAGACTCAGTTTTGGTTTTGTTGCATTTTAGAAACAAAATCGCTCCGTGGCTCATTACCACTCATTTTGAACACATCCAAAGAAAACCCACCCATCACCTAACCTAGTTTTGGTGTTTCAGCATACACTTTCCTGTCAATCCATATTGACCAAATACTGTTGATTATTTAAATTTTTTACAGTTGTCAGATATGTACAGTAGGTGTTTCTAAAGGAAGAGGTTAAACTGGCACATGTGATTTATCTTCTGAAAGCTCTCCAAGACCCTTTGTTGGCTAGTGCTACCTCTGCCATAGATCCTCCTCTTTGCCTTAGCTTCATTGCTGGTTTCTTATATTTCCATTACTCAATCTTGTCTTACCAGCAAAAACTGGAAACACATATTTGGCAGCCAAAATACCTTAATGCATGGTCTTACCCTTTACATGGCAACATGGATGATTTAAGTTTTTTGGTACCTCACTTCATGTTCCTTGTATCAACTGGACCAACACTGACCTTCCTGCTTTGTACTGCCCCACTGCTATTTACAGTACAGTACAAAGGCTGTGGTGTTGACTTGCGAAAAAAGTGGGAACATCTCACTGAGATTCCATGTCTAGATAAGTAAAATGTCAAATTATTTGAGTACTTAAACAGAGGCTCTGCCTAGCTCATCAATGTTAAAATACATTATGTGCAGCACTGGCCACTTTCACTGACCTTCAAATGATACAGCATGAACACTATTTCATTTGGTCACTTCCTCTGTGAACATACTGAGGCACTGAAAGGTAATGTATTTGCAGTCAAATGGCAATAGTTTAGTACTTTACTTTTTTTTTTTCTTTCTTTTCTCTCTAGGGTCTGGGATTTGGAAGGAAATGAGAAGGCCCATTTTGTTTTACGTTCTCCTGGAATGAGTGTTTGCTGGCATCCTGAGGAGGCTTTTAAGGTTGTGGTTTTTAGCTTTTCACCCTCATCACCTTTAAAATAACAGGAGGGTGACACACCTAAAGTATGAATCTTTGATGCTGTAGTAATATTGAAGTTTGAGGAGCTAGTTTACGCTGTAACTGGATATTGGTTGGATCCTCTAATGTGAAGTGACTGTAAATGAACTCTCATTACTATTCTTGTCATTTTACCCTCCGTCCCTTACTCCTCCCATCAGAAATATTCCTTCTTGATTATGTACATCAGCTGTTGATAACTATTCTGCTGATTGCATATTAACTTCCAGTTACCAGAGAAGAGCATGAGTTTTTCTCAGTCGTGGTAACACGGTTCACCAATAATACAGACTCTTTATAGAACATGCCAAGCTTTGAAAAATATCTGTTTGAAGTTAACAAGGGATTTTTTTGTTGTTGTTCTTGCTTGAAGTGTATGAAATATGTTCTGAAAAATCAAATCAATAGACTGTGATTTTATACTTATCTCTTTATTGTACTGGGGAGGATTAATCAGCTGGTATGTACCCAAATATCCAGCTTTGTTAATGGTCTAGTCCCTGCAGTCTTGGATTTATTATTCCTGTTGTGCCTATCAATAACTGCCTTAAGCAGCTACAAATGGTTGTTTGGGTTACCATAAAAACACATACTTAAAACAGAGAAAAGCAGTCAAATAAGATATCAAAATATTTACATAGCAATAGGGAAGGAGGATCTCTAATCTCATCACACTTTCCACCAATATCAATATCTGTCCTTACTAAGAAAGGAAACTGTTAACTAGGAAAACTGTTGATTCAGGTGGCATCAGAATTTAATGGGTTAGCTGCTGTTTGCTACTGGGCAACTTTGTTAGCACGACAAAATTAATAGATTTTCCCAAAAATATTGCAATAGTACACCAGTCTTACATATTATTAGCACATCTTTTCTTTGACCATTATCAAAGACAGGCACAGGATTTTTTCTTTTTTTAAAAGAAAAGCCCATTCCAAAAGCTCATAAAACTTGATAGACTTCGTTCTTGCTGAAAAGCTTACTGCAGGTCAGAATGCTTACTTGAATGCACCATGACTTTTAGTTTGCCCGAAAGCATGTTTTGGTGACAGTTCTGTTTTTCCAAATAAACTGGTATTATTGGAATATTTTTTTTATGCTTCTTTGCCTTTCTTAAGTATTGTTCATGACTATCTGAAAACCATTTCTCCTCATGAAGAAAAATCTCATTTCATCATCTGGGCATTGGAATGGGTTGCCCAAAGAAGCTGTGAAGGCTCAGTCCTTGAAGTGTTTGAGACCAGGTTGGATGGAGCCCTGAGCAATCTGGCCTAGTGGAGGGTGTCCCTGCCCATGGCAGAGGATTGGAACTAGAGGATTTTTAAGTTCCCTTCCAACCCACTCCTTCTATGATTCTATAATTTAATCAGGAAGCTCTCTCTATGATACTTAAAAAACAGCTGCTTGCTTGTATTACTTTAAAGGAAAAAGTGTAGATAAAATCTGTTGCAAACTGTTATAGGATGAAGAGATGTTATATAAAATCAGTAAGAGTGAATCCAGATTCTACAGCCACCCTAATTAATACTTTGCTTAGAATGATAGAATCATTTAGAAAAGACCTCTAAGACCCTCGAGTCCAACCTTTGATCGAACACCATCATATCAACGAAACCACAGCACTAAGTGCCATGTACAGTCGTTTCTTGAACACTTCCAGGGATGGTGACTCCACCACTTCCCTGGGCAGGCCATTCCAGCGCTTGACAACCCTTTCTTTTTTACAGCATTATGTGTCAGTTAGTTCTTTATACTCAGAACAGAAACTGTGAAATGTTAAAATAATAACTTTTTGCCGTATGAAAGCACAGTGCATTGTGGTTGTGAACTGGTGTTTCTAACCACCAAAATTATACACATAGATATCCATAGATATATGGAGATAAAGTAATGTAATCATTGCGTATAACAATGTAACAGTAGTATAGATTAAAGTGGTTTTTATTTATTGGTTAAAGAGTGTCCAGGAGAATGTTTTCTGGTATGACATGAAAAATTGTACTTCTTTTAGTATTACTAATATTTGCTTGAATGTATTCTAGGTTTTCTATAGAGTAGAAAAAATTTAATTTCCATTACATGCTAAGTTTCCCACATTCTGTGAATTTCTTTTAACAGCTGATGGTGGCAGAGAAGAACGGGACAATACGATTCTATGACCTGATTACACAGCAGGCCATTCTCTCCTTGGAGTGTGAACAGACACCACTGATGTCAGCAGACTGGTGTTTAAAAAATACTCTTAAAATTGGAGCAGTTGCTGGAAGTGATTGGCTGATCTGGGATATCACTCGCTCCAGGTATTTTTATACCCATGGCATAGGTTTCTGTATTCTCTTCTTAATCAGTACCTGAGGAGGTTCAGGTACTTGGCTAATACAGCATGGCAGTCACAGAATCACGGGATGGGTCAGCCTGGAAGGGACCACAGTGTGTCAGCTGGGCCGACCTCCCTGCTCAAGCAGGGTCATCCCAGAGCACATGGCACAGGATTGTGCCCAGACGGTTCTTGGATATCTCCAGTGATGGAGAGTCCACATTCCCTCCGGATAATGTGTTCCAGTTTCTGGTCACTTGCACAGTAAAGAAGTTCTTCCTTGTGTTCAGGTGGAACTTCCTGTGCATCAGTTTGTGCCCGTTGCCTCTCGTCCTATTGCTTGGCACCATGGAGCAGAGCCTGGCTCCATCTCCCTGACACCTCCCTTCAGATACTGATGGACATTGATGAGGTTCCCTCTCAGTCATCTCTTCTCAAGGCTGAATGGGCCCAACTTCCCCAGCCTTTCCTTGTCAGAGATGCTCCAGCCCCTTACTCATCTTTGTAGGCCCAATGCATTACATATTGTATAAACTGTTCAGTAAATAAATGAACAATTGCCAGGAATTACAATATTGATACGGACCGTTCTCTGGTATTCTTTGTTTCATCTTTATCAATATTTTCTGTTAAAAAAAAACTTCGTTTTTTTTGTTCATTTGAGATAGCATCTCACTACTGTTTACTTCTCACTGTATGTGTTAAAATTTCATTCTAAGTCATAAATGGATAACTTTTGATCTATATTAAACTGGATAACTACTTCAGTTTTCCTACTCCAGACTGAGATTAAAGCTGCAGGAATGCTCTGGTTTTCCTTCAGCTGCTTCACAGAGGACGATGTGTCCTCTTCACTGTACTTTTGGTAAATATCGTGTGAGCTGTAGTTGTTTGCAGAACAGTTTTTTACCCTGAATGTCTGTTTTAGTTTTCCACAGGATAAGAGACCTGTCCATGTTGATCGAGCCAGATTATTCAGGTATAAACATTGTCTCTATTTTGTGGAGTTTATCTATTTAAATCCATGTCTATGCAAGCAGTTGTTAAGTTTAGTAACCTGGTTGTGTCTCACTTTAGTCATTTTTGGGGGGACTTGGTCTATAAACTTTGTGAAATTTGTGAATGACTCACATTTAGTATATCTATGTGTAGCATTTGTGTGATACTTTTTTTTGTTTTACGACAATGTGGATATGGGGCTGTGGGTGGGGAGTCATTTACGAGCTAATTCACTAAATGTATTTCTCTGTTGTTGGTAGAATATGTGACATCTTCACATAGTTAGTCCCAAGGGAGAGAACTCCACTTTGTGTGCACGTCTGCTGGTATGACAGGGGTATTTGGCAACTACATTCATTTTATTCATAGGTGGATTCATTTTATTCATAGGTGGTCCCGAGTGAATGAAAATCTCTTTGCAACTACTGGATATCCAGGAAAGACAACTACTCAGTTGCTGGTTCATCATTTAGGACATCCACAGGTAAATTTTTGACTGGAGTTGCATCTGTTCTCCTCAGATCAGGCTCATGTTACTTAAAAGCTGCAATCAAATCTAGCCCAAACCATCCAGAACTGCTGCTTGGTGTAACTATTTTATTTTATTTTGGTTTGTGGCATTCATGCTAAGGGGAAAAAAATTGCTACACACTTAGTGTGCTATTTTAAAAGCTGCTTGATCTGTATGTTTTAGTTTGCTTTGCCATATCAGTTCTAAGGGGAAGGAAAAAACCCTTAACCTGATACTTAATAAATCTGGCAATATTTCTAGTTCCAAGTAGGCTAAAAACAGCTAGTGGTGTATTTTTCTGGCTTTAACTAATTATATTTTAACTCATTAATGAAAATGCAAAGCATAGGAAGTATTTCGGTTTTGCTGGAGTCAGCATATATTTGTAATGCTTACAGTAAAAATATTACCTCCAAAGATACTAGTTGTGAGTACATTGAAATAACAAAAGTAATTTCATTTTAAAAGGTTTCTAAGTTTGAAATCATACCTTTATAATAATAATGTTTATACTAATGTAAATAGTTGAAACTATTTGTTATTACGGAATATTTTGCTGTATGTTACTTAAATGTAGTAAGTAGCTACTAGAACTATGTAACAGAGAATCTGATTTTTCAGTTGAATTTCAGTTGTACTTTAACTGTATTTGTTTAGGAGTATTTAATCTGTGGTGTTTATTTGTCTATGCAACTTGGTATCCACAGTATAGAAATCATTTAGAAGAGAAGTTGCACTGATATCTCTCTCTCTCCCTTTGTTTTTCAAAGCCCATTCTTACTGGAACTGCAGCTGTAGGATCCGGTCTGACGTGGCACAGAACTCTTCCATTATGTGCAGTCGGAGGAGATCATAAAATTTTCTTTTGGGTAACTGAAATGTAAAATAAGCATTTGCCTTCAATATGAAACTTGACAGCATAATGCCTTTTTTCTAGTAAAATGAAGACATTTACTCTTTGTAATGGTTTTCACAACAGAAGACAACAGAAGAAAGGAGCAAGCAAGATATAAATCATTTGTGTTTGATTTTTACCTTGCAAGTACAAGAGCTTTTGTAACATTGGTTATCATACATCAGATATGTGGTTATTTCTATTAAAATAAAATGTACTTTTTAAACATGGTATTTGGTGTGAAATGAATTTCTTAAGGGGTTTTTAAAGAGATTTTGTGTCCCAGCATCTCAGTCAAACAATCTCACTCGGTTAACACAGCTCAAATATCTGAAATTGTGCAGAGTACCTACAGAAAGAACACGTGTCTCTGTATTAACTTTCCCAACCATGACTATCTTATAAGAAAAAAAAAAATGCAGTAGTGTACTGTCATAAAATGTTGTCCCTGGACGTTTTTGGATAAACTAGTTACCACCACCAGTGAAGCAGCTAATGGTAAAATCAGAATGATAATCTGAAACAGTTTTATTTCTCTAAAGATGACAGAGAGATTTACTTCAAGCCTGTCAAACAGCATAGTAAGGGGGTTTTTTCTGCTTACAGCCTTTTATTTCCAGTCTTTATAGGAAAATCAAAGGCATTCTGTTTTCTAGAAACATATTTTTCGTGTCCTTCCCATAAAAGACCCAGGACTGAAGTAAAAGAAGAAGTATCTTTTTTGCATGCTTTTTTAAGTGTAGGAATGTCAAGATGTTTCAGCTAGTGTAACAGCTCCTTACACCATCATAGCTGTCCTTACTAGCTGTAATTAGATTTTAAAATATTCATTTGTTTGTTCCTATTTTTGCAGGACACATAAAACCAATTCAGAAGTAGGACATCAATTAGTGAGATTACAGTCACCTTTTAAAAACTAAGACTATTATATTTACCATAATCCTTTATCCTTCAGAACTTTTGCTTTCCAACTGCCATCAAAATTTACCTAAAATGAATATAAAGTTCCTTTTAAGTTCCAGTCTTGGACTGATGTGTGCCTAAATTGTAAAATAAGCAGATGTTTTGAGATAACAGTGCTCTGTTTATCTCGTATCCATTATCTGACATTATCTTGTATCTTGTCTGACCAGAGATAGCAGCCTTAAGGGGAGGTGTAATTCCCTTGTAGCTAAAAGTCTTCGTGGGTCTGGGAGGAAGGATTGGTCTGAGGCAGTGTAATCCTTTTGGTGTGTAGTGAAACTGAAACAGACGTGGGTTTTTCTGTACTCTCTCAGAGCAAGCTTCACACAGCTCCTGCCTATATTCCTGTGCAGAATATATACACTATGCTCAGGACCCATACAGACAAGGGCAGTTTGCAACAGGTATGTGCAGGTGCACTCTTGAGTGAGATTTTTTGGTTTAGAATTGCTTAAGACCCAAGAGGGCAAAGGACAGAAATTCTTTTGTTCTGTAGTTAATTCAGAAACCAGGATGTTTGCTTTTCATACTCTGTTTTTAAGGACTACTTAAGACTTTACACAGGAATGATCTTGCCAAGTTCAAGGCTCTTCATTTTATAGTGGAAAGAAGTAATATGGATATTTAAATAAATAAATAAATAAATAAGAAAGAGCAGCTAATATTTTTAGCATGTTCTCCGTGCTCTTTTGTACAGAACAAAATAATTAGTTAATCCTCTGATGTTGCCTTAGCACAGTACTTGGAAAACTGAAACTTGACAATCCATTTTCAGAGAACTGCAAAGCATTTATCATTTAGTTTCCATTTTCTTTTCTTTTTTGTTTTTTTAAGAAACCTACATAATGCCTAACATTTGTATTTCTTAGTCTGTTTATCTGTGAAGGGTTGATAATTCTCTGAACTGCTTGCAAGATTTGTACAAATTCTGGCACACTGAGATTATTGAGATTGCGGGGGGACATTGCTTAAATTCAGTGTAGAGAAAAATCATGAAGGCAATATCAGTTTCATAGAGAAAACTACTAGAATACCCTTTGCAAGGATGGATTTGGAAGACTCCATGGGAAATCAAGCAAATGTTAATCCACGCTGATCTTTTCAGCTGTTCATTGGACCACCTTATTAAATACAACTATTGCCCCTTGTGGAGGATCAGGTGACACCATGTCTGGAAATTTTTTTGGATCAGCTTTTTGTTTCTGTTTAACTTGTCTCTCAGTCGTACAGCTATTTGAGTTCTGGGCTGATTGGAACCTGAATGTGGTGTCCTGGGAGCTGTAACAGTATCTAAGCACACAAGATGCATATGAACGTTGTGAGCTACAGTAGCACTTGCCAGTTTTTCTCAGCTTGTGCAGTTTTGTTTTGCAGTTGACCCGAGGCTCTGATTCTGTGCAACATACAGAGCAGATCAGTTTCAATGCCTTGAAACCCATGTTCTTGCCTTTACTTTTCTGTGTACCCTAATCACAAGTCGGGTATTTTTCATTAATGACGAAGATAGAGCTCTGATCAGTTTTCTGTACCCACGGCTTTTCCACTCCAAGTCAGCCTCAGCATCTGGAAAGTTAACATCTTCAAAATACTAATGTTCAACCAAATTTCATTTTGGTGACTCTTAAGCACTCTTTCATCTATTTTCCTTCACTGGAAGGTGGAGCTACATGACAGGGCCTTTAAATGCCAGAATATATATGTACACAGGCATAGGGTATAAACTGCCAGCAGTTTATAGTACTGTGCAGTACTTATTCCTCAGTCTGACATTTATCATCCAGTATGGGTGCTGGTAAAAATACATTTTCAAATTGTACACACTATAAATCTGGATATTATGACTCAATTGTTTATTTTTTAGAAACCCTCTCCTTGGGAGTTCAGTAATTTATAGTTACAGTTGAACAAGTTAGTTCAATTAAAACTTTTTAAAGAGGTTTTGGAAAATTTGGATCATTTTCGTCTGTTCTCTGTTTTTCACTTTCCATACCCTGCATTTCCTAACTCTAGCTGGGAGGAAAAAGTGCTGTGTTGCACTTTTCTATGCAGTATTTTTGGCCAAATTAAAAGCAGGAAGTACCAGAAAGTTCACAGAAGAGCATATTCTTGGAAGATTTCTTATCCAGCTTTACAGACCAAGACATTCAGATAAGATCTGACTATGCATTTACATTATTTTTCAGTGCCATTGCCTGGAAAAATTGTATTGTAGACACTTTATAATAAATTACATTAATTCTTCTTGAATATAATGTGGTTGGGACTTTAAGGTAATTAAGGTGGCAAAATAATTCAAATAAGTTAAACAAACAGCTCCATTGCCCAACACAAACTTGCACAACTCCTGTAAGCTAGGAATTGAAAGCGAAACCCACTGAATTTTGTAGGTTAGCCTGCTGCTCTTCCTTTGGGAGAGGTGAGTCATTGCCAACAACATATTAGTGCTCCAAAGCATAGTATGAACCTCAAGGTGTTCAATAATTCAATTAGTATGGACAAAAAACTTTGCTATACTATCTTAGTAAGAGAGTAATAATGATGTGCATATGACAGCAGGTTAGAAATAAATATATTGCAAAAGTAATAGAGTCAAAAAAAGCTGCTTCAGTAAAGAAATGAGAATTTTATGGCAACTTAAGTAACAAAACTAAGTGCTCTGTGTACAGCCACCATTGATTCTGTATATGGATTTGTAGAATGCTTGTAAAACAGTAATACTCAGTTGGAAGTAAACTGAGAATTTTAGTAAGTTTTAAACCAAAATTAGCATACTACATTTGGGGTCTAATCTTCAAAGTATTACAGTAATTCGTGTGTCTTTATTCATCTCATCCCATAAGAAACTTCCACCTGACAGCCTCAGACTGTGGTGGTTTCTTAAGTGCCTGAATTTAGGAGGGTTTATTAAATGCAGCAGTATTTAGATGCAACCATGGAGAATTTTCACCGAATACAGAAACGCACTACAATCTGTTTGGATTTCTTGCTGTAAACAGGGACTCCAGATCACCCTAATTTGTCTTTTTGGGAAGAACCCAGGGCCATTCAGTGCTTCTTATTTTTACTCCCCACATCCAAAGTGTGGCACTTCCCCACTCAAATTGTGCGTATGAGCACAGGAACAATTCCTTCACTGGCTTTTCTCGTTGTTTCCTTGACATTTGAGCACAGGGCACGACACTTCCCAAACACCGCTACGCAAGACCACGTCCTGAGGCCTGTGGAGTGCTGGGTGAAAGGAATGAGGGACTTGTCTTTACAAATAAGCTGTGGGCCTGCTGGTAGATAAAAACTAGAACTAAGAGATAAAAGAAACAATGGGAAAGGATTCCACTGACTGATGAATGGAAAGAGTCTTTATCAGTAAACTGTAGGTCTGCAAATAAATGAAATTGAATATCAAAAGATGAAAGAAACAATGAGGAGAACCATAAATAGGAATTTT